>BSBN01001216.1:0-600000 GCA_027924645.1 Cunninghamia lanceolata | reverse complement strand
ATCCGCTCCACGACACACTATGAAATGAATTCACAAACCTTTATTTATACAAGGCATCGACTTAGGAACAATCATCTAAGTCGGCAATCAACCACAAGAACATTCGCAAGATAAATAACTAATCCGGTTGGCCAGTCTAAACAAGAACATCTTCATCCGGAAGAATATCTCCAATTCTGGGCTCTAACACTAATGTGGACCAACAACACAACCTCAACATAATCCAAGAACCTTCACAAGCTTTCCTGAATGACCAGGTACATCCACACTTCCTCTATTCACTGGAATCTCTTCTCTTCCTCATCCAGAACTTCAAGAACATAGTCTATCGCCACTATCATACTGAAAAGGGTGCTTCTGGACCTCCAAACCACATACCAATCGAGATGACACATCGCAAGGACATCCCAAACACTATGTCCAATGCGCAGAATAGGACAATGCACTTTCGGATCTTACCGGACCTTTTTGTAACACTCTGTCACTTCAAAGCATTTCCCAGAACAGGTTCTACTTGATCGATCACAACTTCTTCACATCTTCATGTGGACCTCTGAAATCTTAACTAGATCATCTCAAGACTCATATCTACAAACCCTTTAATCCGCATCCTCTGAATCTCAACCTATTGAGTATTTTTGCAGCCTTCTCATCACTGTTCTTGATTGAGACTAATTTTCTCAATATCCTCAGCACACAGCTCTTCTTGTCAATGCAATATGAGTATGTTGACATCAATGACAACACTGGTTCACCTCATACTTGCAACATCATTTACCGAACAAGATGACCTCTCAGTGTCTCAACCCCATAACACCCCTTTCCATACCGTCGCCTTCAGCCACAAGCACTGCATCAAGAGAGTTCTCATTGATGGGGGAGCTGATTTAAATATTTGCATGTTAAAGCTAGTCCTTACATTGGGGTTCTCTGAAAATGCAGTTGATCCAAGGAAGAAGATTACTATCAAAGCCTATGATGAAGAGGAGAGAACTACCAAAGGAACAGTGGTTTTACCCATACAAGTGGGACCAATAATAAAAGATGTTGTGTGCCAAGTCCTAGATAGGGAGCTCACCTATAATATTCTCCTAGGTAGATCATGGATTCATGACATGAAAGTTGTACCCTCTACTTATCACCAATGCATAAAATTCCTACATAATGGCAAGCAAGTCAATCCAAGGCGACCCTGACCCCTTCCAGCATTGGAACTCTATCCTTTCAAAACCTGATTGCATCATACCAAAAAAATAGAGCATCTACATCCCCTACCCCACAGCATGATCATACCTCTGAAGCTTCCTCATCAAAGCCCAAAGAGAAGAAAATTACTGTCAAAGAAACTAGAGTTGGGGAATACTCCATTGAGCACAGCCTCAATCTAGCCAAAATGCCTTTATCTCCTAGATCTTTTGGTCGACCCAAGCATTTTCCAAAGCCATCTACTCCTCCAGCACCTCCCACAACTCCCTTTGTAAAATAGGGGACCCTATCAGATGAGACAGAGGAAAGAGATATCCTACAATGGCTTTATACCGAAGAAGAAGAGAGCACACAACAGGAACCACCTAGGCTCCCAACAAAAATCTATGGGCGAGGTGAATCTATCCTACATAGAATGGGTTACAAAGGATAGGGCCCCATCAGCCTAAGAAAAGAAGGAATCATAGAACCCATTCAACCTTCTTCATCCTCATTAGCTAGAAATACAAAAGGCCTAGGATATAAGGATAAGGGCAAAGCTAAAGAAAATGCTTGTCTAGTGGAAATGATCCATACACTTCAAGTGGATAGTGACACAGATTCAAATGAATATGAGTGGGATGAGCTGACAGACCATTCCTACAATGATAAAGAGGTTGATACCATTCAAACTTATAGCCCTACTGTGAGGGACAAATGTTGCGGCATAGGCCATTAGAGTGTGATTTTCCTATCCTTGAGAATGCAACTTTCAAGGAAGGTTCAAGTTCTATCGCAATAAACAATTTGGAGGAAAGTGCCATCCCGAACACTCCCCCTACCAATACTCCTAGCATATCCATTCAAACTATCAATGAATCAGATCTATCCTCTAGCTCCCTCCCCCTTGTGCATCCTAAACTTATTGACTGGGATCTACGAGGAACCCTACAACTAGATATGTTCCAAAACGACGATGCTTATATTGACTACATGGAACTTAGGGACCACCTACCCAAAGGAGATCATAAAGTTGGTTTTTCTATTGAACTTAATACTGTGGCTTATTTTGGAGAGGGTGCCAAGCCTTCCAGTCACAAAAATATCAAAATAAAAACTGGATCTGATGGTGAAAATTGTTCCGTGGCAGTGTCAGGTCCCAAAATAGTAAAAAGAAAGGACACATCTAAAGGTGAAAACCCAAGTGTGGCACCTGATGATGGAAGGCTTAACACTCTCCCCAATGACATGCACTAGGAGAAGTCTCAGCTTGTTGTGGAACCCACAGAGCTGGTTAACATTGGAATAGAGGAACTGCCTAAGATCATTCACTTTGCTAAGTCTCTAACCCCACCAGAGAAGACTAAGTTTGTACCATTCTTCAAGAGAAAGCAAGTCAATTTTGCTTGGTCATACACAGATATGTCAGGGTTAGATCCAGATTTGATTCTACACCATCTTCCATTAGATCCAGGAGTAAAACTAGTGAAACAGAAGCTTAGAAAGATGCATCCACACATAGCACTGCTTGTAAAAGAAGAACTCAAGAAACTACTGGATGTAGGGTTCATTAGAGCTATAGACTATCCAAAATGGGTCTCCAACATTGTACTAGTGTCCAAACCAGATGGCCAAGTCAGACTATACAATGACTTTAGAGATCTAAACAAAGCTTGTCGCAAAGATGATTTTCTGTTACCAAATATAGATATCATAGTCAACTTAACAGCAGGGCATACCATGTTATCTCTCATGGATCGCTTCTCGGGATACAATCAGATCAGGATAGCACTAATAAGATAGCTTTTACTTGTCCATGGGGCACTTTTTGTTGGAATGTAATGCCATTTGGGCTAAAGAACACAGGAGCCACATATCAACGTGCTATGACCACTATATTTCATGATATGATGCACGTAACAATGGAAGATTATGTAGATGATATCCTAGCAAAGTCACTCACAAGAGAATCACACCTAGATGTGTTAGAGAAGGTCTTTCAGAGACTCGAGCAATTCAAAGTTAGGTTGAACCCAAAGAAATGTGTGTTTGGAGTCACCTCAGGCAAGTTCCTAGGTTTTATTGTATCAGCAAATGGAATAGAGGTGGACCTCACCAAAGTCAACGCTATTATGGACATGCCACCACCCAAGACTCTCACTCAACTAAGGTCTCTATAAGGCAAGCTACAAGCAATTTGTAGATTCATATCACAATTGGCAGACAAGTGTCAACCATTCAGTCATCTCCTGCACAAGAACATTCCATTCAGATGGGATGAGAAATGTGAAGAGGCATTTAACAAACTAAAAGAATGTCTTATGAATCCACTTATTCTCATGCCTCCTATCCAAGGGAAACCATTGATACTATACATAGCTGCTACACCTACAGCTCTTGGGGCTCTTCTAGCACAACAAGATTATGAGAATAAAGAAAGTGTCATCTACTACATCAGTCACACATTGGTGGGCTATGAGTTGCAATACTCTTAGATAGAAAGATCATGTCTTGTGGTAGTTTTTGCTTCCCAAAAACTCTAACATTATATGCTTGCACATCCAGTAAAACTCACTGCAAAAATAGATCCATTGAAGTACCTACTAAGCAAAGTAGCTCTAACAGGTCACCTAGCCAAATGGGTAATGCTCTTAAGTGAAAACAACATTGAGTATGTAGACAAAAAATCTATCAAAGGACGAGTCATTGCTAATCAATTAGCGGATGCACCATTACAGGACACCACACCAATGCAATTTGAATTTCTAGATGAATCCCTATTCAACATCTCAACACATTCCTGAAAGCTCTACTTTGATGGGTCCTACACAAACCATGGATCAGGGGCATGAATCTTGTTTGTAACTCCTCATGGTGACACCATACCAAAGTCCTACTGTCTGTTATTTCCATGCACCAATAACATAGCAGAATATGAAGCCTTAGTCATTGACCTCAAAATAGCAACAGAGTGGAAAATCAAAGAGCTACATGTCTACAGTGATTCTCAACTAGTAATAAATCAAGTCAATGATGATTACCAAACCAAATATGAGAAGCTTGTCCCATACAAGTGAATGGTCGAAGACTTCAAGGAATTCTTTGTGATCATCTCTTTTGAGCAGATACCTCAGATTAAGAACAAAGCAACAGATGCCATGGCGACCATTGCCTCTCTTCTCGAGATACCAGAGAATGAGTCACAGTATGAGTTCTTAGTGGAAACTATTCAACAACCAGCTTATGATCTTCCTGAAACCTATTCCATATGCCTTCTAGTTGGATCTGATTCACCTTGGTACGGTAAGGTTTACACTTACCTCAAGGACAACACCCTCCCACTTGACTTATCTTCAAACCAACGATGAACCTTTATACGCCAAACATCTCACTATACCATTATTGCCAACACCCTATACCGACGTAGTCTAGATGGTACTTTACTTCGTTGTTTAGAATGGTAAGAATCCTGAACCGCCTTACAAGACATGCACGAAGGGATTTGTGGAAGACACTCTAGTGGTCCTTCTTTAGCTAAAAAACTCATGTGTTTGGGTTATTACTGGCCGAACATGGAAACAGATTCATATCAGTTTGTGAAGAAGTGCAAGTAGTACCAAATACATGAGAACCTGATACATGCACTAGCTCAAGAGTTGAGACCTTTAATGACACCTTGGCCCTTTTGCCAATGGGGACTTGACCTTGTGGGAAAGATCCATCCACCCTCATCCAACGGCCACAAATTCATAATAATCGCCACTGAGTACTTTACCAAGTGGATTGAAGTCGTTCCCCTCACCATCGTCATAGGTAAACAAATCTCCTCATTCATCCTAAAATACCTCATCTGCAAATATATAATTTCCTCATCCATTATCACAGATAATGGAAGACCCTTCAAAAAATAGGATGTCCAAGAACTCTGTGACCAATTCAAAATCCAACACCATTTCTCCACACCCTATTACCCCCAAGGCAATGGTCAAACTGAAGCATCCAACAAGACCATCTTGAAACTCCTCAAGAAGACAGTGAACGATGCTGGCCATGATTGGCACATCCAACTCAATCCCACTCTGTGGGCCTACAGAACCAGTATACGCACTCCCATAGGTGCTACCCCTTATGCCCTTGTCTATGGCTCAGAAGCTATCCTCTCCATAGAGGTTGAATTACCATCTCTCAGGGTGTCGTTAAAAGGTCTCATATCAGATGAAGAGTACAGAGTCTCCGGATTGCAAGAGCTAGAGTTCCTAGAGGAAAGGAGACAGAAAGCCTTTGACCATCTCAAAGCATATCAACAAATGATGTCATGAAGCTATAACCACAGAGTTCTCCCAAGGGTCTTTAAAGTTGGGAATCTAGTCCGTAAGGAGAATCCCCGTAATCAATAGGATAGGGAAAAGAAGGGAAAATTTGAACCCAACTGGCTTGGGCCTTATGTGATTGTAGCTGCTTATGGATTGGGAGCATATCAGTTAGCAACATCAGAGGGCTAGCTATTAGATGACCCAATCAACAGCATGCATCTTTGTTAGTTCTATACTTAGGAGAACCCCAATGTAAGGGGGCATAAAATACAAAAAAATACAAAAAAAAATTGTCCTTTGGTGAAAACCTAGCAAACAGGTGCCTTGGATAGGTATCATGATGAAAACCTGGCAAACAGGCATCATGTTTACTTTCTAGCTTTTGTGCAAATAAAAGCAAGTGGTGAAAACTTGGTAAACAGGCATTACTTGTGATAAACCACTTCCTCCATCTTTGGGAAACCAATCACCTTGTGTCCATTCTTCCTCGTGTCCCATTCAATCCATATCTGTTCCATAATAAAATCCTAACGATAACCTATCATGGCTTGATACTCTATCTCTTTGTTGCCTTGTCAACCAAGGCTTTATCCCATATCGTATCCATAGTGTCAGCCTAGCATAGCATCTACCGTTAGTATCCATGGTCCAAGTCCATGAACTACATTGCCTCTGTGTTGTCATGTAGGCAAGGCCATTTCTTAAATGCGCCCCCAAGGCTCCACTTTCCCATCCGTCAAATGTCTAGTCCTTCTATCTATCTGAGTCCACACCACTCTTTACCACCTAGGTCTTAGGTCCATTAGGGTCTACCCTGAACTACATTGCCTCTGCATCATCACGTAGGTAAGGCCATTTAGCAATGAGCCCTTGAGGCACTAGGTCAGTCCCTTAAGGTCCGTCTCACCAATAAAGATTGTAGAATCTTCTCACTAGGCAAGCAAGCACAAACAAAACTTGCTCTTTTCAAGGCAGAAATCTTGGTGCAAGGCATTAATCTATCCAGAGCAAAGAAATCAAACACCTAAGGCATTCTAAATTATTTTACCTAAATTATGGCAAGAAATAAATACATCTAAATGCAAAAATGTTTTATGGATTGGAATCATGGTTAAGTTATAGAGTCTTGATTGCCGCTATCATGTCTTTCTATTCTACTCAAGGATGCCAAAAGTTAGAGATGCTATGATGGGGGCATGATTATTTTCTTTGTTTGTTGTTTGTGGATTAAACTTTAGTAATGTGATGCCTTGTCTAAAGACATGATTGACAAAAGATCATTGAGGACATCTAAGGTCTAACATGAAAGGGGGCAATCCTTGTCTATTGATACACAAGAAATACTAGGTCATCTCGGTTCAATTATACCTAGATGCTTGTATTAACTTGCTAAGTAAAAATCCATGTAAGAAGTACTCAAGTCATCTTGGTTCAATTATACCTAGATGCTTGTATTAACTTACAACATTCAGAAAAAGTACCAAAAAAAATCGCCCAATGATGAAACAAGCACTTCAAAATACTTGCACCATCAAGATGTCAAAAGCAAACACCTTTCACATCCATTATATATCCATTTGCATTCCATATCGTATCCAGTTGCATTTCACATCCATATCCCATACAATGAAGATCTAGAAATGTAGAGTATCAATGTTTACAAATAAAAGCTTGTGATGTTTTCTATCAAGTCATTCTTCTATCAATCAGTATTCTATCTATCGTTGTGGTCCATTCTTCTCAATTTCAATCAACTCGAGCAATGATCTAAATGCAAGTTCAACTTAATCCATACTAATCAAGTCAAGTCAATCTTGTCAAATTATCCAAGCACCCTCAGTGGTCTTGATCCCTGTCTAGTCGTAAACCAACTCGATCAGTTAATCAATCAATTGTCTTATACATGATGTGGCATTGTCGAAATCACACCAACACATGCATCTTACATGACATGCTTCATTTCTTGAAACCAGACACTATCCTTCGTGTTGCTCTGGGGATCTATCATTCCCCGCCATGACAACACGCCTGTCATGTTGGTCTAGGGATATATCGTTCCCTGCCATGACAACACTATCCTATATCGTTATCAGTATATCATTGGTTTACCACTTGATAGGGGCAATACCTTGTTTGTTCTTGTATCATTTGTGCATACTTGCTTGCTTGCTTATGTGTGTTATCATTCTATCTTGCATCATGTATCATTCGGCTCTTTCTTCATCCCTAACTTGTTTTTTCACCTTCTTCATCATGAGATTGTCCATCTCACATCCTTCTACTCTCTCCCCGTCCAATCTCCTAAGGGGGCATCCTCATCTTATCTTTCCATTGCCATCTTTTTCTTCTATCTATACCTTAGCTTCTTTGAAATGATATTACTTGACACAAATGTCATCATCTCGAACATCACATCAAAGAGGGACAAAATGTATACGCCTAAAAATGACATGACTCGATCTAAATAAATATTCTTAATATTTATTCCCTTCTAATTCCTCTATCAATAAGTAAATAAACAAAGTTATTTATTTGATTTATATTCCTCTAAATTAATTAAATATCAAAATATTTAATTATCTCTTCTAAAGTCAAAATTAAATAAAATCCTTTATTTAATTAAATTCTTCCAAACAATTAAATAATTCTTAATTATTTAATTAAATCAAATCATTCTTCCAAATTTAAATAAATCAAATCAATTTATTTAAATTTTCTCAATCTCCAAAAATAAAATACAATCAAATATTTTATTTATTCTTCCAAATCATGCACAACAATTAAATAAATTTATTTATTTAATTTGCTTTCTTATCTTCTAATTCTTCAAATATCTTCTAAATCTTCTAAAAATAAATCTTCTTCTTCATGCACACAAAATTAAATAATTTATTATTTAATTTCTCTCAAATCATGCAAAAACAAATCTCAAGTTGAGTTATCTACTCAATCAACCTTATTTTTATCAATATCTCTTAAATTAAAAAAAGCTTTCTAATTTATGAAAATCATGTCTTATCTTTAGAAAAGAAAGTGGTTAACTCAAATAAAGCATCTTTTGTGTGACACTTGTCTTCTTCTTATTCGCGCACATTCCTCAAAGTTTCTCAACCATTGATCTTCTCATTCTTTCTATACCGTTGATTCTCTCTTTCCCAAGTCTATAAATTGAACCGTGTTCTTCCATTTCAATCATCCAAGCTTTAAGTATTGTTACTTTGCAGGAATTACAATGCGCCTTTGGCACCAATTGCTTCATTGCTTGTGATCACATTCGTTACTACACACTACTACCATCGTTGTGAATCTCATATTCATGGGGGTATTACCATAGCCATTCTCAATTGACATTCTTGAAAGAAAGAAAAGAAGTGCACTCTCTGAGGGCCCTATTTCATACATACAAGATCGATTGTGATAGGTGATCAATGGAAGCTATGAATTAAGGAGGTTTGCTTTGTTGTTTGTTCATTGTTTGTTTGAATCTCTTTTGTTCACCATTTCATTGAGTTTTGGGTATAGGGCCCTTAGAGAGTGCACTTCTTTTCTTTCTTTCAAGAATGTCAATTGAGAATGGCTATGGTAATACCACCATGAAGATGAGCTTCACAACGATGGTAGTAGTGCATAGTAACAAATGTGATCACAAGCAATAAAGGAATTGGTGCCAAAGGCACACTATAATTCCTGCAGAGTAATAATACTTAAAGCTTGGATAATTGAAATGGAAGAACATGGTTCAATTTATAGACTTGGGAAAGAGAGAATCAACGGTATAGAAAGAATGATAAGATCAACAGTTGAGAAACCTTGAGGAACGTGTGTGAATAAGAAGAAGACAAGTGTCACACAAAAGCTACTTTATTTGAGTTAACCACTTTCTTTTCTAAAGATAAGACATATTTTTCATAAATTAGAAAGTTTTTTTTTCTAATTTAAGAGATATTGATAAAAACAAGGTTGATTGAATAGATAACTCAACTTAAGATTTGCTTTTGCATGATTTGAGAGAAATTAAATAATAAATTATTTAATTTTGTGTGCATGAAGAAGAAGATTTATTTTTAGAAGATTTAGAAGATATTTGAAGAATTAGAAGATAAGAAAGCAAATTAAATAAATAAATTTATTTAATTGTTGTGCATGATTTGGAAGAATAAATAAAATATTTGATTGTATTTTATTTTTGGAGATTGAGAAAATTTAAATAAATTTGATTTGATTTATTCAAATTTAGAAGAATGGTTTGATTTAATTAAATAATTAAGAATGATTTGATTTAATTAAATAATTAAGAATTATTTAATTGTTTGGAAGAATTTAATTAAATAAAGGATTTTATTTAATTTTGATTTTAGAAGAGATAATTAAATATTTTGATATTTAATTAATTTAGACGAATGTGAATCAGATAAATAAATTTGTTTATTTATTTATTGATAGAAGAATTAGAAGGGAATAAATATTAAGAATATTTATTTAGATCGAGTCGTGTCATTTTTTGGCGTATATAATTGGATTAGTATCATCTGTATACAGTTGTACCCTATCTTCTGAAGCTCATTAACAAAGGTTGTGCTAACATGAAGATTGATGAAAAGGGTTGTAATTGTTGTTGTATGATGTTGTGAATGAAGTCTCTAGTATGGTGAATGTTGTATTCATTGTTTCATGTTGAAAAACACTGCTTAAGTCCTAAGAGAAAGATTCAGGAAGTCTAAGGCACTGGAAGTTGTACTGAAGAAGCTTGAGAGAATACTCTACATTCCTCCGCATTTGAAGGTATGACCTTGTGGTTTGGGAGTTAGATAGAGACAAGTGTGAAGGTTGTATGTTCTTGATTTTAGAGCTTGAAAGTTACCACAAATAATTCTAGAGCTAGCAGAGTGAAGACAGATGTTCAGGATGGTTGCAGTCAAGATGTGTCAAAGAAGTGCCCCACATTTCTATGCTTTTGAAGATGAGGTCCTCTAGTTTTAAGGATGGTTAGATGTAGTTGAGAAGATATTTATATTCAATTTTTTGTTGATAAGTTGTACCACAGAGGTCCTTCAGAGTTAGTAGAACAAAGACATATAATGTTGTTGATTAGGGTTGTCTGGTGGAGAAAGCAAAAGCCACTACATTTCACCGCAGTTCATCTTTTGGCTTTGATATTTGGAGGATGAGTTCAGATATTTGGTATGGTTGTTTATTTCAAGTTTCAGGTGTTGAAATGCACCGCAATTTGATTTTTCAACATTCTGTCTCAAGACTGTGTGTTTAGTATTTGTGAGTGATGCCAGGCTTTGTATCTGTATGTTTGTGCCAGAAAGAAAACATATATTTCAAAGCAAGGAATGTTTGAGAAGGTTTGTGGAAGTCTCATGTTGCTTGTGAAATGATCTACATGATGTTAATAGGTCTCTTCGATACCATTTTTGGTCTGGATCTATTTTGTGAAAGGATAAGTGTGTATTGGGCCAACTTCATGTGTTTTGATGATCCCGCCAGATGTTTTGAAGTGTACACCAGCTTGGAATACTTTTTTAAGGAAGAATAGGTCCTGGTTATCACTTGGCTTGAACCGCATTGGACTTCTACATCTTTTGGAAGCTGACATGGTGTAGCCATTGCACATTTCATGTTTACATGTTTCATCTTGAATGATGTACGATAAAGTTTTGTTGTTTGCGGAAGGTATAAATAAAAGAACTTGTTTGTTATGGATTGTGTGTGTAAGTGAGGGGGTGTGAGGTTATGTGAATGAGTGTGAAAGTGAGTGAGTGTGTATGTGAAGATGTGTTGAAGACAACATTGTCTATTATGCACAAGAAGTGAAGACTTGAGTCAGAGCGAAGTGTGTGGATGTTGCGGAGGTGTTTGATCAGTGAGATTAGTTGAAGGTGATGTTCAGAGGTTGTGGTCTCATTCTGTAAATGTTGTAGTATTGTATTTCAAGGAGTTACAACTTCCTTTGGCTTGTAGCCCATAAATAATAATGTAATCATGTTCTTATTTGTGAGGCTAGATTTGGATAGTAGGTCCAAGTAGCTTGCTCATCGTGGCTTTTCCCTTCTAGGGGTTTCAACATAAATCTGGTGTTGTGGTTATGTGCAGATGTGTTGTGCTTTGATTTTCTTAATTTTCTTTATCATTTGTTTAAGGGAGTAAGAAGATTTGGTTGATACACTTAATTTGGAATAAATTTTTGATATATTGATTCACCCCCCCTCTAAGTATATCATTGTATTCTAAAAATTGGTATCAAAATTGAGTTCCTTAGTGTAGCCTAACAGTTGAAGGTAGATCTTGGAGTAGAACACATGACTCAGAAGGAGTCTTCTTCTAAAGATCTAATATTTGATGGAAGTAACTATGATTTATGGAGTGTAAGGATGGAAGCCTATGTGACCTTGCTAGGGTATGATGTTTGGAGTGTCATCATGAATGATTATGTGGAACCTAGTCATCCTATTATAGATTTAGATGCAAAAAAGGCTCATGGAAACAATGCTAAAGCCAAGAATGTCATCTTAAGTGGTTTGAGCAGTGCAGAGTTAGTCATGGTTGTGTGGTACAAGACAACAAAGGAGATATGGAAGAATCTGAAAGATCTCTATGAAGGAAATGACATCATAAAGGAAGCAAAACTACAATCTTACAAAATAGTGTTTGAGAATCTAAGGATGAAAGAAGAGAACATTGTTGGCTATTTGCACCAAGTAGATGAAGTAGTCAATGGAATCAAAAGTATGGGTGAAGATATAGTTGACTTATTGATTGTGAAGGAAGTCTTGAGAACTCTCCCTCACCGATTTGATTCAAAAGTTTCTACAATTGAAGAAGACAAAGATCTAAAGAAACTCACCATGGAGGAGTTGTTTAGGTCCCTCACTACTCATGAGATGAGAAATGAAGTCATAGGAGCATGCCAAAGAGAATTTGCTTTCAATACTGTGAAGAATGAAGGAACATATGATGTATGCAATGAAGCCAAGGAAGAAGAGGCAAACTTTGTGAGGAAACTAAAAAGGGGATCAGGAAAGTATAAAGGTAAGTTACCTTTAAAATGTTTTAATTATGGTAAAATTGGTCATTATGCATCTAAATGTCCTTTTGGAGAAAATGAAAATAGCAGCAAGGGTTTCAAGAGGAATCTTCTCTCAAAAGAAGACTATAGTTTTGGAGAAGAAGTAGATCACTACTTATCAGATGAGGAAAAAGGAGAATCTCTATTCATGGCCAGGGTGATCTCAAATGGTTCAGACAAGACTACAAATGAAGAAGAATATGAAGTTGATTTTGAGGATGAAATTGTTTATGATCTTGAAGACTTGGATTGTGCAAGGAAAAAAATCAAGAACAAAGTGCTTTGATTGAAGCTAAGACAAAGGAATTGTTTAATGTGAAAAGAGAGAGAATGATTAGCATGTGCAAACTAGGTCAAGCCCCTCTTTTTATGCACTAACATTCAAAATAAGAATCAAACTCAATCACTATGAGAGTGTTAGGCTACAGATATCTTATTATTTTGTTGTTGTACATGAAAAGGTGTCTCAACTAGAGTTTTTACAAACCCTAACTAGCTAATGATAAGCCAAACCCTAGTTATAAGATATGCATGAATAGATAGATTTTGGGAATAGAAACCTACAAACTGATAACAAAAATGTAGATGAGAGGTAACATTGACTGTACACCTAAATTCTAGAGGTCTATAAGACTAGGGTGCATTCCCCAAAGTCTTGTAAGTTTTCCATCAACAGAACTGTTTGCACCAGGTGACTATATCTCTGAAAAGGATCCCAAATCCCAAATCTCAAGTCTTGGAACCAAAGTCCTATGGATATTCTGAAGATGAACCTATAGCTTCTGTGATGATTATGACTATACCAACTAAGTCTCCTCCACTCCTTTTCTTTAGATCTTCCTGAATCTGACCTGTACAAACAAAAGAAGGAGAAGGAAGGTTGTGGCTATATATGAGTTTGCCTCAATCAAACCCCGTCTTTGGTATTTCTACCTCAATGATAACCAATGTCAAAGTATGCAAATGTGTGTACCTATAAACCAAATGTGTAAGCATAAACAAATGCAAGATCCTAAATGACTCAAGCATCAAGGATAGATCAACACAATGTTTCACTCAAGGAAATAACAACTTCACCTCAAGGAGATGATATTAATGAAGACTTATAGAATAAGAAGGTGAGGTAACCATATCTACAGAGGATTCCAAAACTCAAGTTGGAGGCTTCAACTCTTCTCCCAATCATACAAAAGGCTTCACAAACCCTAGGAAGAGCAAGATAGACTCAAGATCTTTATTTCTAATCTTCACAACATATCTCCATGATAGAAAAGATCCAATTCTTTAATGAGCTTCAACACTTTGTAGATGTTCAATAGCACTTGTAACAGAATTTTGGCCTAGTATGCTTGCATGTGCATTGTGTGTGATAAAATGATTTCAAATTCTCTTTAAATACCTAACCTTAGAAATGAAATAGATTGAAATAAAATATTAACATCACGTGAAAACAAAATTTTGAATTTAAAATCTTGAAACACACGACATAATTTGACATCAGAATGAAATTTGGAATCCTAAGATTTAGGGTAGGACTAGGGCATGACCGCCCAAGTCCAGCCCCCAAATTTTACACCAAATCAGGCTTAAGGTGCCCTAAATGTTCAGAATCCATCATTTCTTTTTGGGTTTTGTTGTTAATTACTCCAAAATGCGACATTAACTCAATAAGGTAAACATCAATCAGGGTTTAGATAGGTCCAATAATGAAAGGGGTTGAGGGACACTAAAAGATAGGAGCTAAACTTAGTGAAATTATGTTGACCTAAGTAGAAACACAATTTACAACATAACATTTAGCCCCCACTTTAGTGGCCATATGACACTACATGCATATGCAACTAAAGGAAAGTAAATACAGTAATCATAAAAAGGATACCCAAAAGGATATTGTAGAGGAAGTCAAATTTTGTCAAGCAAGAGGTAGAAGTCCCCAATCTGCAATCCTGCAAGATCACAAAGGTTAGGAACTGCAACCTACAAAGAAAGATATGTTAGACAAATAATCAAATCAACTTGCAAACACCAAACAAATAAGTCAGACATAAATGTTAAAGGGGTGAGTGATGAGACATGATTAGGGTGGAAATTGTGGGAGATATATGTCCCCCTTGTTTCTGCTTGCTTAATTTGAAAAGGAAAAACAAGGTGGTAATATTCGACACACTGATTTCAAGGAAACTTGTAGGGTTGCATTTGTAGATAACGTCAAGACACAAAGCATTAGGTTTTATGAAGGGTGGAACCATGATTGTAATGCAACAAATGGCACAGAAATCTGAGTTCAGTAGTTAAAGATAGAGGTGATCGAACACTGTTATGCACTGTTTGCTCTTAGATAGTGAAAAAGAATTCTCATCCATGTACTATAAGTAAAGGGAGTTTCCACTTTTTCATAGTTCATTTGTCACTTTCAGTATTAGAGGAGAAGAGGAGAAGGAGAGAGAGTTACCATGTCAATCTGATGCCCCTATCAAGCCGTAAGGCTAGATGCACTACAGTCCTGAGTAGTAGACAGGCGAGTCGAGCATGAGGTAGGAGTCTTAACTTCACTTCTTTCATCATTTCTTTCCTATTTTGTACTTTATCCTCATTTTGTATGCCATTTAAAGCCCTCTAGACAAGGGTTCCTGACTAGGATGCCCAAGTCCAGCTAAGACGCCCAAGTCTTCCTAGGGCGCCCAAGTCCTTCTGGGGTGCCCATGTCTTCCTAGGGCACCCAAGTCTAAAGACGATAAGGGTCCAGGGGACAAGGTAGAATTTGATTTTTAGGATTGGGTAGTTGATTTTGTGATGAGCATAGACTAATTTGAAATTAGTTGTTTGATATACATGATGTTCCCAAGACACGAGAGCATACTAGTTGCTGACTTATGACACTATTGCCGAGCTACATAGGTATGCTATCTGATGTAGATCAAGGTCTCCTACATGATGTAGGGATGTGGTGGGTTTTTACTGAGCCCATGATGAGATTCCACAGTAGCATGTTGATGGCCCTGATGGAGAGATGGGATGTAGACGCGTCTACCTTCCATCTACCTACATGAGAGATGATGATTACACTCGAGGATGTGTATTGCATCCTACAACTTTCAATCCAAGGGTAGGTAATGTAGATCATAGAGCAGCACTCTGAGGAGTACACTTGTGTGAGTCATATTCACTATATAGCTCATGTGATGATGCCACTTGGACAAGGTCATATCACACTTCAATGGTTAGATCAAGGTTGTGCAAACATACCCCTAGTTCATCGCATCATAATCGCTACCATCACCTTAGCGGTTACACCAGATGGATCAGGCACTCACCTTCATCGTGGCCTCGTTCACACTATTAGAGCGATGGAGGATGAGAGGACAGTCTACACATAGGGGCGCAGTATGCTTACGCACCTATACTGAGACTTGAGTCGTTATGTTCACTATGAGGCACAGATTTTGATGATATGCACTCTACTACAAGTATGGATCTTCGAGCATATTAGATGCACATGACTAGTGGTGTTTCCCATAGAGCTGACATGGACACATCCATGCACACATGCCTATCCACTTATTAGATGTTGGAGATATGGTGATTTGTTGTATTGGAGAGTAGTGTTTGACATACTGCAGCCCGATGCTATCATATGGAGACCATATTGTAGCCACAGGTAGTGGATGGGGTAGTGGAGATAGTTAGTGTGGATGCAGAGGGCTTGACTACTAGTCGATCACTAAGACCACATTGTCATCAACTTTTACTTTGATAGGGCTATGCGATAGTTTGGATGTGGGTAGCGTGTTCCTAGCATGCATCCAAGCTATGTATGCTTACTGTGCAACGTATCTAGGGCTAATTATCTCCCACGATCCATGATAGCTTAAGTGGTTGAGAGTGATGATGATGGTGTAGCAGATGCAAAGACAGTGTTAGAGGTAGACAACATCAGTTGTATCAGAGTGTACATGACCTGGTGGGAGATGGCTTGGCCTTCTCCAATCTTTCCTATCAGTCATCCCACAGGCGATCCATAGCCATGGACGGGTCGTAGGGATGATTCAGGAGATGAGGATGACTTCAATCACTTTGATGGATATTATGATGATGATGGTGATGATGATATGGAGGAGGATACGTCATTGTACTACATCTTCAGGGAGAGGCCATGACAAGGGCAACGGGAGGTGGACAACAATGAGGAGACTGAGGAGAGACCCGGGTCAAGATCTCATGGTCTAGGTCCTACTACCAGTAAGATATTGAGTCAAATAGAGTAAGGGAAGATGAGAAGCTCTATGCCCCTAGCTACAGAGGTGACTATAGATGTTTCTATAGCAACAGCAGTGCAAGATCTTGATTGGTAGGATGGTGGTCCTGGTGAGAATGTTGTTATGTTTCTTTGATGATTATTTGCTTATGACAATGTCATATGTGTATATATATATATTTGTGATGATGAGTTACTGATATTATCATTGTGTTGCTTTTGACAGTTGGTACCCAAGCATGGTGCAACTTTATGAGTCATGTTATAGCAGGTATAGTTCCTACCAATGCAGTAGAGCAGCGAGTGTGGATGAGATACTCACCATAGCACTCAGTAGGGTGACATACAGAGATATTCATGCCCTTCATGAGATATAGGGTGGCTATGAAAGCTGCTCTAGATCAAGCAATCTAGAGGGCAGAGCGTGCAGAGGCAAACCTCCAGGCATGACAAGATCAGGTTGTAGCACCACCTCCATTTGAGATGGGCTATGTTGTGAATCAAATCTTGCACACCAAGTTAGATTGCATGAGAGTTGAGAGATATAGAGCACAGTCAAAGAGAGACAGAGAATAGTCAGAGAGAGGAAAAATTCAACAGTTGTATATAGATTCTTAGAGGGAGATGGGAGATCTTAGAGGGGAGCTTAGGGGTCTACGATCATGAAGTGCATCTATGAGTCATTCGCGATCCGTGACCTCACATGGGCAGCCTTTTGTCACTCGTACACTACCAAGTTCTGAGGGGTCTAGTAATCATGGTTCAACTATATGATATGTATCTCATGTATTGTATTATGACATCCCATTTTGATGTACGGGATAGTTGATTTTGATTTGTATATTCAAACTGATGCCTATATAGATGATATTTTTCTATTAATGCTATGGTGTTAATTGATGTACCACATGTGATTTATGTAAATACAACAAGTGATAATTGTGATGATCATGTGAAAATGAGTTTAATGCTAATGTGATTTAAGCTATTAAATCTTTGTAGACTGTTTAGTAAATACAACAATGATTAAAAATTTTGCACATGAGTAAAGTATGATATTATTTCCAATTAATGCAATTGTGATCTAACAAAATATTGTTTAATTAGATGCAACAATGATTAATTGTTTTTAATAAAGATCTTATGCTAGCTTGTTAAATGAATTAAGACAAAATGTACTATCTTATCGAAATTGAAACAATTAATAACTAATTGCTTTATAAAGTAATATCTAGCATACTATCTTAAGTATGAAAAATTTGCAAATGCATAGAATTAATAGGCCCTTTGAGAGGCATACCTTGTTCATTAGCTAATTTATACGCTCCTGATCCATAAGCTTCAGTGATAAAATATGGTCCTAGCCAATTGGGGCTGAACTTCCATTTTTCGCTATTTACATTACGTTGATTTTCATAGAGTACCATGTCTCCAACTTTGAATGAACAATGAATTAAATGTTCATTGTACGATCATTGGATGCTTTTCTGATGAGCTTTAAGATGGTCGAGAGCATTGATACATTGTTCATTGAGCATCTATAGTTGTAATATCTTCTCTCTTTCCATGTTATCGTCAATAATGTCTCTTAGGGAAACTCGTAATGAAGGAATTTCTAACTCTAATGGCATTATCACATTGACACCATATACAAGGTTGTATGGTGTAGTATCTGTAGTTGTAAGAACACTTGTCCTATAGGCCCAAAGTGCATAGGAGAGTTGAGTGTGCCAATCTTTTTTATGTTAGTGTGAAAAGAGAGAGAATGATTAGCATGTGCAAACTAGGTCAAGCCCCTCTTTTCATGCACTAACATTCAGAATAAGAATCAAGATCAATCACTATATGAAAATGTTAAGATATAGATATCTTATTATTTTTCTATTGTACATGAAAAGGTTTCTCAACTAGAGTTGGTGTAGTCTTGGTTAGGAGGGTCCACAAAGTGAATAGTCCAGATCGTGTAGCAAGAGTAAACACAATAGAAACAACTCAAAGATATAAAGAAAATGCAGATTCAGTCATTCATTATATCATGGAACTCAAATACAAATTGGTCAGCAACATGTGGGCTTACAATTAGGGCTCATAGGCCTGATTCCTCAATTACAAAATATGCACAAGATATAGATTTGAAGCTCCTTCACAAAGAATTCAAACTATCAAACTATGAACTAATGATCAACTAATTTCCTAGGCATCTATTACATCAATATATGTCATCTTCAGAACATAAGATTCCTCTGTGTTAGCCAAGGAAGATCACAAACTCCAATGAAGGGCTCTAACATGTGTACACGGATAGGTTGGACCTAATCATATAGAACTCCTCCACAAATGAATGGAATAGTGTGAGGATCTCAGGGAAGGTTGGCCATGATCCAAACAACATTGAATGATGTGTCATTTAGCTCTCCAAGTTGTGAAATACTCTACAAGTCTTCTCCTTTAGCTGATTGTCTGGGACTATTAGGATGCTCTATTATGAGAAAATAGTCGATCTTCTAATAGCGATATCTTTCTAGTACCTGATCCAAATGCTCTGAATTTTGGATATGATGTGTATGAATGTGTCTAGATACTAAGTCCATCTCCACAAGGTTTAAAATGAAACTATGATAGATTGCAGACCAATCTACTAAAACTGCTACTAACTGAACTGACTAAACTAAAATGGAAAATGAAAGAAAATAAACTAAAATGCAAATGTTCCTAGTTGATGCAAGATTTCTCTTGAACCAGGGATGCTCCTGCATCAGACATCTGGGGTTGTTGAAAAAGTGAGTCCCTCACTTTGTTGGAGCTAGAGGAAAACCAAGATGGTCCACCTCAGCTTGAGAAATCCAAGATGAGTCTTCTTCTGATCTGCCTTTCCACTTCACAAGATATTCTTTGTATTGTCTTCCTTTGGTGCTGCATCCAACTCTACTATCCAAGATGCCTTCAATCTACTTGGTGCTTGTTGTGGTAACTAAATGATTTCCAATGCTATCACTAAATTGTACATCATGATACTGATATAGGTCTGCAATATTGAAAAATGGTGATATGCCCAATGTCTCCAGTAACTCCACTTCATATGCATTTCCTTAATCAAACTTTCTGAGTATACTACATGTCCAAACTTCTTCATCTTCAACTTGTTATATGTCCCAACTACAAATCTTTCTTTTATCAAGTACACCATTACTTCATCTCTAGCTGCAAACTCTTTGTGTCTCCTCTTCTCATCTACTTTCTCCTTATACTTACTGCTCATCTCCTCCAAATACTTCTTAGCCTGATTATGCATTGTCTCCATGTGTCCTACAAGTTCTTTTACTTTTGCACTTCTCTTATATTACATACTAATGTCTCTCAACTCTGCTACTCCTCTAGGGTTAGTTCCTGTCACTATCTCAAATGGTGTTCTTCCGGTACTCCTATTTACTAAATTATTATATGCAAACTCTGCTTATGATAGAGTCAAATCCTAATTTCCTACCTTTTCTCCAACCAAACATCTCAACAAGTTTCCCAAACTCCTATTCACTACCTCTATCTGTCCATCAATCTGTGGATGAAATGTTGAACTGAACTTCAAATTTATCTTCATCTTCTTCCAAAAGTATCCAAGAAATCTGGTATCTCTGTATGAAATTATGCTCTTAGGTAATCCATGCAATCTCACAATCTTCTTGAAAAATAGGTCATCCACATGAACTGCATTAGTTGTCTTCTTACAAGGTATGAAATGTGTCATCTTTGAAAATCTATCCACCACTACAACTGTTTAATCATGTCCTCTATGTGTCTTCAAAATCCCATTATGAAATCTATACTTATGTCTTCCCAAGGTCTCTCCAGTACTGTCAAAGATTTGTACAATCCAGTATTTTGACTACTCCCTTTTGCAACTTGACAAACTCTACAACTCTACAAAAAATTTCTAACATCCTTATGTATCTGAGGCCAAAAGTAATTTTCATTCACCAAAGCCAATGTCTTATCAATGCCAAAATGTCCTACCAATCCACCATTGTGCTTCTCTTTGATCAAATTATTTCTCATTGAACTCCTAGGTATGCATAACTAGTTTCCTTTGAACAACATATCTTCCTGGATGAAATAATCCAACCACTTACTCCTATTTGTCACAACAAGTTCCTTACATGCTTTCCAAGGTTCTACAAAATCAAGATCTTCCTCATACATGTTCTTCAATTCTTCAAATACTATCACTTCAACTCTCATCTCTGTCAGCAAATTCCTTCTTCTACTTAGTGCATCTGCAACTTTGTTTGATTTTCCACTCCTATGCTTCAATACAAAAGTATAACTCTACATGAAATCTACCCATCTCATATGTCTTTGATTCAACTTTCCTTGACTATTCAAATACTGTAAAGCTTGATGATCTGTATACAACACAAACTCCTTAGGCAACAAGTAATGTCTCCACTTCTTCAAGGCTTGCATTATGGCATAGAACTCTTGATCATAAACTGAATATCTTCTCCTTGCATCATTCAACTTCTCACTGAAATATGCTACAAGTCTACCTTCTTGACTTAACACTGCTCCTATTACATTTCCACTTGCATTACAATATACTTGAAATACCTTATTGAAATCCGGTAATGCCAACATAGGTTGTTCTGTAGCTTTTTGCTTCAACAATTCAAAACTTCTATCTGCTCTTGATGTCCATTTAAAGTCTTTTCTGTCACATCTCATTGTCTCTGTCATAGGGTTACATACTGAACTAAAATTTTTGATGAACTTTCGGTAGAAACTAGCTAATCCATGAAATGATCTGACTTCTCCAATGCTCTCTAGTGTAGGCCATTCAACAATTGCTCTCACTTTCTCAGCCTGTCCATTTTCCATCCTTCTACAGAAATCACAAATCCTAAGTATACCAATTCTTCCTTCATGAAACTACATTTCTTCATGTTTATCAACAATTTCACTTCTCTCAATCTCTGCAATACTTACCTCAAGTGCCACAAATATTCTTCTTTTCTTACTAAAAATAAAAATATCATCCAAATATACAATAACAAAATTACCCAAGAATTTCTTCAAAACTTCATTCATCAATCTTATGAAAGTACTTAGTGCATTTGTCAATCCAAAGGGTATCACTAACCACTCATACAGTCCTTCATTTGTCTTAAAAGTAGCCTTCCATTCATCTCCTTCTCTAATTCTGATATGATGGTATCCACTCTTTAAGTCTATCTTTGTATAATATTTTGCTTCACTCAAACAATCCATAATATCATCCATCCTAGGTAAAGGAAATCTATACTTAATTGTGATCTTGTTTATTGCTCTAGAGTTTGTATGCATTCTCCATTCTCCATCCTTCTCTAGTGCTAACACTACAGGTACTACACAAAGACTCAAGCTTTCTCCCATCAAACCTTTCCTCAATAACTCATGTATCTATCTCTTCAATTCTTCAAATTCTTTGTCAGTGTCATTTTGTGTGCTGCTTTATTAGGCAAATTAGCTCTAGGTATAAGATCCATGTGATGACTGACAGTCCTAATTGGTGGCAATCCTTCAGGTACATTGTCTAATATGATGTCTTCATACTCTATCAGCAATTCAGTTATCTCCTCCAATTGTGATTCTTTAGTCTTTATCTTCAGCGTTTCAGGATTCTTAGGAATCAAAGCATAACACATATTCTCATGTCTCAAACCATCCAGAAATTTTCTTCCATCTACCAAACAGATTCTAGCATTCCCACGTACTTCACTCTTAGGATCATCTTCCAAAGGAATCAAAGTAATTCTCTTTTCATTTGATGTTATAGTATATGTATTCTTTCTCCCATCATGTATAGCTTTTCTATCATACTTCCATGGTCTACCCAACAAAATATGACATACATCCATAGGCATAATATCACATAATACTTCATCATGATAAGATCCAATATGAAATTTCACCAAACATTGTTCACTCACCAATACCTTATGATCATCCTAAATCCATGCTATCTGATATGGATTAGGGTGTTTCAATCTTTCCAACTTCAACTTAGTCATCATCTCCTCTGAAACCAAATTATCTAAAGTACCACTATTAATTACAACTTTACAACATTTACCTCCTGATTTGCATCTGGTTCTGAATAGGCTTTTCCTCTGTAGTGGTTCCTCATTTGTCTTTGCTTGAAATAGTACTCTCCTCATGACAAGTGATTCTCCTTTCTCAGGTTTACCAACTAAACTAGGTGATCCAATAGGTTCTTCTTCTACATAGGCTGATCTTCCACTATTTTCTGTCTACTTGCTTGTACTCCCTTGATTACATTCAAATGCTCTATGTCCTTCACCTCCATACTTGAAACAGGTTCCTCTAAATGCTATCCTATTAGGTCCTCTTCCTTCTCTTCTATATCCTTCACTTCCGTATGGACTAGGGTTTCCTCTAATGTAGAAAGTTATGTCATCTCTCTGGTATGCATTGTTATCTCTGTCCTCCCTCTTGAATGTGTTCTCTTGTCTATTTTTCTCTACATATGATCTTTCTCCTCTAGAAAATGTTCTACCTCTCTAAAATTTACCTTTGTTGCCTCTTTGTCTTTGATCATGCCTCTTGTTCAACTTTTCTTCAACTTTCAAGGCAAACTGATATGCTTCTCCAATGTTGTCATCCTCGCTAAACTTAGTTCTTCTTGAATGTTCAATCTCAGTCCATTGATGTATCTATATACTTTCTCCTTGCTTGCTTCACTGTGTCCTCTCCTTGTGATCATCTCATGAAATTCTTTAGTGTACTCCTTCATAGATTTCTAGTTTTATCTCAGGTTCTGCAATCTCTTCAATAGTTCCAATTCATAATCAACAAGTATAAACTAATTCTTTAATTTTGTCACCATTATGTCCCACTTTATAATCTTCTCTTTTCCTCTTCTGTTTCTATCCAAATAAACTTCTTTCCACCATATAGCAACATGTCCTTTCAAATTTGTCTTTGCAAATTTCACCTTCTCTGGACCTTCAATTTCTTCATACTCAAAGTATTCTTCTAGGTCATTTACCCAGTCAATCAGTTTTTCAGAATTCAAATTGATAGTATAGTTCATTACATCAACTCTAGGTCTTTTCCCAATCTTTGAAATAGCTCGCAACATCTTGACTTGATCTATTCTTCTTCTTCATCTCCTAGGGTTTCGCCATTTTGATCAACGGATTGAAATTCTTCATCATCATCACTTTCAACATTAGGTCGAGGTGTTAGTCCTCTTTGCCTATCTTTTTCAATAGCATCCAAGAGAACTTGCATTTTTTTCATCATCTTTATGATCTCATCCATTCTTCCAGCCATTGTACCAACAAAAAGTATTCTCCTCAATGACATTCTTCCTCAGATCAAGTGTAACAACCTCAAATTCAACGATCAGGCTACAAGGTGACAACTGCCTCACAATCGGTGATCGGTTGACAACATAAGTAGTCTGACTCAGATTCAGTGATCTATTCATAGAAAGATCTTACAGAATTCTTTCACCAACTTTGCTCAATTCACTCCAAAAGATTCAAACCTTGCTTTGATACCACTTGGTGCAGTCTTGGTTAGGAGGGTCCATAAAGTGAATAGTCCAGACCGTGTAGCAAGAGTAAACACAATGGGAACAACTCAAAGATATAAAGCAAACACATATTCAGTCATTCAGTATATCATGGAACTCAAATACAAATTGGTCAGCAACATGCGGGCTTACAATTAGGGCTCACATGTCTAATTCCTTAATTACAGAATATGCACAAGATATAGGTTTGAAGCTCCTTCACAAAGAATTCAAACTATCAAAGTATGAACTAATGATCAACTACTTTCCTAAGCATCTATTACATCAATATATATCATCTTCGGAACATAAGATTCCCCTGTATCAGCCAAGGAAGATCACAAACTCCAATGAAGATCTGTAACATGTGTACACGGATAGGTCAGACCTAATCATATAGAACTCCTCTACAAATGAATGGAATAGTGTGCGGATCTTAGCAAAGATTGGCCACAATCAAAACAACATTGAATGATGTGTCATTTAGCTCTGCAAGTTGTGAAATGCTCAACAAGTCTTCTCCTTTAGTTGATTGTATGGGATTGTCAGGATGCTTTGTTCTGAGAAAATAGTCAATCTTCTGATAGCGATATCTTTCCAGTACCTGATCCAAATGCTCTAAGTTTTGGATATGATGTGTATGAATGTGTCTAGATGCTAAGTCCATCTCTGCAAGGTTTGAAATGAAACTATGACAGAATGTGGACCAATCTACTGAAACTGCTACTACTGAACTAAACTGGAAAATGAAAGAAAATAAACTAAAATGCAAATGTTTTTAGTTGATTCAAGATTTCTCTTGAACTAGGGATGCTCCTGCATCAAATTTTTTTGCAAACCTTAACTAGCTCATGATATACCAAATGCTAGTTATAAGATATGCATGAATAGATGGACTTCGGGAGCAGAAACCTACAGACTGATTATAGAAATGTAGATGAGAGGTAACAATGACTGTGCACCTAAATTTTGGAGGTCTATAAGACTAGGGTGCCCGCCTTGAAGTCCTGTAGGTTTTCCAGCAATAGAATTGTCTACACCATGTGATTGTATCTTTGAAAAGGATCCCAAATCCTAGGTCTCAGGTCCTGGAAGACTTGGGTGCCTGCCTTGAAGTCCTGTGGATATTCTAAAGATGAATATGTAACTTCTATGATGATTATGACTGTAACACTTGTTTCTCCTCCACTCCTTTTCATCAGATCTTCCCAAATTTGACCTGTGCAAACAAAAAAAGGAGAAGGAAGGTTGTGGCTATATAGGAGTTTGCCTCACTCAAACCTTGTATTTGATATTTCTACCTCCACAATAACCAATGTCAATGTATGCAAATGAGTGTGCTCATAAACCAAATGTGTAAGCATGAACAAATGCAAGATCCTACATGACTCAAGCATCAAGGGTAGATCCACACAATGTTTCACTCAAGGAACAATAACTTCACCTCAAGGAGATGATATCAATGAATACTTGTAGAACAAGAAGGTGAGGCAGCCATATCTGCGGAGGATTCCAAAACTCAAGTTGGAGGCTTCAACCCTTCTCTCGATCATACAAAAGACTTCACAAACCCTAGGAAGAGCAAGATAGAATCAAGATATTGATTCCTAATCTTCACAACATATCTCCATGATAGCAAAGATCCAATTCTTGAATGAGCTTCAACACTTTGTAGAACTTCAGTAGCACTTGTAGCAGAATTTTAGCATAGTAAGCTTGCATGTGAGTTGTGTGTGATAAAATGATTTTGAATTCTCTTTAAATACCTAACCTTAGAAATAAAATAGATTGAAATAAAATGTCGACATCACGTGAAAATGATAATTTGAATTCAGATTCTTTAAACACACGACATAAGCTGACATCAAAATAAAATTTGGAATCCTGAGATTTAGAATAGGACTAGGGCATGGGAGCCCAAGTCCAGCCCCCAATGTTTACTCCAAATCATGCCTAAGGGTGCCCTAAATGTCTGGAATCCATCATCTCTTTTCGGGTTTTGTCATTAATTACTTCAAAATGTGACATTTCCTTGATAAGGTAAATGTCAATCAGGGTTTAGATAGGTCCAATAATAAAAGGGGTTAAGAGACACTAAAAGGTAAGAGCTAAACTTAGTGAAATTGTGCTAATCTAAGCAAGAGCACAATTTATGACATAACAGGATTGTAGAAAACTTGAGAAAGAAATTTAGATGCTCAAAGCAGAGTTGGAGAAGGCAAAGCTTGGAAGATCGGATGATACTGAGTGTACATATCTCATCATGCCTCAAGGGAGATCTCTTCATGCAAGGCAATTCTCCATGAACAAGTTCAATCATGTTTTCTTTGGTTATTCTTTTATCTAAAAAAATTTGGTCATAATCTGCAAGTCTTAAATGAATAGAAGAAATCTTGTAAATAGGAATCCTCTTGCTTCACTAGTGGATGTCAATGTGGTATGTCAAATTTGCAACAAGTTTGGACATATAGAAAGATATTGTAGGAGTGATTTGGAAAAAATAGAATCTTAGTTGATAGATGTTATTGAGCAAGTAAAGGAAAGTGATTCTTCCAAAATACAGGAGACAAATAATGGAGTAGAAGATTCAATGATTGTCCAAACAACATTTCATGCTCAAGGGCAAACAAATCTATGGGTGATAGATAGTGGATGCATAAATCATATGATAGGTGACAAGAGCAAATTCATCAATCTTGGTAAGTGGAATGGTGGACTAGTCAGGTTTGGAGATAACTCATTTGTAAAAATTATTGGAAAAGGTACCTTAAGTATTGATGGAAAGTCTCATCACATGATGTTCTTTATATAGAAGGCCTCAAGCATAATCTTCTCAGTGTAAGTTAAATGTGTAGCAAAGGATACAGTCTCACATTTTATGATTAAGGGTGTGAAATCAGAAGAGCAAAATCTAGAAAATTGGCGGCAAAAGGATCTAAGACAAAAGACAACTTGTATAATCTAAAGGTAATAAATGAAAGGACTTGTCTTCTAGGACAAACAAATGAATGTTGGTTATGGCATAAAAGTATGGGGCACATCAACTTTGACAATCTTGTGAAGATCATCTCCATGCAAGCAGTAAGAGACATGCCAAAGATAATCAAGCCTACAAGCACCATATGCAAGGAATGTCAGATGGGGAAGCAGACAATCATAAGATTCAAGTCCAAGGAGTATTCATCTACAAGGCCATTAGAATTGATTCATACTGATATGTGCGGACCCACTAGGACAAATAGTCTACAAGGTGAGAGGTATTTCATGTTGCTTATTGATGATTTCTCTAGAATGACATGGGCTACCTTTTTGAAAGAAAAATTAAAGATTTCAATAGGTTTAAGATTTTCAAGTCCATGGTTAAAAATGAAATGAATGCTAGAACCAAGTGTCTAAGGTCTGATAGAGGTGGTGAGTTCACCTCAAGTGCGTTTGAGGAATTTTGTGAAGAACATGGAATAAAAAGGCATTATTCTGTTGCAAGAACTACTTAGAAAAATGGAGTAGTGGAAAGAAAGAATAGAACAGTTCAAGAGATGTCTAGAACAATGTTGAGTGAAGCCAAGCTACTTGATACAGATTGGAAAGAGGCAGTCCATACTGCTATCTACATTCTTAATAGAGGACAACTAAGAGTGCACAGTACTAAGACACCTTATGAGTTATGGTATGGAAGACCAACATCAGTCAAGTATTTTAGAGTCTTTGGAAATAAATGCTACATCAAACAAAATGAAGAAGGTCTAGGAAAGTTTGAGTTAAGAGTTGATGAGGGAATCTTTCTTGGATATTCAACTAGGAGAAAAGCCTACAAATGCTACAACAAAAGGCTGAGGAAGATAGTTGAGAGTGCGAATGTTAATGTGGATGAAGAGTCACACCAAATCATAGATGAGTAAGAAGAATATTGTTTAGATGAACCTACATGCACAAAAGAAGAAAAGGTTGAGGAAAAGGAAGAAACTCAAGAGAAGACTGCCAAGACTCTTGCCAAGTATGTTCAGAAGAATCATTTAGAAGATGAGATCATTGGGAGACAAGAATGAAGGAGTACAGAAAAGAAGAAGGTTTGCAAGAACAAATGAACAAGTAAGTTTTTCTCTACTATCAAGAGTAGAACCTAAAATTTTTTATGAAGCTAGCAAGGATGAAGGATGGATACAAGCTATGGAAGAAGAACTAAATCAGATACAAAAGAGTCAGACTCGGGAGTTGGTGCCAAGGCTTGCAGACAAGAATGTGATAAGTACAAAATGGGTATTCAGGAACAAATTAAATGAAGATGGAGAGGTGGTCAAGAAAAAAGCAAGGTTGGTTTGTAAAGGCTATTCACAAGTTGAAGGTGTTGACTATGAAGAGACATTTGCTTTGGTGGCAAGAATGGAAGCAATCAGAATGGTTCTTGCATTTGCAGTTCATAAGGGATTCAAGGTATATTATATGGATGTCAAATATGTCTTCCTATATGGTGACTTAGAAGAAGAAGAGGTCTACATAGAGCAACCTAATGGATTTTAGTTATCAGAAGACCCAAACATGGTATGCAGACTTAAGAAGGCTTTGTATGGTCTCAAACAAGCCCCTAGGTCTTGGTATGCAAGGTTGGATAAATACTTACTCCAACAGAGTTTCAAGAAAGGTACTACAGATAGTAACCTTTACATCAAAATTGAAGGTGAACAAATTTTAATTGTTGTTGTGTATGTTGATGATATAATCTTTTGTGGATATGATGAGATGTCTATGAAGTTTGTAGGAGAGATGCAAAAAGAATTTGGAATGTCTATGTTAGGTGAGCTATCATTCTTTCTTGGACTCAAAATTACTCAATCAAATGATGGCATCTTTATTTCTCAAGAAAAGTATGCCAAGGAGATGTTAAAGAAGTTTGGCATGGAAGACTGCAGACCAGTGAGTACTCATATGGTAATTAGTTTCCATTTGAGTAAAGATGATGAGTCACCTGAAGTTGATCAGACTCTGTATAGGTCTATGATTAGGGGCCTACTTTACCTAACAACATCAAGGCCTGACATCATGCAAGTTGTGTGTTTGGTTGCAAGGTTTCAAGTAGATCCTAAGGAAACACATGTGAAGGAAGTCAAGAGAATATTCAGATATTTGAAGAGCACTTCAGAACATGGGTTGTGTTATCAAAAGGGTGATGACTTCTCCCTGAGTGCTTATACTGATGCAGATTGGGCTGGCAGTGTTGATGATAGAAGAAGTACCAGCAGAGGAGCTTTCTTTTTGGGAGATAGGTTAGTCTCATGGATTAGTAAGAAGCAAGATTTAGTGTCCTTATCAACAACAGAGGTAGAGTATATAGTTGTAGTAGCATACTACACTCAAGTACTGTGGATGAAGCAATCATTAAAGGATATCAAGGTAGAATATGATGAGCCCATTCCTATTCTTTGTGACAATACAAGTACCATGAATATTTTAAAAAATTATAGTGATGCATTCTAGAACCAAGCACATAACAACCAAGTATCACTTTTTGAGAGAGAAGGTTACAAATCAAGAAGTCAAATTGGAGTATGTGCTTACAAAGGATCAAGTTGCAAACATCTTTACAAAGTCACTTTATAAGGACACATTTGAGTATCTCAGATAGAAGTTAGGGGTGATTGCCCCTTCTAACTAAATGCATAGATGTTGCATCTATCTAGGGGGAGAAATTTAATACATATCTTTAGCCCTAGATTGATGAAGGCTACCTCTCAGGGGGAGAAGGTAGTTAAGAAGTTGTGAAGGACAACAAGGATTGATCAGTCAGGGGGAGATGACAACTAAGGAGTAGTGAAAGAATATCAATAAGAATGCAAATAGGGGGAGCTAAAGGAAGATCAGTTTACAGGAAGAACACTAGCCCTTTGTCCTTGATGTCAAAGAAGGAAAAATTTGTATATCAGGTTAATTTTTGCCATCAATGCCAAAGGGGGAGATTGTTGCATATGTATTGTCATTGATGTCAACAGTGTGATGTTTAGTGATGGATAGGATTTATGTCAATAGTGCTGAAGGCTGGAAGTGGAAGTGATATCATGTTGTTGATCAGATATGCCAAAGGATAGTGATGACTGAGGGAGATTGTTATGAGATAGAGAAGCAAAGTGATGAGTATATGCTAAGGTGATCAAAGAAGAAGATAAAGGAATAATTAAGAGATGGATCAGAGAAGTTGTTAAGTAAAGGGTAAGATGATGAATGCCATGTACTATGCATATTGATTGGATTAGTATCATCTATATATAGTTGTACCCTATCTTCTAAAGTTCATTGACAAAGGTTGTGCTTCAAACATGAAGATTGATGAAAAAAAGCGTTGTGATTATTGTTGTAGGATGTTGTGAATGAAGTCTCTGGTATGGTGAATGTTACATTCATTGTTTCTTGTTGAAAAGAATTGGTTAAGCCCTGAGAGAAAGGTTCAGTAAGTCTAAGGCACTGGAAGTTACACTAGAGAAGCTCGAGAGAATGCTTTGCATTCCTCTGCATTTGACGGTATGACCTTGCAGTTTGGGAGTTAGATAAATATAAGTATGAAGGTTGTATGTTCTTGAATTTAGAGCTTGAAAGTTATCATAGAAGATTCTAGAGCTAGCAGTGTGAAGACAGAGGTTCAAGATGGTTGTAGTTAGGACGTGTCAAAGAACTGCTCTGCATTTCTTCACTTTTGAAGATGAGGTCCTACGATTTGAAGGATGGTTAGATGTAGTTGAGAAGGTTGTTATATTCAAGTTTTAGTTGATAATTTGTATTACAAAGGTACTCCAAAGTTAGCAGAACAAAGACATATCATATTGCTGATTAGGGTTGTCTAGAGGAGAAAGCAAAAGCCACTGCATTTCACCATAGTTCATCTTTTGGCTTTGATGTTTGGAGGATGAGTTCAGATAATCAATATGATTGTTCATTTCAGGTTTTAAGTGTTGAAGTGCATTACAAGTTGGTTTTTGAATGTTCTATCTCAAGACTGTGTGTTCAGTGTTTGTGAGTGATGCCAAGTTTTGTATCTATATGTTTGCACCGGAAAGAAAACATATATTTCAGAGGAAGGAATGTTTGAGAAAGTTTGTGGAAGTCTCATGTTGCATGTGAAATGATCTGCATGATGCTAATAGGTCTCTTCAGTACCATTTTTGGTTTGGAGCTATTTTGTGAAAGGATAAGTGTGTGATGGGCTGACTTCATGTGTTTTGATGATCCCACTAGATGTTTTGAAGTGTGTGCCAGCTTGGAAGAATGTGTTAAGGAAGAATAGGTCTTGGTTATCACTTGGCTTGAACCGCATTATATTTCTACATCTTTTGGAAGCCAACATGGTGTAGTTGTTGCACATTTCATGTTTACACATTTCATCTTGGGTGACGTAGGAGAAAGTTTTTGTTGTTTGCAGAAGGTATAAATAAAAGAACTTGTTTGTTGTGGATTGTTTGTGTAAGTGAGGGGATGAAAGGTTATGTGAGTGAGTGTGAAAGTGAGTGAATGTGTATGTGAAGATGTGTTGAATACAATAGTGTCTATTGTGCAGAGGAAGTGAAGATTTGAGTCAGAGTGAAGTGTGTGGATGTTGTGGAGGTCTCTAAGCAGTGAGATCAATTGAAGGTGATGTTCAGAGGTTATGGCCTCATTTTGTAAGTGTTGTAGTATTGTATTTCAGGGAGTTGTAGCTTCCTTTGGGGTGTAGCCCATAAATAATATTGTAATCTTGTTCTTATTTGTGAGGTTGAATTTGGACAGTAGATCCAAGCAACTTGCTCACCTTGGTTTTTTCCTTCTAGGAGTTTCCACGTAAATCTAGTGTTGTGGTTGTGTGCTCATGTGTTGTGCTTTAACTTGCTTAATTTTCTTTATCATTTGTTTAAGGGAGAAAGATGATTTGGTTGATACAGTTAATTTGGAATAAAGTTTTGATATATTGATTCACCCCCCCTCTCAGTATATCATTATGTTCTAACACCCCTTATGACTCTTTTTTCATGTCCATCACATTTTTATATTTTCTAATGCGAGAGGCCCAACTTTTGGAGGCCATAACTTTTTTAAAAAAAATTGTAGAGCTCGTAGTGATCTACACACCAAACACCACTAGAAGCGGTGACAGGCAGCTTGGAATAGTTATTTTGGCCAAAAACCAACTCTATAACCTAGAAATTGAGTTTATTTATTTTTATAACTTGAAAAATCACACTTTTTGTAATCGCAAGGTCAAGACACTTTTCTCAATAGTATGTTGATGACCTATTGATCATAGAGAGTTTCTCGTCCTCCATTACTATAGTGAAAAATTCCCTACATGACAGGTTTTTGATGACCAACTTGGATTTGCTGCATTGCTTTCTCATAATTGAGATCACTTAGTCTGATTGCAATCCTACTTTGACTCCCAAGTATGCTCCTGATTTTCTCTTATAGTTTCACATGGCTGATTGCAAGCCTACATTGACTTCCCTTCTTTCTAGAGTCCAACTTGAGGCTTACTGCTCTTCACCATTAGTAGATGGTACTTTGTACTAACAACTTATTGGGAACCTCATTTATCTAATGAGTCACACTAGACCTGACATTTCATATGTTGTAGGCATAGTCTCTTAGTTTATGTAGGAGCTCCATGAGTTCCACTAGATGGCAGCCAAGTGGATTTTCCATTACATTAAAGGTACACACAATTTTGAGATTCACTATGTAGTAGGTGTTGCTATTGACTTTGTGGGTATATAGATTTAGTTTGGGTGGATGATTCTCAAGATCATAAGTCCACTTCAAGTCACAACTTCTCTTTTGGTCTAAGTTTTATTTTTTGGTTAAGCAAGAAGTAGTTTGTCATTGCTCTATCTCCCATAGAGGTTGTATTAAGGGTTGTTAATTCCACCACCAAGACTATTTAGCTTTAGCACATCTCCACTAAGTTTGGTATCCGGTACAAATGGTCATTTATTAATTTTTGTGACAACTAGAGTGCCATTCAAATCTTAAGAAATTTGATCCACCATCAGTAGACCAAGCACATTAAGGTTCACATGCACTACATTCAAGAGCTTATCCATGGATGGGTAATTGATTTTTGACACTACTTGACTTCAAAGTAGATAGCCATCATCTTCAACAAATCCTTTATAGAGAGCGAGTTTATTCATCTATGAGCTCTGTTGGGGGTGCAACATGCTTCATCTAAGGGGGTTACTTAGTTCCCTCTACTCTTACCTCTCTCTACTTTTAGGGGCTATCCTCTTTAGGGGAGTTTTTCCTATAAGTTATTATCCTTCTCTACTTCTTTAAGGGGATGATTTTGTATATTGGTACCTAATATGGCTATACATTTGTTAGGACATAATTATCCATCTTCTATACCCACTTAAGCTACACTTATGAGGGGTGTTGGTGCATTATTTTATTTTTTCATTTAGTGTTTACTTTTGCATATTATGCACCTAAGATATGATGAGCTTGCTTAGGTAGGCATCTACACATGTGGGTTGTACTTGCTTCGTGTGACTTGTATTTTCTTAGTGTGATGGAGATGTTGTGCATACATGTGATTACATCTCCTATTATCCCACATTGGTTGTACTTTTACATCTCTTGGTGGTGTATCATATATATACCCACCTATGGTTTGTTGGCAAGAGACACTGCTATGTTGAATAATTAAGTGTTGTCATTGATGGCAACAAGAAAAGGAACAAGGTTGGAATAGAGATTTTGGTCCGTAAAGAAGACTTAGTCATTTTGGCTAAGTGTTGGCAGTGTATAGAGGCAACGATAGTAAAATAGTGTTTGGACTGGCATTGGTCTGTAGTTGAAGACCAAGTTTTGTGGTTCTGGTATGATGTTCTTAACTCTCAGATGATCTTATATCCAAGGTTTCAACTTTTGATCAATTCCGGAAGTATATCTTCAAATGCTCTAAGTCTGGTAGAGCAAAATACAGTGCTATTCAGAGCAGAACACTCAGTTGATTTAGTCTGCATTCCTCTGGTGTTGCATATCTTGATATGTGGCTTTGAGGTGTTGTAAAAACTTGTATGAAGTGTCTAAATCCAAAGTTGCAGAGTCTAAAGTCCACTCAAAAGATAGTTACAAGCTATTGAGTATCGCTACACTGTTTGACAGAGTTTAACCGTGATAGAGTCTGAGTTTTGATGGTCCGCATTTTTCTGCTAAAGGATATTTTGCTTTGTGGTTCTAAAGGTATGATGTGTGATGTTTGAGGAGTCTTTGCAATGATTTTGAGCAAGTCCTATGGTCTGCAGTAAAAGATGTAGTCTGACAGATGAACTAAATCAATGGTAGTCTGAGTTATAGGTTGACATGATAAGTTTGAATTGTATGCGGTAAGTTCTATTGTTTAGAACTTAATCTTAAGTGGTTGAATAGTTGAGGCTGACATATGTGAATGTAATTCAAGTGTTGTTTCAGTTTGTTGGGAGTTTTTTGTGAAAGAATTTGGTCGACAAGATACTTAAGGTATGACTGCATACTACACCTTATTAGGCCGACCTAATATGAAGATTTTAACTATTGTGGATATATATATATATATATATATATATATATATATATGGGATCAAATTCAGTGTTTGGGAGATGTGATGTGAATGTGAATTAATATATGTGTGACATGCAAAGTAAGATGATTTTGTGGAAGCGATAAGAGCAGAAGAAGAGAGATATTGTTCCTATGTAAAATTAGAGCAATGAAATAAAGCAATCAGAGATGAAGAGTTTTGAGACAGTATTTCTGTGCTTCATTGGAGCTGCAACCATGCATGTGTAGATGCAATCTGAGCAGTTCAACTTGACAGTTAGCCATTCTTCCTTCTTTCTTTCTCTAGGTAGTGAGCTAGTTTTGGTAGTGAGCCTTTCTTACAGTGAGCATTTCTCTGGGCAGTGAGCCTTCTTGTAATCTAGTATTGTGCTATAATAATATATTGTGAGCTAACACTCACTGTGGTTTTTTCCTTTTTGGGTTTTCCACGTAAAAATCCCAGTGTTCATGTGTTATGTCTTTGTGGTTGTTGTTTCTGTGCATATTTTGCTTTCGTATTATTAACTTTGGAAATTGGATTAATAAACTTGTTAAGAAGTGGTTTTGTGGAACACTGATTCATCCCCCTCTCTTAGTATTCCTTACTATCAACAATTGGTATCAGAGAAAGGTTCCTTGGAAGAAGCCTAACAACTTGAGGAAGATCTGGGAGAGTTCACTCATGGCAGCCAGAAGATTTGGAAATTTCTCAAACAATGTTGAACTAGAAGCAACTCTTATTGATCTTGAAAAGTCTGAAGCAAAAGTCAGGGATCTAAAGGATAACATACAAGAAGGTGATGAATGCATTTCAAAGTTAAAAGAACAAGTCAAGAAATTTAAAGAAAAATACAAATAAGTTAGTGATCAATTGATATCAGCAAATGAAACTCTGAATGATTTGGAAATGGAAGTTATAGAAAGAGAAAAAGTAGAAGATCTGAATCTAATGGTGAAAAGCAAGTCTAAAGATTGTGTCAAACTTGAAAAAGAAATTGTGAGTCTAAAAGAAGACTTGGGAAAAGCCAAGAGCTATGAAGAAAAGTTCAAGATAAGTTCTGCAAAGCTTGATGAGATGATTGCTAGTCAAAAGAGTTATGATGATAAGTAAGGCTTGGGATTTGAAAAAGGAGAAAGTTCAAAATTTGGTCAAGCAAACACTGAGTTAAAGCAAAACAGAGGGAACCAGTTCAGAAATCAAAGAAGAAGACCTAGAAGACCTCTGGTTAGGCAGCCAAATGCTCAAAGGTATCCATCTTTCAATGGCCACTGCTTTAATTGCAATAACTTTGGTCATAAAGCTACTCAGTGCAGAAGTAGAGTAAATCTAAATGTTCCATCATTCTCTGGTCAATGTTGCAATTGCAAGAAAATTAGTCATAAATCAAATGAATGCATAAATCTGGTAAGGAATGGTTCTTACAATGCAAGGAATAGTCAATCATTTAATGGAAAGTGTTTTGCATGCAATAGATTTTGACATATGGCTAATCAATGCAGATCAAATCTAATTAATAGAAGGAATCAAAGACAAAGGAATGTTCTGTGCTACAATTGCAACAAGTATGGACATATTGCAAGAGTTTGCAGAAGCAAGAATGTGAAAAGAAACTACCATGCTGAAAATAGGAAAAAAGAGAAAAGAAGTGATAAAGGAAAAGAAAAGATTGATTCAGTTGAAACGAAGAAAGAAATTAGAAAAATTTGGATCAAGAAAGATGTGATTGAAGTCAAGAATGAATCCGCACCAGCATCTGGTGCAGATACTTCCTTTGGGAAGTAAATTGGGAACTCTGGCTCAGGGGGAGCTGTGTTGAAAATCCAAAACCCCCAGCCAGAAAGTTAATACTAGAATCCAGTACTAAGGTATGTTGTGAAGAATCTTATGAGAAAACTTCTGAAATAAATTTCAGCAGGAAAAGATCTGATGTGACACATTGTGGAGCAATCTTGATTGACTGTGCTTAACAGAGAAAGTGTTTGATAGCTTTTTGAAAACAACATTTATGATGATTAGGTTTTGGTAAACAAAGGTTAAAAAAGGTTGTGCTCGAAGGACTAATCACTTTGTATTTGAGTTTTCAAGTGTCTAAGGAGTGCAGAAGAGAAATCCCAATCGACAACAACAACTTCCAGCAATTCTAAGTAGAGAAAACCCTAATTCGGCATTAAGAGGTATTTATAGTTTAAAAAACTTTCTCAAATTTGCTTGATTGTTCATAGAAATGGCAACATCATGGATAGTGGATATCACTGAGTGACCCCAACCTAAATTCAAGAAACACCCATTCAAATCACTTGAAGTCGATCAGATGGGTGCATTTTCATAAGTTCCACACGAAGTTTTGCATATAGAGGATGTTAGTGTTAGATTTAGGGCAGACAACTGAGAGGGGGGGTGAATCAATTGTACAAAACTTTCTTCCAATTAAATACTTAAATCCACTTTGTAATTTAGCAGCATAATGATAAATCAATCATGGAAACATAATGCATTAAATCAAGAGCAGAAACACATTAACACACAAGACACCAAGATTTTGACGTGGAAAACCCATTTAAGGGAAAAACCACGTGGTGATTAACCCAAGATTGTATTCTCTGTTAGAAGAATAGAAAGAACAAATGGTACATGCCAATTAGGGCTCACTTCCTGAGCACACTGCTCACAAAAGGCCCACTGCCTACAAGAGACACACTGTCTATAGAATAATAAGTATCACATATTTGAACTAGAGAATAGCATCTTCACCATGCTTGAATTAGTTCCATTAAAGCCCAATACTTCTGCTCTCCCTTTCGCTCTCCTCCTCGCTACCACACACTCATCTCCACAAGATACACTTTGAAATGACTTTACAATTTCTTATTTATAGAAGACATCGACTTAGGAATGATCATCTAAGTCAGCAAAAATTACAGAGCAAATACATAAGTACACAATGACTAATTACAAAATATTTCACGTGGATCAACACACTGTCAGCCACACAGATCTAAGACTTCAATCTTCTTCTAGGAACATACCAATCTTCACATAACATCTTAAAGATCATCCATAGGATGTGTAACACATCCGGTCGACCAGACTTAGGAAGAACACCATCATCCAGAAGTTATTCTTCAAATGCGAGCTCAAACTCTAATGCAGATCACCAACTCAAACTGGAGATGATCCAAAAGACCTCCACAAGCTTGTCTGAATCACTAAGAACATCCACACTTCATCTGCTTACTGAAATCCTTCTCTCCTTCATCTGGAACCTCAAGAACATAGTCTGTCATCACTGTCACAAAGGAATAGATGCTTGCGGACCTGCAAACCATGAACCAATTGAGTTGTCAATTCACATTAACTTCCTAAACACTCCCTCAAATCCTTAGAATAGGATAATGCATTTATAGATCTCACCAGACCTATCTGTATCACTTTGTCACCTCTGAACACCTGCCAAAACTAGTTTCACTTGAGCGACCACAACTTCTTTAGATCTTCATGTAGACCTTTGAAATATTTACTAGATCATCTTAAGACACATATCTACAAACCCTTTGATGTGCATCCTCTAATCTTCATCTTAGCTAGGATCTTTAGCTTACTGTCTTCATTGTTCTTCTCTGATCCTGATTAGGACTAATTTTCTCAATATCCTTAGCACACAACTCATCCAATCCTTATCATTAATGCAATAGGAGTATGTTGACATCAATGACAACACTGGTTAGGCCCATACTTGCAACAGATAGGGCTTATATTCATTTTGCCCTAGAAGAACATGGAAAAAGCAAACTCACAGATCTATTTCTAAATCACATGTGCGGTGAGAATTACGATTTGAAAAATGAATGTAAGGCATTGGAAACAAAGAAATTCATTTAGTACATTGATTTCCTGACATTCGATGATGATGAATGGGTCCAGTATGTATTGAGCAGGGTTCATGATGAATTCATGTTGCTCGAGAGACCCTTTAAGATCATAAAAGATGCTATAAGGGCAGTAACTAGATTAAACTCCACCAGATCGATACCATTGTTGAAAGTCATAAAAAAATGATAAAGTAATGGCAGCCACCGAAGCAAAGTTTGACAAAAGGGCATTAACAATTAATGATAGTGAAGACCATGTAGTAAGATTTGCATCGATGGTTATTTGATACAATGTTTATTTCTCAAACTGGGAAAATTTAGTCTCTGGTACAGTAATCTACATAGCATTTGAGATGGTTAAAGAAGATGCAAAGTATGATCTCTATGAACTACTCTATCAACAACTAATGGAAATTTTGACGAAGCCCAAAAAGCAAAAATATACATTCAAATATGGTATGATGATTATCTATTTATTCTTCTACTTCACGCAAGAGTTGCCAGGTATGAAGAATCTATTATGGGCAAATGATAAATCTGTTGTAGTTCAAATTAGAAATCATCTTAATAGCATAGGTAATAGTGATGTCTAGAACACAAGCCTATGGGGCTATTTCAAAAATTTCTGAAGGTCAATGCAAGCTAGGGAAAGACTCCCTAGAGCAGTTGTTGATAAATACAAGGATACTATTTGCTTTATTGTTACAAAAGATCGGTGCTTGATGGAGGTCATTGAGCCTAGAACTGTATGGTTTATGCCTATGGGATATGAGGTAGATGGAAGGATATTAGAGAATTATGCTCAACATGTGCTAAGTAAACCCAGAGATCCCAATGAAGAAATATTTGGGACTTATGAGGAATTGTATGTTAAAATTCATGTTGAAGTGAGAAAACCTGAGATCTCTAAGAACATGCAGAAAGTGGCAGAAGATATTGCCCTAAAACATGGGTTCACAAAAGAACAAGTAACAAAGGCAAGAGAAAAAGCACAAGATGATAAGGAAGCAAAAGAAAAGAGAAAAAGTGAATCAATTGGAGCTTTGGAAGAACCTAAGGGTGAACTAGAAAAACCAGAGGATCCACCTCTGCAGAAGTTGCATCTATTCCGTCTAGTCCCACATCATCTGCAAGTGTGGTAAATCCTACCACAAGCCACAAAAGAAAGAAAACCAAGGTTAAAAGAATGCATGTAAGCATTGTAGTTGATGAAGAAGAAATAGAATCAGATGAAGAAGTAAAGAAGATGAAAACTGAGGCTACAAAAGCCTCTAGAACCAGCAAAAAGAAACCATCTGGTAAGGGTAAACCTGAGAAAAGGCAAAAGCAAGATGTGCCTCAGATAGAAGAAGCAACTATAAGCCTTGAAGATGTTCTCAAAGCCATAACAGTGGATGGCAATCTGAAATCAATTGCACAATTATATGATGAATAAAATGATCCGGATAAGATGATCATTGAGATTGCTATTATAGAATACCTAAACATCTACAACAAGGCCCTAATTGAGATAAGTATTGATCTTCCACATACCCTGGCAAGTATAATGACTTCAAGAAAGGAAGCGACTATGGAAAAGGATGTTGAACTTAGAGAACATTCATTAATAAAACTGTTTAGAAATCGCTCCAAAGGAAAAAGTGAAAATCTCCAAAGCAATTCATAACAAATTCAGGTCAAAAAGGAGAATGAATGTTCTCAAGGGAAGAGATATTGAAAAGGTGGTAAAGGAAACTGAAGAAATCACTCTGAACACATTAAGGGAATTTAATCTCCCTACCATCTATGACAATGAAGGAGCAAATGATGAAGATACATATGCACCGGAGATAAGCCAAGATCAAGGACCAGATCAGAATGATCAAGCTCCTAACATTGAAACATTGGATGTGATAGATCAAGGAAAATCTAAAACTAATTTGCCTCTTAAGCAATAGGTTGATAGAGAATAGTTAAGGAGCTTTGCACTGGAGAAAAACTTTAATCAGCAAGAGAACATTGACATGGCTCCTCTAGAACCAAGTCAAGAAGAAGTATCTGGCAAAGTAAGAGACACTGCAGATGTCTCAGTTGATTCTGAGAGACAACAAGTTCTAGATGAGTTTGAACTTCTTCAAGGACCAATTAATTTGGCCTCATTGTCACCTATGCAGAATTTCAAGCTAGGATCAATTGTTCAAGCCAAAGCACAAGAGGAAATGCTAAAATCACATATCCAGGATAGTAAATTGATTAGTGATGCATCCAACATTCTGGAGAAGATGATGCTGACATTCCAAAAGGATAGCTCATTATCCTCAGCTGATCAACTTAAGGGCTTATTAAACTCTGTAAGTACACATTTTGAATCTTTTGAAAAATATGCAAAAGCAAAAGTTAGAAAAGAGTTAGATGAGAAGATATTGGTTGAGTTAAAAACTATGATAGCAAAAGATAAAACTCTGTTAAAAAATGGAATAAAAGGCATACCGAGTGCTATTGAAGAAGCACGTAAAATATAAAAAATTTGCTTATCTTGGCCAGAAGTTACAAAGGAATTAAAAGATAAAATCAAAGACTTGGAACTCAAACTACTTAATATCTCTGAAACATTTAATTTGGCAGTTGAGTCAATAAATGCCAGAGAAACACATGTTGTAAATATTCACAATGATCTGAGCACTCTGATGAAGAAAAAGGAAGAAGTCAAAGATAGGTTATGTCGGCTAAGGAGACTGATAAGTCCAAAAATAGATTCCATGATAAATCTAATAGAAGAAGCCTTGAAATCACAAGCATTAATTGATACACCCTCAGACGTGAAGAAGGCAGAAAAGTTGGTTTTTTCTGATAAATGGCCACATCCATATTTTAGAAAGTGCAAGGAATAGGTGGAATGGAGAAATAGCTCTAATAAAGACTATCTATAATGATATTCTACCTTCAACCATAAATTGAGATGGAAATGTGTATCTGTATATATATATGCGGTAGAATATAACAGTTTTGAAGAATTTTTGACATAATTTTGCTTGTACACACACCTTTGCCATTGTTGTCAAAGGGGGAGAGGAAAACCAGTGAAAAATAAGCATACATCTAAAGGAGAATAGAAAAACAGAGTGTACAGAGTAAGGGGGAGCACACAAGCATTTTTCACTGAGTGTTACCATCAATGCCAAAGGGGGAGATTATTTGCAAGAGACACTTCTATGTTGAATAATTGAGTGTTGTCATTGATGGCAACAAGAAAAGGAACAAGGTTGGAACAAATATTTTGGTCCGGTAAAGAAGACTTAATCATTTTTGCTAAGTGTTGGCAGTGTACAGAGGCAGTGATAGTAAAACAATGTTTGGACTGGCATTGGTCCGCAGTTAAAGACCAAGTTTTGTGGTTCTGGTATGATGTTCCTAATTCTCAGATGATCTTATATCCAAGGTTTCAACTTTTGATCAATTATGCTATTCAGAGCAGAATACTCAGTTGATTTGGTCCACAATCTTCCGGTGTTCCATATCTCCATATGCAATTTTGAGGTGTTGTAAACACTTGTATGAAGTGTCTAAATCCAAAGTTACAGAGTCTGAAGTCCACTGGAAAGATAGTTACAAGCTGTTGAGTATCGCTACACTATTTGACAGAGCTTGACTGTGACAGAGTTTGAGTTCTGATGGTTCACATTTTGCTGCTAAAGGATATTTTTCTTTGCAATTCTAAAGGTATGGTGTGTGATGTTTGAGGAGTCTTTGAAATGATTTTGAGCAAGTCATGTGGTCTGTAGTAAAAGATGTAGTCTAATAGATGAATTGAATTAGTGGTATTCTGAGTTAGAGGCTGACATGATAAGTTTGAATTGTATGTGGTAAATTCTATTGTTTAGAATTTAATCTTAAGTGGTTGAGTAGTTGAGGCTGATATATGTGAATGCAATTCAAGTGTTGTTTGGGTTCGCTGGGAGCTTTTGTGAAAGAATTTGGTCAACAATCTACTTAAGGTATGACTGCATACTACACCTTATTAGGCTGAACTAATATGAAGATTTTAAGTGTTGCAGATATATATATATATATATATGGGATCAAATTCAGTGTTTGGGAGATGTGATGTGAATGTGAATTAATATATGTGCAACATGCAAACTAAGATGATTTCATGGAAGCAATAAGAGTAGAAGAAGAGAGATCTATTGCAAATATGTGCTTAAGCAGTGTTGTCATTGATGTCAACATATTTCTGTCGTCATTGGTGTCAATTATATCCTAATTTTCTGCCTATATAGAAGACTAGATTGTTGAGGATATTGAGAAAATTAATGAAGATCAATGTATGCAGACCAGATGGCTATGTAGAGGTTTGTTTGAAGAAGCTCCAATTAAGATTTGAGAGGTTCACATTAAGATCTGAAGAAGTTATGGCCATTTGAGTAGAACCGGTTCTTGCAATATTCAGAAGAGACAGAGTGACAGAAAAGAGGTCTAGATTGTTCCAGATATGTCAAATGATGATTTGTGGATTTGGAGATAGGTTTGGGAAGTTAGTGTGTATCATCCATTCAAGTGGTTCATGGTTTGGAGGTTCACAAGAAATCTTTCTAATGTGACAGTCATGGCAAATAGTGTTCTTGAGGTTCGAGAGGAAGATGCAAGTGATTTAGATGATTTGGAGGAGTGATGATGTTTTTGTTGAATTCAATGTGCTTGTGGAAGTCTCTGGATCATGTGACTACTTTGTTGGAGGTCCACATTGAAGTTTGACCTTGTCAATGAAGATTTTCTTCTCGGTGTTGTTGTTCTTCCCAATCTTGGCCAACTGGATGATTCAAGCGTGTTGTGGATGATCTAAGAGCAATTCTTTGAACCGTGGCGTGTTGATCAAGGAAGACTTGAGTCTTAGTTATGTTTGGCCGATAGCTTAATGTTTCACATTAAGTCAAATGTTTCTAGTGCCGACCTTAATGTTCATTCCAAGGTTGATGAAGTGTATAAATACTTGTTGATGAGTTGTCAAACATCATCCTTATGTGAAAACAATATAATCTGAAGAAAGGATCAAAAGGCAAAGAAGAGCAGAGGAGAAGCAGAAGAACAAGAGTTGTTTTAATGAAGAGTTTGAGAAGAAGTTTTTGGGGCAAAGCAGAAGTTTTGTGAGCATTCAATGAAACTAAACCAGACATGAAGTAGATGTTATTTCTCAGTTAATTCTTTCTATTCTAAAATAAATTCTGTAGGCAATGAGCCTCTCTTTTGAGCAGTGAGCTCTGGGCAGTGCGTCCAAAGGCATGTGCCTTCTATTTTTCTAAAGTACTTTTAACAAGGTATAAATCTTTGTGGGTTAACCCCCACCGTGGTTTTTTCCTTAATCGGGTTTCCACGTCAAAATCTTGGTGTCAAGTGTGTTTCTTATGTTTCTACTCATATGTTGTTGATCCATGCTTTAATGTTTACATCATTAATCTGATAGTGAGTTAATAAAGAAGTTTAAAAGTAGAAAAAGTTTATTTTGTGTGACAACTGATTCACCCCCCTCTCAGTTGTCCGATCTAATTCCAACAATTGGTATTAGAGCCAAATCCTCTTATAAGAGCTTGACCGCTTGAGGAGATCTAGGATGTTGACCTACAAGAAGGATAGTCTGAGATTTGATGGAACAAATTATTCAGTTTGGAAGAACCAGATGGAGTGCCATTTGCAATGCATGGGCGATGCTTATTAGGTGATAACCAGTGTTGAGTATAAACCTCTGGAAAAAGGTCCTTCAACTTTAGATCAACTCAAAGATGCTGAAAACAACCTTTGAGCTAAAGAAGCCCTGCTGAGTGCCCTGTCTGATTTAGAAATGACAAATGTCTTTGGACTAAAAACTACTCATGAAATTTGGAAGAAGTTAGAGAATATGTATGAAGACAATGAACTTGTCAAATGTGACAAACTACAAAGTCTGAGAGGAAAATTTGAAAATCTGAGGATGGGTGAAGATGAAAACATCACAATCTACATGCAAAAGATAAATGAACTTATGTGTGGTATCAATTGTGCTGGTGGAACTTTGGAAGAATCAAAGATTGTAGCAAAAGTGCTCAGATCTTTACTAATTCATACAAACATAAGGTTGCTGCTATAGAGGAGATCAGGATTGTGTCAGAAGTTACAAGAGATTAGCTGATTGGCAAAATTTTAGCTTTTGAATTAAGTGAGTTTGGTGATTCTCTTACTAAGTCTAAATCTGCATTTAAAGATAGTATATATGGAAAATAAAGATATGATCCGGGTGAAAGCTCTTCTGCAAGATCAAATAGATTTGTGAAGGCAAGGAAGGATCTTGAGGATGATGAAATTGAGACTGTGGATCTTGAAGGTCTTATAGCCAAAAGAATGCCAAGAGGATCCAGTAAGTATGAAGGAAAGTTACCACTCAAATCTTTTGCTGGTAATAAGATTGGTCATTTTGCCTCAAGATGTCTGGAGAGGTTTTCAAAACCAAACCCTAACAGATATAAAAGTTAGAAGAAATGTTACTATGTCCAAGAAGCTAGAGAAGAAGGAGTCACAGATGATGAATCTGATCATGGAGGTTCCAATGAAAATGATTGGGTGTTCAATGCTATCAAAGAAGAAGATTCGGTGTCTACCGAATCTGCTAGCTGTGAAAATGTGGAAAGTGCCTTGGCTACTCAGCTTGTTGAAATGGATGAATGGGTGATTGATAGTGGATGTTCTCATCATATGATTAGTGATAAAAGTTTGTAAGCCTTGAAAAATATGAAGGTGGGCTTGTAAAATTTGGAGATAAGTTAGCTGGTAGAATCTGTGGCAAAGAATCCATCTCTTTTGATGGTAAGAATAACACCAATGATGTTATGTATGTGGAAGGGCTGAAGCATAATCTTCTCAGTGTTGGACAGTTGGTTGACAAGGGTTATGATCTTCGATTCAAGGATGGCAAATGCAGAATCTTGGAAAGCTCCAGAACTGAAATTGCATCTGGTACACAAACTAGAGGTAACATCTTTCAATTAAGTAGTTCTAGTAAAATTTGTTTGATTGCTCAGACAGATCAAAGTTGGTTGTGGCATAGGAGAATGTGTCATGTGAATTTTGATAACATTGTCAAGATAAGTTCTACTTAGGCCATGAGAGATTTTCCAAGACTCGTGAAACCTAATAGCATGTGTAGAGAATGTCAATTGGGAAAATAGAACAACACATCATTCAAAAGTAAAGAACAATTTTCAAGTGGGTGATTGGAACTTGTGCATACTGATCTATGTGGTCCTGCTAGAATTAGGAATGTGCAAGGAGATAGATATTTTATGTTGTTGATTGATGATTACTCCCGAATGATGTGGGTAACTTTCTTAAAAGAAAAATTAGAATCTCTTGACAAATTCAAAGTGTTCAAAGTTATAGTGGAAAATGAGATTGATGTGAAGATAAAGTCTCTGAGATCTGATAGAGGTGGAGAGTTTACTTCCAGTGAGTTTGATACATTCTGTGAAAGGCATGGAATAAAAATATAGTTATCTGCTCCTAGGACTCTGCAGCAAAATGGAGTTGTAGAAAGAAAGAACTAGACCATTCAAGAAGCTACCAAGACCATGATGATGGAAACAAATGTTCCACATGTTTATTGGAGAGAAGATGTGAGTACTATTGTCTACACTCTTAACCGAGTGCAGATCAAAAGCAATTCTGGTAAGACTCCTTATGAACTCTAGTTTGGTCATCCTCCTACTGTGAGATATTTTAGAGTTTTTGGTAGTAAATTCTATATCAAAAGAGATGAGGATCTAGGCAAGTTTGAAGCAAAAAGTGATGAAGGAATTTTTTTGGGTTACTCTACTCAAAGCAAAGCTTACCAGTGCTTTAACAAGAGGTTGAAAAAGATTGTTCAAAGTGCTAATGTTAGAGTTGATGAAAGCAAAGAAGGAGTTGCCAAGTCTTGCAGATATGATTCAGATGATCAAGATGAAAATCCAAGTCAAGGAAGGAAAGTTCAATCCCAAACTCAGATCTAGATTGATCCAGAAACTCCAGGAACTCAAGAGGATAGTACAGATGTTGAGGAACAAGCTCAAGAAATAGAAGTTCAAGCAATTCCCAAAACTCCCAGGTATGTAAGACTGAATCATCTTGAAGATCAGATCATAGGAGATAAGAGTAAAGGTGTTAAAACTAGGAGAAAATTTTTTGAAGATCAAGAGGAGATTTGTTTGATTTCAAAGATTGAACCTAAATCAGTAAGTGAAGCCTACAATGATGAAAACTGGGTAAAAGCAATGGAAGAAGAATTGATGTAAATTGAAATGAACCACACTTGGGATCTTGTTCCTAGACCTGAGGATAAAAATGTGATTGGAACCAAATGGGTCTTTCGGAATAAACTAAATGAAGATGGTGAAGTTGTAAGAAACAAAGCCAGGTTGGTATGCAAAGGCTATTCTCAAGTGGAAGGAATTGATTTTGAAGAAACTTTTTCTCCGATGGCAAGAATAGAAGCAGTCAGATTATTTATTGCATGTTTTGCTTTCAAAGATTTCAAAGTTTATCAGATGGATGCCAAATCAACATTCTTGAATGGAGAGTTGGAGGAAGAAGTCTACGTTGAATAGCTAGAAGGTTTTTAGTTGTCTGATCAGAGAAATATGGTCAGCAGATTGAGAAAAGCTTTGTATGCACTCAAGCAAGCCCCAAGACCCTGGTATGCAAGATTGGATAAATATTTGCTTAAGATGTGATTTAGAAAAGGTACTACTGATAGTAATCATTACTTCAAGATTAATCATGAGGACCTCTTGATTATTGAGGTCTTTGTTGATGATATTTTTTTTGGTGGAAATGAATGTATGTGCAAAGCATTTGCTGATCAAATGAAAAGTAAATTTGAGATGTCAATGTTTGGTGAGATGAATTTCTTCCTAGGTCTACAAATTGTTTAGTCAGATAAAGGTATCTTCATATCTCAGTCCAAGTATGTGAAAGAATTGTTGAAGAAGTAATGCATGTCAAGGTTCAGGTATCTTATCAGATAGCTAAACCAAGCAGCCAATGACAAAATCACAACAAAACAACAATAGCAGAACACCAAAACAATAATGCTTTATAAATATGAAGAGATAGTTACAACAGGAGTATAGTTTGTATTACAAAGATACTGGCCTCAGCCTTACAACATTCAAGAATGCAGATCAAACTAATCATGCAAGCTGGAGGAATTTCCAGAAGCCTCTCAAAAACGTACCATTGAGCAAAACTAGCAGAAGTCCCTCAAAAAGACCAAATCTCAAGTATTTATAGACTTCTATAGTGGCCACCATCCATCAGTAATGATCTAGACATGTGTCACATCATGATTTTCCCTTGGATCGGTTGTACAGGCTGTCAAAATTAACTTTTGTCATTTTTTGTGTCTCTAGCAGGAAAGTTGGACCGACTGGATTTCAGCGCAACAAGAGGAAGCACTAGATTTGGCCTCTGCCAACCTTCATAATGAAAAGTGTGAAAAATGACCTTGTCTAACCTATGCAGAGGAAAAAATTAGAAATGACCTCCGTTGACTTGACGTGGAAATCTCCCTCCTCTGACTTTGTCAGTACAGTTCAGTTTTAGCGCAAGTCAATGACCAAACATTTTAGCGCTAAGCATCGATTTTCCATCCGTCTGACCTATACAGATTTGGACACCGACTGACTTATGTAGAGAAATAGGTATTTAATGCAAGGTCAGTGATGAAGACTTTTAGCACAAGAGGTGTGAAAGTGCTCGGCAGAAAATGATGATGTCACCGTCTTTAGCGGAGGATTCGATGGTGTCCGACATGGAGGGAGTTTTGAAGGTGTCTGACCTAGTCGGTAAGAGCCACTTTCAGCGCAAGTCTGAACCCTTGGATTTTGGCGTCAGATCGGTTGGATTGGATTTTAGCACTAAGTCGATAGGACTCAAAAGTCACACTGGAGCATAACTTCACCAATTTTGACTAGATCTTCACCAAAATTGAGGTACAGATACCCATTTGGGCCTTCTTCAAGATCCATCCCTTACTAGGCCAAATTCCTTAGGAAAATTCTCCAAATTTGATCAATTCATCCCTGAGGTAACTTCTGCAGACAAAAATAGACAACAAAAAGTAAAAACAAATCTTTTTGGTTGATGAGGATTACACGTGAACCTGGATGCTCCTGCATTAGACATGCTGGGTAACTGAAATGTTACATGAGTTGAAAACTCAAGAACATTTTAGCAAGTCTGGAACTGAAATCCCAAACTTGACAAGTTTTGCAGCAGTCAACCAAGAAGCTTCATCTGCAGCTCGATTCTTCCAACTGACCAGATACTCCATGTACTCCTTTCCTCTGGTCTTCTTAACCACTCAAGAGTCAATCACCTTATCTACTTCCTCCATCTTCTTTTCAGGTAACTGACCTATCCATCCTTGTGAACTTGACTCTCCTTCATGGAACTTATACAGATCAGCAACATTGAAAATAGGTGAGATAGCTATCCCTGCTGGCAACTCAAGCTCATAGGCATTGGATGAGAACTTCTTCAACACCTTGCACGGACCTATCTTTTTGAATTTCAATTTATGATATTGGCAAATTCTACAGCCTTGTCCCAGTTTCTTCACATTTGTGCTCATTCCTAGCCAAAAATAACTTTCAATCAGCTGTGCCACTATCTTATCTACTCCAAAATGTCCACTTAAGCTCCACTATGTTTTTCTCTAATGAGATTCTCTCTCATGGAGCTTCTAGGTATGCACAACTTCTATCCTTTGAACAATAAACCATCTTAGATAAAATATTCCAACCATGGTGTCCTATCTCTGATCACTGGATTCTTACTAATAGCCCATGCTTCCTTAAAATTAGGATCATCTAGATACAAATCCTTCATTGCATCAAAGCCCACAACATTAACCCTTAACTCATTCATCAGCAAACATCTTCTGCTAAGTCCATCCACTACCCAGCTTGATTTACCACTTCGGTGTTTCAAGACAAAAGAATAACTTTGCAAGAACTCCACCCATTTCATATGTATTTGGTTTAACTTACCTTGACTATTGAGGTACTATAAGGCATGATGATCAGTATACAACACAAACTCATTTGACAGCAGATAATGTCGCCATGTCTTTAAGGCTTGCACTATAGCGTAGAATTCTTAGTCATAAATAGAGTATTTCCTCTTTGCTTCATTGAGTTTCTCACTGAAGTAGGTAATGGGTCTACCTTCTTGACTCAACACTCCCCCAATTGCACTACCACTAGCATCACAATCCACTTGGAAAACTTTGTTAAATTCTGGCGATGCCAACACTAGCTGCTCTGTCACCTTCTTCTTCAACATCTAAAAACTGTTTTCTGTTGTAGCTATCCATTGGAACTCTCTCCTAACACCTTTCATTGTTTCAGTGATTGGTGCACATATTCCACTAAAGTTTATGATGAACTTCCTATAGAAGCTCACCAAGCCATGAAAACTTCTAGCTTCAAACATGTTTCTGAGTGAAGGCCAATCCAGTATTGCCTTAACCTTCTCCGGATCCATTTTCAGTCCCTCTACAAACACTACAAAACTCAAATACACTAGTTCCTTTTGCATAAAACTGCACTTCTCCATATTCACCAGTAACTTCTCTTCTTGTAACTTTTGCGGGACTATTCTAAGATGTAGTAGGTGCTCCTCCTTTGTTTTGCTAAAAACCAAAATGTCATCCAAATAAACTATGACAAACTTTCCAAGGAATGGTTTCATTACCTCATTCATCAGTCTCATAAAGGTATTGGGTGCATTTGTCAACTCAAATGGCATCACTAACCACTCATACAGTCCATCCTTGATTTTGAATGTTGTCTTCCATTCATCCCCTTCTTTAATTTTGATTTGGTGGTATCCACTCTTCAAATCAATCTTGCTAAAATACTTTGCTTCGCTCAAGCAATCCATCAAGTCATCCATATGAGGCAATGGAAACCTGTACTTAATGGTGATCTTGTTTATAGCTCTTGAATCAGTGCACATCTGCCATTTTCCATCCTTCTTAGGTGCTAGTACTGTAGGTACAGCACATAGACTGAGACTTTTCCTAATCAGTCCTTTATCCAATAGCTCCTGCACTTGCCTATTCAACTCTTCATTTTTCATACATGTCATCTTATATCATGCCTTATTTGGTAGGCTTTCTCCTGGTATCAAATCCATGTAGTGACTTATGCTTCTAACTGGAGGTAATCCATCTGGTAAGTCCTTCATTAATATGTCATCAAACTCACTCAAAATTTCTTGGACCTCTGTGGGAACTGCTACCCCTTTCTCAGCTGTCATAGCTTCTACAATTTGAGGTAGGAAGGCATAGCAGACCTTCTCCTTTCTTATTTCCTATAGGAATTATTTTCCACTTACTAGACAAACCCTATTATTCCTCTCATCATCCACACCCTTATCCTTCAAAGGATTTAGCACATACTCAACCCCATCCTTCCTGAGTGTTATGCAGTTACTCTTGCCATCATGAATGGCCTGCCTATCATATTGCCAAGGTCTGCCCAACAACAGGTGGCATGCATCCATTGGCATAACATCACACAATATCTCATCCTTATAATTTCCAATATGGAATTTGACAAGGCATTACTCACTTACCAGTAATTGATGTCCTTTTTGTAGCTAAGAGACCTTGTATGGAGTGGGGTGCTTCAATCTTTTCAGATTTAGTTTCTGCACCATTTCTTCTAATACTAAATTATCAGTGCTACCGCTATCCACAATGACATTGCAGCATTTTCCTCCAGACTTACATCTGGTTCTAAATAGGCTTCTTCGTTGTTCTGGTTCCCTTGTACCTTCTCTAGGGCTAGAAGAACTTTCCTCATCATCAAGGATTCTCCATCCTCAGCTTCTTCTCCACGCTTTGGTGAGGCTGCACTAGCCACACTCTCTTCCTTAGCTTGTGCTATATGGGTTCTAATCTCCTTTCCTTTTCCATTGCTCTATCATACTTGAGGACATTCAAATGCTCTATGTCTAGCCTGTCCACACTGGAAACATGGTCCATTGAACCCTCTTCCTCTTCCAGAATTTCCTCTACCTCGAGAATAATCACCTCTTCCTCAACCTCCTTGGGTATTGGAAGAACTTGCTTCACCTTGTTTATCCTAAGATCCACGTCTTGGATTTGACTGTCTCTTCCTTTATAGGATTTGCCTCTCCCTCTAGAGCTATTCTGCCTTCTGGAGATCTTTTCTTCTGCCTTCAATGCAAATTGATAGGCTTCTTCTACGCTGGTTATTCTAACCATGATAATTTCATCTTGGATTGAATAATGCAGCCCATTCACATACCTGGAAATCTTCTCATCATCATCTTCAATGTGACCAGCCCTAATATTCAATATGTAAAATTCTTCAATGTAATCTTGTACACTTTTCTCCCTCTACTTGAGGTTTTGCAACATCTTGAACATGGTGATCTGATGATTGGCAGGAAAAATTTTTTCCTTTAACTTGGTTAACATCCTCTCCTAGGTTTTAATCTTTTTCTTCCCTTTTCTTTGTCTCTCAACTTGCACATGATCCCACCACAGAGATGCATATCCTTTTAGCTTTGAAACTACAAGTTTCACCCTTTTTGGATCCTCAACAAATTCCAACTCAAAAAACTTTTCCATTTCTGAAATCCAGTCTATTAGCTCATCTGGTTTCAGACTACCATTATAACTAGGTAGCTCAACACGGGGTTTACTGGCAATCTTCATCATTGCATGCAGGAATCTCCCCTCAAATCCATCTTCTCCTTCTTCTACTTCCTCTTCATTGACTTCTACTTCCTCATTGTCATTTACATTTGCTACAGGTACACCTCTGCGTCGCGTTCTTTCCATTGCATCCAGCCTAGCCGTGATGCCTCTGAGCATTTCTACCAACGTTGCATCTCCAATCCTTGGAGGTGGTCCTCTCCTTCTTCTATCATGGTGTGCCATGTTTCAAATCCTTTGCAGTGATCCCATGGCCTCAAGGAGTGCGAAACTTCACTCTGATACCACTTAATGTAGGTCAAGGTTCAAGTATCTTATCAGATAGCTAAACCAAGCAGCCAATGACAAAATCACAACAAAACAACAACAGCAGAACACCAGAACAATAATGCTTTATTCAAATGCAAGAGATAGTTATAACAGGAGTACAGTCTACATTACAAATATACTGGCCTCAACCTTACAACATTCAGGAATGTAGATCAAACTGATCATGCAAGCTAGAGGAATTTCCAGAAGCCTCCTAAAAATGTACTACTGAGTAGAACTAGCAGAAGTCCCTCAAAAAGACCAAATCCTAAGTATTTATAGACTTCTATGCCAGCCACTATCCATTAGTAATGATCTAGACATGTGTCACATCATGATTTGCCCTTGGATCGGCTGTACAGGCTATCAAAATTGACTTTTGTCATTTTTTGTGTCTCTGGCGAGAATGTTAGTTTGACTAGATTTTAGCGCAACAAGAGGAAGCACTAGATTTGGCCTCTTCCAACCTTCACAGTGAAAAGTGCAGAAAATGACCTTGTTTGACCTATGTAGAGGAAAACACTGGAAATGACCTCTGTCAACTTGACATAGAAATCAACCTCCTCTGACTTTGTTAGTACAGTTCAGTTTTAGCACAAGTCAATGAACAAACTTTTTAGCGCTAAGTGGTGATTTTCCATCCGTCTGACCTGCACGGATTTGGACATCGACCGACTTATGCAGAGAAACTGGTATTTAACACAAGGTCAGTGATGAAGACTTTTAGCGCAAGAGGTGTGAAAGCGCTCGACGGAAAATGATGATGTCACCATCTTTAGCGAAGGATTTGACGGTGTCAACTTGGCAAGAGTTTTGAAGGTGTCTGACCTAGTCGGTAAGAGCCACTTTTAGCGATAGTCTGAACCCTTGGATTTTGGCACCAGGTCAGTTGGACTTGATTTTAGCGCCAAGTCAGTAGGACCCAAAAGTCATGCTGGAGCATAACTTCACCAATTTTGATTAGATCTTCACCAAAATTGAGGTACGGATACTCATTTGGGCCTTCTTCAAGATTCATCCCTCACTAGGCCAACTTCCTTAGGAAAATTCTCCAAATTTAATCAACTCATCCCTGAGGTAACTCCTACAAAAAAAAATAGACAACAAAAAGTAAAAACAAATCTTTTTGGTTGATGAGGATTGCACGTGAACCTGGATGCTTCTGCATCAAGAAGTTTGGAATGGAAGACTCAAAGCCAGTAGGTACACCTATGGTAACCAGATACAAGTTAAGTAAGGATGATGACTCCCCCAAGGAAAATTAGAAAAGGTATAGATCAATGCTTGGTTGCTCTATCTGACTCAGACTAGACCTGACATCATGAATGTAGTTGGACTTGTTGCTAGATTTCAAGCTGATCCAAAAGAATCCCATGTTGTGGCAGTCAAATTTTTTTTATATATCTCAAGGGGACAATTGATTATGGATTGTGGTATCCAAAGGATAATGACTTCAATCTTCATGCATATACATATGTTGATTGGGCAGGAGATGTGGATGATAGAAAAAGTACTAGTGGTGGTACATTCTTCTTGGGAAGAAGATTGGTCTCTTGGATGAGCAAAAAGAAAGAGGCAATATCTCTGTCTACTACAGAGGCAGAGTATATAGCAGCAGCAAATAATTGTACTCAAGTTCTGTGGATGAAGGAAATCTTGAAAGACATTAGAATTGTGTTTGAGGAGACAGTCACAATCTTTTGTGATAATTCAAGTGTAATAAGCATCTCAAAGAATTTGGTGTTACATTCAAAGACAAAGCATATATGGGTGGGTGCAAAAAGTTGGGGGGTGAAAAAGTGGCCAACATTTTTTCAAAAAAATTTAATTGATAATGTGAGCGCGTTATAACACGCTCACATTATGGTTTGGTGATGACGAGCCTAAGGCTCAGAAAAACCAAGCCATAATGTACTCGTGTTATAACGTGAGCACGTTATGTTTAACTATATAAAAAAAGAGCATTTTTCATGTTGATGTTGCACAAGACAAACATGGTTCATATGATGCAAGGTTCATGTTCATGGTGGATGTGGTTTTGTTCATGCAAGGTTTTTTTGTGAATATGGTTTTCATGATAAGGTCTATCTTGGAAGGTTGATATGATGCAAGGTTCATGTTCATGGTGGATGTGGTTTTGTTCATGCAATAAGAAGTCAGAGAAGACACAATCTTTCATAATCATACTTCAATGTCATCATCAAGGAGAGTTATATTTATCAAGGGGAGTCATTTATTTGATTTGAATGTGAAGTTGTTCATGTCTTAGAACCCTAAGCCTATGATAAGTGTCATACTATAAAGTGTTTCTTCTGATGTCCCTGAGGTCTCTAAAATGTCCTAGATATCTCTTGAAGAAAGTTAGAATGTTTAAGTCTTTCTTATTGATAGTTAGGGTTTGCATATTGGGCATTACACCCTAAACCCTCAACCCTATACCTTAAACCCTAATCCCTCAACCCTCAACCCTCAACCCTAATCCCTCATCCCTAAACCCTCAACGTTATCCCTATTCCTAAACCCTCAACAAGATAGATACTATACCTTAAACCCTAATCCCTTATCTCTAAACCCTCCAACCCTATCCCTAAACCCTCCACCCTTGACACTATGCCTTAAACCCTAATCCCTCAACCCTTAAACCCTCAACTGTTAAACCCTTAATCCCTATAACCTTAAACCCTTCAACCCTAAACTCTCAACCCCTAGATACCCTTAAAAACCTAAACCTTAAACCCTTAAACCCTATACCCTATACACTTAACATTGGACACTCAACCTTGAACATTATCCCTCAACCTTCAAACCTCTACCCTATACCCTATACCCTATACTTATGTCCTAAACCATCAACCCTCATCCATATGCCTTATACCCTCAACCTTAAACCCTAAACCCTATATCTTAGAGACTCAACCTTGAACATTATCCCCTAGTTGTAAACTCTCAACCCTCTACCCTTATGCCCTAAATCCTAAACCCTCAACCCTCGACACTATACCTTAAACCCTAATCCTTTATCCCAAAACACTAAACCCTATCCATAAAGCCTCAACTCTCAACCCCTAAACCTTAAATCCTAAACCCTATCCCTAAACCCTCAACGCTTGATACTATACCTTAAACCATAATCCCTTATCCCTAAACCCCAAACCCTATCCTTAAAGCCTCAACAGTCAACCCTTAAACCTTAAATCCTTAACCCTATCTCTAAACCCTCTACCATCGACACTATACCTTAAACCCTAATCCCTTAACCCTAAACCCTTAATATCTCAACCCTTAAACCCTCAAACCTTAAACCCTAAACCCTTCACCCTTCACCTTATCTGCATCACCCCCATCTCTCCCCTATCTCTCTCACCCCTCTCTTCCTAGGTTATAGGTTTCACTTGTATAGCTCTCACGGCTCTCTACATATTTCCCTTCCTCTCCATCTCTCTCCCTCCTCCTTACCCATGTTTCCCTCAAGTTGTCAACTTCACTCTCTCATTTTATTATATCTTTCCCCTCACCTCTCTATCTCTCACCTTTGTTTCCCCTCACCTCTCTATCTATCTGTAAACCCTAAACCCTATCCATGAACCCTCTACCCTTGACACTATACGTTAAACCCTAATCCCTTAACCCTTAGCCCTAAAGCCTCAACCCTCAATCCTTAAACCTTTAACCCTAAACCCTATCCCTAATGCCTCTATCCTAAATGTTATCCCTATTCCTAAACCCTCAACCCTTGACACTATACATTAAACCCTAATCCCTTATCCCTAAACCCTAATCCCTATCCCTCAACCCTTAATCCTTAAAACTTAAACCCTAAAACCTATCCCTACACCCTCGACACTCGACACTATATCTTAAACCCTAATCCCTTAACCCTCATCCCTAAAGCCTCAACGCTCAATCCTTAAACCTTAAACCCTAAACCCTATCCCTAATCCCTCTACCCTCAACACTCTACTTTAACCGTAATCCCTTGACCATCAACACTATCCCTAAACCCTCAACCCTCAACTCTCAACATTAAACCCTAATTCGTCAACCCTAAACCCTAAACCCTTCAACCCTAAACCCTCAACCCTCAACACTATACCTTAAACCTTAATCCCTATTCCTCAACCCTTAACCCTTAAAACTTAAACCTATCCCTACACCCTCAACACTCGACACTATATCTTAAGCCTTAAACCCTCATCCCTAAAGCCTCAACCCTCAATCCTTCAACCTTCAACCCTAAACCCTATCCCTAATCCCTCTACCCTCTACACTCTAACCCTAATCCCTTGACCATCAACCCTATCCCTAAACCCTCAACCCTCAACCCTCAACTCTCAACATTAAACCCTAATCCGTCAACCATAAACCCTAATTCCTCAACCCTAAACCCTATCCCTAAACCCTCAACCCTCAACATTATACCTTAAACCCTAATCCCTCAACCCTAAAACCTAATCCCTCAATCCTCAACCCTAAACCCTATCACTAAACCCTTAACCCTTGACACTATACCTTAAACCCTAATCCCTCAACCCTCAACCCTAATCCCTCAACCCTCAACCCTAATCCCTCATCCCTAAACCCTAAACACTATCCCTATTCCTAAACCCTCAACTCTCAACATTAAACCTTAATCCGTCAACCCTAAACCCTAATCCCTCAACCCTCAACCCTAAACCCTCGACACTATATCTTAAACCCTAATCCCTCAACCCTAAACCCTAAACCCTATCCCTAAACCCAACAAAATCACTTTGCCTTATGTTAGGTTGTTAAGCCCATCATTTTTGACACTATTCTCTTAAAGATATCTGAGTTGTAAGAATATGTCATAAAAATGGCTATGAACTTTTTTGGTAATTTTAGAAATTAGTTTTTAAGTATTTTTCTTAATGCCCTTTTTAATTATGCATGTCTACAATAAATCCTAATTTAAGTTTTATGTAATGTCTTAGTAAAGAAGGTTAGCAAGAGGACTTGATTGACTACAAAGAACCCTATGGTAAGTTTTATGCAATGCTATTAAAAATTATTTACAATGAATTCTATCCCTAGCACATGGGAACCTATTTGTCTTGAAAAAAAAAGATGGCATGAAGACCAGGTATACTATCCAAGACCGGTGCTATGGTATATGCTTCTCTCTTGGATAATGAAAATAAATTCTGCAAAATTGCAGTATTTACCATCAACTAGCAAGAGCAAATGTCATCCATTGAAATTAGGAAACCTCCAAGTGCACCTTAACTCTTTAGATTCATTAGTTGTCCTTGCTTGCATCTCACATCTTGGGCCATATTGTGCCCTGTCAATTCTCTAAATTTCTAGCTCCATCAGTAAAACTTTCTAGCTGAAGTGAATATTCAAATTATATGGCATCTTTTTCTAGCCCATCTGGGGTTCATTATGCCAATAGGTGTACCCACTATGAGAAAAGCTTTGTGTCTGGTACATCCACAGTGAGTAATTAACAGTTGAAATCAGAAGGATAATCATTATGAGAAAAGATTTGCATTGGGGTACATCCATAGTGGGCTTAGCATTCACACAAATGCAGATGTTCATATTATAGAAGACTGCATTATATTAGACTATTAGAGATCCCTCAGAAAAATGTAATAACAAAACTGCTTTGCCTTATGTTAGCTTGTTAAACCCATTCTTTTTTACACTCTTCTCTTAATAAAGTAAGAGTAATAAGAATAGAAGGCAAAGAATTTGTTCTTACTAGTATGCATGGTTGGTTTATATTCTGTGACTTCATTTTCATTGAATAAAAAGGTTTATCTGATTTGAAAGGTGGGTCAGAGTTCACTGTCATGTGCTTTTCTAGATGATAGGGTCCATAATGTCCAAGGTTCTTCAAAGAAAGGCCTGCAACAGAATTAAGTTTTTGTTATACCAATCCTCTTGGTAAAGCTACAATTCAAATGCCTACTTTGAAAGTTGAAATAAATTAAATTAGACTTACAATTTTGTTTTATTCCATTGCTTCAATAGCATCATTATTTTCTTCATTAGAAACCAATTCAATCAGCAACTTGTTGCCCATTGGTTGATTTGAACTGCATCCTCTGTTAGAAGAAGGGCATTTTTATCTGTATCAATTTTGGTAGTCATAAGCTGAAGAGCATTGATATTTTCACACACCCTGTTCTTTGAAATATCTTAACCTTAAAATATGACTTGAATATGTTCTTGAACACAACAAAATCTCCAATCTCCAGCCCATGATGATTCACAAAATTTTCCCAACCTTGCCTAAATTCTAGTTTATTTATGGTACCCCCTAATTGTACATCCCACTCCTGCCCACCTGGGCCTTGCAACACCATATGTTTGTCTGTGTTGTCTATAAACTATGAAACAAATGCAGGAGGAATGCACTGCCATAAACACATTACACAATTAGATTATACAAGTTCTTAATAGTGTACAACAAATAAAAGAATGAAAAATAATGTATAGAGTTACCAATTTTTGTGTAAATTATCCAAGCATAACTTTGAAGAAGGAAGCACACCCATTAAACCAATTCATTCAACAACTTGTTGGCCATTGGTTGACTTGAACCACATACTCTGTTAGAAGAAGGGCATCTTTTATCTATATCAATGTTGGTATTTATAAGCTGAAGAGCATTGATATTTTTCACACACCCTATTCTTTGAAAAATCTTAACCTTAAAATATGACTTGGATATGTACTTGAACACAACAAAATCTCCAATCTCCAGCCCATGATGATTCACAAAATTTTCCCAACCCTGCCTAAATTTTAGTTTATTTATGGTATCCCCTAATTATACATCCATAAACCCTAAACCCTAATCCCTTAACCCTAAACCATAATCCCTAATCCCTAAACCATAAACCCTAATCCCTAATTATAATTTATGGTACCCTAATCCCTCAACCCTAAACCCTAATCCCTTGTCCCTAAATCCTCAACCTTCAACACTTAAACCTTAAATCCTAAACCCTATCCCTAAACCCTCAACCCTCAACACTATCCCTTAAACCCTAATCCCTCAACCCTAAAGCTTTAAAGCCTGAACCCTTATCCACCCCTTTTCTCTCCTATCTGCCTCACCCCATCTCTCCCCTATCTCTCAACCCTTAGCCATCTAGGTCTCTCTTATCCCTAAAACCTTAACCCTCAACCCTTAAACCTTAAATCCTAAACCCTATCCCTAAACCCTCAAGCCTCAACACTGTACCTTAAACCCTAATCCCTTATCCTTAAACCCTAAACCTTCAACCTTAAACCTTATCCCTAATCCCTCTACCCTCAACACTCTACCTTAACCCTAATCCATCAACCATCAACCCTAATCCCTCAACCCTAAATGCTATCCCTAAAGCCTCAACCCTAAACCCTAATCCCTCAAGGTCCTAAACCCTAATCCCTTATCCCTAAACTCTAAACCCTATCCATAAACCCTCAACCCTCAACCTTAAACATTAATCCCTCAACCCTAAACTTTAATCCCTTAACCCTCAACCCTAATTCCTTATCTCTAAACCCTAAACCTGATCCCCCATCAACCCTAAACCATAAATGTTATCCCTATTCTTAAACCCTCAACCCTCAACACTATACCTTAAATCCCAATCTCTTATCCCTAAGCCCTCAACCCTAAACCCTATCCCTAATCCCTCTACCCTCAACACTCTACCTTAACCCTAATCCCTCGACCCTCAACCCTAATCCCTCAACCCTAAACGCTATCCCTAAAGCCTCAACCCTAAACCCTACCCCTAAACCTTCAACCCTAAACCATAATCCCTCTTGACCTTAAACCCTAAACCCTTGACCCTTAAACCCTCAACCCTTATCCACCCCTCTCCTCCCCTATCCACCTCACCCCCATCTCTACCCTCCTCTACCCTCAACACTATACATACATACATATATGCATACATATATACATACATACATACATATAAGTATACATACATACATATAGACATACATACATACATCAATACATACATACATATAGGCATACATCAATACATACATACATACATACGTGCTTAATAACCTGAACATAACACATTCCAAGGGAAACATAACGTGAGCACATTATAATGCGCTCACGTTATGTTGAACATGACAAACATCGGGGCGAAAAAGAAAAAATGTAAAACAAAACATAATGCGAGTGCATTATAACGCACTCGCGTTATATTTTTCTTTGGGAATCCCAAGCCTTAGGATTTGGATTTCCAATCCAAAGGCTTGGAGTTCCTTCCCAATGTCCACAAACATGTTTTTGCAAATTTTATAGGATCTCACATAATTTCATTCGTGCTAACCCTCAGATTTGCATGTGTTTCAAGGTCGAACAAATCAAACACCTAGGTAATGTTAGGTTTTCTCTTAGCTATTTAATGATGTAATTTTTTTGACATTTTGACAATGTTAAGCCTTTCATCTTTAATTTCTTTTGTTTGTGTGTCCATTTTTGGGCAAAAACTAGTGTTTGTTTTTTTTTTCATTGTAAATTAATCATTCATTGAAATTTCAAACAAAATACATTTTTAGAAACTAGACTCCATTCTACACATTGAAAAAATGATTTTTAATTAGTTTTCAGAATTTATAGGGGTAGCACAGCCAAAATTCTATTTTTTAGGATGTGTCCACTTTGAAAATTAGTAAAAAATCGAATATTCATCAAAAAATTATCAGAAAAATCAGGGATAAACTACATGTTGTTAGCTAATTTCTCACTGAAGTAATTTTAAAAATACCAAAAAAAAGTTAACCTTTTGAGGGAGCCACAAAACCTACTATGTTATGTTTTTTGATAGAAACAACACCAATTTATGTGGCTCCCTCTTTTGAACCCCTTAATCTATACCATTTTTTAAAAAAATGGTAGTTTAGAAAGTAGACTTGGAGCACTACGAACATTGTTTTGGTTGCATCTCCGAATTTTGAGTGTAACTATGCTCAATTTCTCATCTAAGGCCAGCATTTCCTGATTTCAGAAAAAAAAAGTGGCCACGTAAGACCCCTTTTTGGCCCCCCATCTTATTGCACTTACACATATCTATCAAATTTCATTTCTTGAGAGAGAAGGTAAATGAGAATGAAGTCAAATTGGAGTTTGTGTCTTCAAAAGATCAGATTGCAAATATCTTTACTAAGCCTCTTCCCAAGGATACTTTTGAGTATCTCAGAGAGAAGTTAGGGGTTATTATCCCTCCTGATCAGAACTAAGATGCACAGAGGTGCATCAGTCTGGTGGAATTCACAGTCATATCTTGTGATCCGGATTGATGTCAAGGAGATACTACTTAGGAGGAGTAGTTAGTATGCAAATTTTGGATATCAGTCTGAAACAAAAAGGAGGAGAAAAGATTGCAAATATGTGTCATTTGCCATTGATGTCAAAGGGGGAGAGAAGTTCATGTGAAAAACTAATCGCTGACGAAAGGGGGAGCAATGAAGAAAGTTTTTGCAGAAGTGAGAAGAGAAAGGGGAAGAAATTATTGTCTTGATGGTTGAATTCAGTTTTTAATATCATATGTTGCCATCAATGACAAAGGGGGAGATTGTTGCAAATATGTGCTTAAGCAGTGTTGTCATTGATGTCAACATATTTCTGTTGTCATTAGTATCAACTGTATCCTAATTTTCTACCTATATAAAAGATCAGATTGTTGAGGATATTGAGAAAATTAATGAAGCTCAATGTATGCAGACTAGATGGCTATGTAGAGGTTTGTCTGAAGAAGCTCTAGTTAAGATTTGAGAGGTTCGCATTAAGATCTGAAGAAGTTATGGCCATCTAAGTAGAACCAGTTCCTACAATATTCATAAGAGACAGAGTGATAGAAAAGAGGTCTGGACTGTTCCAGATATGTCAAATGATGATTTATGGATGTGGAGGCAGGTTTGGGAAGTTAGTGTTTATCATCCATTCAAGTGGTTCGTGGTTTGGAGGTTTGCAAGAAATCTTTCTAATGTGACAATCATAGCAGATAGTGTTCTTGAGGTTCCAAAGGAAGATGCAAGTGATTTGGATGATTTGGAGGAGTGAGGATGTTTTTATTAAATTCAATGTGCTTGTGGAAGTCTCTAGATCATGTGACTGCTTTGTTGGAGGTTCGCATTGAAGTTTGAGCTTGTCAATGAAGATTTTCTTCTTGGTGTTGTTGTTCTTCCCAGTCATGGCCGACCAAATGATTCAAGCATGTTGTGGATGATCTAAGAGTAATTCTTTGAAGTGTGGCATGTTGATCAAGGAAGACTTGAGTCCTAGTTATATTTGGCTGACAACTTAATATTTTGCATTAAGTCAAATGTTTGTAGTGCCGACCTTGATGTTCATTCCAAGGTTGATGAAGTGTATAAATACTTGTTGATGAGTTGTCAAACATCATCCTTGGGCAAAAATAATATAATTTGAAGAAAGGATCAAAAGGCATAGCAGAGCAGAGGAGAAGTAGAAGAACAAGAGTTGTTTTGATGAAGAGTTAGAGAAGAAGTTTTTAGGGCAAAGCAGAAGTTTTGTGAGCATTCAATGAAACTGAACCAGGCATGAAGTAGATGCTATTTCTTAGTTAATTCTTTATGTTCTAAAATAAATTATGTAGGTAGTGAGCCTCTCTTTTGAGCAGTGAGCTCTGGGCAGTGCGCCCAAAGGCATGTGCCTTCTATTTTTTTAAAGTACTTTTAATAGGGTACAAATCTTTGTGGGTTAACCCCCACCGTGGTTTTCCCTTAACCGGGTTTCCACGTCAAAATCTTAGTGTCAAGTGTGTTGCTTATGTTTCTGCTCATATGTTGTTGATCCATGCTTTAATGTTTACATCATTAATCTGATAGTAAGTTAATAAAGAAGGTTAAAAGTAGAAAAAGTTTATTTTGTGTGACAACTGATTCACCCCCCCTCTCAGTTGTCTGGTCTAATTCCAACAAGATCTTGTTCCTATGTAAAAACAAAGCAGTGAAACAGAGTAGTCAAAGATGAAGAGTTTTGAGACAGTATTTATGTGCTTCATTGGAGCTACAACCATGCATGTGTAGATGCAATCTGAGCAGTTCAACTTGGCAGTGAGCCATTCTTTCTTTTTTCTTTCTCTAGGCAGTGAGCCTTTCTTGCAATGAGCATTTCTCTAAGTAGTGAACCTTCTTGTAATCTGGTATTGTGCTATAATAATATATTGTGAGCTAACACTCGCTGTGGTTTTTTCCTTTTTAGGTTTTCCACGTAAAAATCGTGGTGTTCATGTGTTATGTCTTTATTGTAGTTTGAATTGGCCCATAAAAAAATCCTACAAGATCTTATCTAACTTGCGATATAAGGTTTTAGAGGGAACCTAGAAAGAGGAGCAATACATGTGTCAAAGCAAGCACTTTAAACCAAATTGAGGACTTACTTGGAAACAAAAGTGGAGCCTTAGTGATATAGTATGTGATTTTTTTCTATTTTGTCAATAACATATTGCTAGAGCTTAGATTGGTAATCTTGGAAGGCAAAAGGGATTCCTAGGAATTAAAAAATTTCCCCATGATTAATGGATTTCCATTCAAAGGTATGGATTCAAGCTAAGGGTTGGGATAAACATTGTTTGTAATGTTGCATCTTGTTCCATTAGATACTAGATCTTGAAGCCAATAAAATATGTCAAGACACTTGAAAGCTTGTTGAATGTTGTCCTCATTTTCAATGAACATTAAGGAGTCACCCGCAAAGTACCCGATCACCAATTGTTGGGAAGCACTTCCAGGAAGGGAAATCCCTTTCACACTTTGCCATGAAATAACATTGGTAAGAAGATAGCCAAACCCTTTAGCAATAAGCACATAAAGTGAATGCATAAGAAGTCAATCTTAACTTATAGAGTGAAAGAGGGCAAAAGGTAAGATTGAACATCATTAATGGTTAGGTAGTTAAAGGCTTCTTCAAAGAGCATTTGGACCAACTAGATGAAGGTGGGACCAAAACCAAGAGCCTCAAGCATAGAAAAAATGAAATTCCATTCAATCCTATCGTAAGCTTTTTCAAAATTGAATTTGATGGAATACACCTATTGGTTATATTTGTGTGCCCATTCCATACCTTCTTAGACCACAATAATATTATCATGGATGTATCTACTTTGAATAAATCTAGTCTATTTGGGTTGAACCACTAGTGGGAGGAGATGTTTGACATGCATGGGTAAAGCCTTGTTAGTGATTTTTATGAGATATTCAAGAGAGTAATGGGCTTCCAGTTTCATATTAGCTTTGGATCATTAGTCCTAGGTATGGACTTGATATTCCTTTTGTTGATTATAGAGCCTAGAGAATTGATATGATATGCTTCAAGATAAACTTTAAACATATCATGGCCAACATCATCCTAAAAGATTTTTTAAAATTCACAAGATAAACCATTGCAACTAGGTGCTTTGCCATTATCCATCCCAAATGCAACTGAGCATAGCTCCCTCTTGAGATAGGAGTTTGTGACAAGCAACAACTTGATCTAAGGTTCTATAAGGAATGACATTTAGGTAGGTCTTAAGAGTCTCTTCCTTTTGAGGGGAGGGGATTTGAACTTGAAAGACTTTGGTATAATGTTGAACAAAGTCACAAAGGACTTCTAAAATTGTGGATAAGCACTAGAGAGCCTCCTTGATGCACTTGATTTTTTGAGATGACTTTTTGGATAAGGCTTAAAAAATTATTTTGAAACATGATCGCCAATTTCTAGTGAAATCTAGCTTCAATTTGGGTTCCCTTGGAAATATAGGCATCAACTACCTACACAAGGTTGCATTGCTTAGCCACTTGAATTTGGAAGGGTATGTGGAAAGGTGTCGCTTCAGTTGAGTGGTGGGATGATTATGTTTTGATAACATGGCCACATAGGACTTGTGGCATTTTTGTCCAGCTAGTGCCCAAACATTCTCAAAATGTAGGTGGTATGAGTAATGGTGTTAGATCACCAATCAATCTATCCACTATCTCCTATTAGGAAGTGGTCCCATGGAACGGGGTTTCCTAAATTATCTCAGCGGTGTTGCTGAAATTTTTTAGGAGCATTTTAAAACAACCGGTCTGATGAATTTGTAGCTGCAGGTAGGTTTAAAACTTTAAGCTCTGAAATTTATGGAAGATGGTGGTCTCATAAGGTTTTTAGTTTAATGCTAATTGATTTAGTAGAGATATTTTAGGACCAGTATATAAAAAGATTAAAAATCATCAAATAAAAAATTTTCCCTCTAAAATGAAATCTAAAAACTAGTAGGAAAATCCCTATGCACAGCCCCACCTCAAATGTACCCACTAAAAATTAACCACCTAAAAAATAGTTGCTCCTATTTTGAAGGAAAATATTTTAATTTATGCACTAGTTATGTTTTTTGGGTTTCATGGGACTCTTTACTCTACAAAAATAGTTCCTCTAACAACTCCATGGGACCCCTTCCTTTGATGTGGCACCAAATTCTAAAAACAACAAATATGAGCCAATGTGGACTTGTGTTGAAGCAATGACATGTTCAAAAATGCTGTGTCTAAAAAAAGCATGGGGGCATGGATGTCCCTCCCTTCCCATGCATCCCTAACTTTGAGATTTCTGATGGACAACAGACTATTATCCGTAGATCCCTAGACATTTGTTGCGTGCAGAGGTATGTTTGATACTGCTTTCGCCGTTTCTATTGCCACGTTCAGATTACGAGGGAAATTTCTAAACTCATCGATTGTTCTCACACGTGGTTAAAAATTTGTGTCAAAAGAAGTTCATTTTTATGCCGATAGGCATTTCACTTGCATAGCAAGTCGACCTCCATACCAATTGCAGTGTAGGTGTTCGATGCGGTGGGATTTACTCAAGCAATCTTCTGTGTAGATCAGTGGAGGTTGGGCAGCGAGGTGTTAGAGAATGTGCAGGTCGGTGGAGTTTGGACGGCGAGGATTTCAGAGTGGTACGACATACATCTTGGGCGAAGCTTTTGTAGCAACACTATTACTATGAAATGTGATATGCAAGTTAGATCAGCCTAGGATGTTAAAACTTTCATTGTTTGGTTATAGCTTCGATATTCGCATGGATGGATGTAGAGGCCACAAAAAAGCGTGTGTGTAGAAGGCCTACCCAGAAAATCAGCTTAATGGGATTCAACTGTTTGGTTACAGCTTAGACGGCAGTGGCTTCTTTAGCGATAGGAACTTCCAACCCATTGAATGTCTTTTGCGACAATCGATTGCAGATACATTTTGATTATCTCTTTGACATAATCCCCAAGAGCATTGGGTGGATTTGGGAGGACTTGGAAGCATCATTAGTGTATCCTACCAAGGTAATAGCACTATGGAAACCAAGCTGATATTAAACACATTACATTCTTATATATAAGTGACTTGTTGTGACCCACTAAATCTATTTTATCTTGTGAAATGTAGCCATTTGTCGAGAGGGCCATCTAGTGGGAGTGACAGCAATTGATATTATCTTGCAATCGGTCCTAACAAATCTACCCAATGCTCTTGGGCATCATTCTGCCAGTCGCCCCACCCATCCTAATGCTTTGGCTAGTATTGTTGAGGTAAGACCTTTAAATTTTTTGCATTTTCTTTTGGAATTTACCACTGCATTTTTTACTCTGTGAGACCCCTGTAGAGTTATACCAAAACTATCTATGTGTAGTTGCACTTCATTTTTTACACTGCAAATATTAAGTTCTACTAGTTTCTGATCGCTGTAGGCAACAAACAGTATTTGTCAGTTCTGTGATGGTTCAAGAGCACTTTGTGGAATGACAAACAATAAAACCTTGATTGACCTCATTTGTTGTGACGCCTACAATTTAATAGTGGTGCCTCCTCAAATTTCTCACCATGGTGTTAAAAAATGGACTACAAGAAAGATAATTATAGTAGCAGTGGTGCTTGGATCGGTTCTAGTGTTGGCCTTTGTCATATTACTGGTCTAGCTGAGGGAAAGATATAATAGCACCCTCCAATCTCCTAAAAGATCAATCACATCTGGTGGTATCTATGATGTGGGCCCTTATTAAAAGGGGCAGATAGTGGACTAGGTGCAATTCAACTCGCACCCAATGAATCCATGAAAAAATTTATTACATAGCTAGTGTCCACTTGAATCAATTTGTTCAATGGGTCATGTCTTTCTGCCTATTTGTATTCATGCCATATAACTTGCATGGTTATGGTAAATTTGTAATATATCTAAAACTAGAATTAGAAGTAAAAATAGGAACCTATAGGAAGATCTCTATGATTATCAACTCAGTTTTATGTGAATTTTGAGTTTATCTGGAGTTAAGAATATCAATTGGACTGTGATAGTAGGACAACTTTATGCCTCAGTTAAATAGAAATGTTTACTAAATATTTACATTACTGGCAGTTGAGAAGTTAAGTTTTTTTGTTTGGGGGAATTTATTGAATAAATTATAAATGTTCTAGCAAATTGTTGAAGAGATGACAAAAATGACAAGAGAATGTTACACAACGTAATTTCAAATTTAACTTATTGAATGCCAAGTTTTAGGCTATATAAACAAGAGTTGTATTGGAGCCAAAGTTCCTGCTAAATATTGATAGAGCAATTTTGTAGGCAAGTTCCTGTCGAATATTGATAGAGCCATTGATGTAAGAATAGAGGGGAGAAGATCTAAGCAATTGCAAATTCAATTCCAAATAGATTTTTTTCCTGGTGGAGTTGATGGCCAGACCTTAACCCCAATTTTATGGTGAAATGTCAAAAATGTCAACTAGTGAAAACTCCCAAATATAAGAAAGTCAATGGTTTCTTTTTATGTTTTGGCCATATCCCAAGCCAATATGACATGTGATATCTTCCTTGTGGAATTTCTTTCCATTTACCTTATGTAAATGAAACAACAATGTTTCTTTTAGTGGTGTTCTAGGATCAATTAAAATTTGCATCTGACTTGTCAACCCTAAACCAACATCATCTTGAACAAGAACCTATATATCAAATATAAAGTAAAAATATTACGAAGTACACTCTCCTAAATATATTACTGCATTAACTTGAAAAAAAATTAGAAGGAAACTATTAGTTATACACTTTTTCATGTAAACCTATTTAGTAGATAAAAATAAAATAATTATCCTCTTATGGTCACAAGAAATATCTTTATTTAAGGGGGAAAAAAAACATATAAGAGTCTATTAATCAAATGGAATATTAGTTATGGTTACAAGCAACATCTCTATTTAATAAAGAAAAAAACATGTGAGAGGTTATTATCACATCAGATTAAGATAGTTTTCACCTAGAGTACCACCCAATCACGAACACATTAATATGTTAAACTTGACCATGGTACACTTTGTTAAGGCAAAGTATCAATGTTAAGTTAACACATTCAGTATGGCAAACAACTAAGTGTCAGGAAACGGGCTATTCTTAACATGCAACTAGTTTGGTCAAACACAAGTGTTATCACCCAGATTTGCACCCTGACTGTAGTTGTGAAACTTCAGCAATCTAGAGTAACATGGGAATGATCTCGAAGTGTGGGACCTTGTGAAATGAGATTAGACCTCCGGAGAAGGCCGGCTTATTTAACTGGATATCACCTAAATCTACTAAAACCTCAGAGGAAAAGGGAGAAGGAATGCTTTTTGAATGAAAGATGAAAATGGGAAAACTGAAAATAAGGGTGATGCACCAGACTGATTAAAAGAAACTTTCACAGTAGTGAAAAATTGCACAGCATAACCAAATACAACAAGTAGACATACACAGATTCAACTGATCCTAGTAGAGGTGAGAAACAAGATGATTGAAAGGAACAATACATTCACAGGAATCATATGTAGATTCACACTAAACTAAAAACTCAATAAAAGAGGCAAAATAACTTGCATATATTTAATGGGAAGGCATAGTTATAGTAGCAGAAAGCTCTGTTTGGAAACAAAAGGACCGAAAGCCAAAAAATTTCCAACCACCTTTATAACTTATTACAAAGTATATATAGCATCCAAACTGACCCAAGTCGGTTACAAAAATTCGCTCCATGAGCTATATCAGAAAAATATCTCTTGAAGGGACGTCCACCTACATCAGTTATGGTGTGGAAAAAATCTAGAACAGGGGCAGATGGGAGATATTCTAAGTCTTCAATGCAAGTAGTTGGATCATCAATCTGCACCCCTAAACGGTGGAAGATATTTGGGCATTGAATGCGAGCAGCTTATGTGTCTGTCTTCAACCATGAATGTATGAAGCATCTTAAACAAGGCGGTGGAGAGATATTTTCTGATCATTGAATGCGAGTTGCTTCCTCTTTGTGTAGCAATGAATGCAAGAAATATCTGTATCTACCCAAAATGGTCTCTAAAATGTCCACTCACCCAAAACATGTAAATCCAAATCCAAAATTGAAAAGTGAGAATATTCCCCTGAAAAGCCCATCAAATGAAAGAGGAGGTAAAAACATCCTTTTTTCCCTTTTGAATCACATCAAAATTCACTAAAATAGAGGAGATATGGGCAGTCAAAGTTGCAGTCAACTGTGTGTATATATCGCTTTGCATCTGTGAATGTATCGGCCTCTAAAACTACCTCTGAGTCTGCCTTTGAATATGCAAAGTGCTTTGTATATGGCCTCTTGCATATCGGCTTTGTATATCTGATTGTATGTTTAAACATACAATTACAAATATACAAACACATATATATAATGCATAGACCTCTACACTGAATTTGGCGAATTTGACTTTATAGTTGGGTCCGCCTTGTATATTTCATTCTTGTACATTTCATTTGCATATCACAAGATACAATGCAGTCAATATACAAGCCACGGACCTAAACCATTTTATCAACCGGATTATAGGAATTTGAAATCCGGGCTTTGTATCTTCAATCTCTTGTATATCGGGATATACAATGCCATATGCATGCAAGCTGCGGACCTCAAATCTTTATAAAGCATATTGCAATCGCCATTGGGTCCGAGCCATGCATGTTCCTCTTTATATATAACCAATGTATGTCGCATATACAATGTGAACATACAAGCAAATTATACATACAAACTGTGGAATTCTGCCCTTTATCAACTATAATGTATGTTTATTTCAAATATGGCTTGTATATTAGGAATGCATATTTGATTGTATGTACAAACATACAATCGAATGTACAAGTGGTGGGCCCCAACTTTGAATCACTTTCCCTTGCATGTTGACTTTGCACAAGACTCTTTGTATATTCAAATGTATATCGGCGCATGCAATCACCTACATACATACAATGTGGACTCCAGTAGATTATCGGCCACTTTTGAACTTTATAATAGGTCTGGGTTGTATGTCACCATTGTATCTTTGCTTTGTATATTGCATATACACGTGGAAGACTTCAAAAGATTATCATCTGTATTTGATCTCCGTTTGGATCCGGTCCTTGCATCTTTTGTTCTTTGTATATCGGCACATACAATGCACTGTGCATGTAAAAGCCACGGACCTCAAATCTTTATAAAGCAAGTTGAAATTGCTATCAGGTCCGGTCCTTGTATGTAACTCCTTGTATGTCTAATTGTATGTGCAAACATACAATCGCACATACAAGCCACTGTAGCATCCTGTCGATGTGCATGCAACTGCTCATTCTCCCTTGTATGCTTTTACCTGTATATACAAACTAATTTGTATATTGACCTTGTATATCGAATATACAAAGGCTTTTGTATGCATTTCTTTGTATGTGCCCGATGCATGTTGAATATACATTGCCCTTTGTATGTCCTTTCTTTGTACATCGCTGCCGATGTACATGCAACTGTTTCATATGCATCTGCCCCTTTGTATGTTGGCCTTGTACATTGCAAATGTACATTTACTTTTGCATCTATGACTCCTTGTATCTTTGGCTTGCATCTTTTGCCGATGTACATTATGTCTTGTATGTTTCCCTTGTATATCAAATATACAAGGCCGATATACAAGCAGACCTTTGTATATGGCCCTTGTATGTTGCAAACATACAATGGCAAATGTACATGCAAACATACATTCCAAAATGCATACATAACCACTAAACATGAAACTGAGAAATCCCTATGTTAGAAAATACTTGAAGCTAAAAGATTTTTGGGTTTTTCTAGGTTTTTAGCAAAGATTCTCAAGGTGAGATTTTTGGGATTTTTTGACAAGGCGTAGCATAATTATTTGAAGGATTTAAGCCTGTAGGGTCACTTCTAAAGGATTTTCAAGGAAAAATGCAAGGTGAACTGTTAACTCTGGGAAGAGGAAAAATAGGTCAACAATTTGGTGACTTCTATGGGATGTTTGTCTGCTAAACAATTAGATCAGTGGCCCTGCATCCATTGGGCATGGAGTCATATAGAGACTAAAAATATATCTTGACCTTAGCAACTCAGCATATTAGCAGTGAAGAACATCTGGAAGACTAAACCAGACAAAAATGCTGAAGGCAACCCCTCCAACTATGCTAGACAGCACTTAGGGAAAACAAAAAATGGATCTAAACTATTGTGCAGTAGCACTTATTGAAAGCAAGAAATCTAATCTACTAATTTACAAGGCACTCATACCTCAAAACACCTCTTTAGGTGTATCCCATTGACTAGGATAGGCAAATTTTGTCCATCCATATTTGATAACTGAAATGCATTGTGCTCCTTGAATTCAGTAATGAGAAATGGGCCACTCCACATGTCAAACTTGGAGTGTTTTCTTGGCTTGCTCTTCAATTCATCCCATTTGAGCACCATATTACCCTCCCTAAAGATTTTGGGAGTGGCCTTCTGATCAAAATTTCTTTTGGTTTGAAGCTAATGATACTCCATAGTTTTCATAGCCTTGTCTCTGATTTCTTCAAGCTCCATAAGTTGAGCATATCTAACAGCCATGGGATCTTCTTCTTCAAACATCTCCAGCTGATTCATGATATCAAGTGCTGGCAGTTCCATAGATATAGGCAATCTTGCCTCTTTCCCATAAACTAACATATATGGGGAGTTCCCAATAGACCTCTTGGGAGTTATTATGTCTGCCCATAAGGCATATTTCAAATTAGTGTGCCAGGTCCTCTGGTTGTCCTCCATTGATCTTTTAATAATCCTTGTGAGATTTTCATTTGTAGATTCAGCCAAACCATTACCCTGTGGGTAATAATTTGATGAAGTATTCAAATAGATCCCATTCTTAATAGCCCAGTCAGTTATCTTTAGGCCAACAAAGGCTAAAGCATTGTCATAGATGATTGACTCAGGCACTCCAAATCTGGATATCAAATCATGATAAAAATTTAAAACAGTATTCTCATTGGATTCCTTCAGAGCCACTGCTTCAGTCCACCTTGTGAAATAGTTTGTAGCTGTAAGTATCCACCTGTGGCCTGCACTTGATGGTGGGTTAACGGGACCTACAAAATCAATGCCCCATCTCATGAAGGGCTGTTCTATTTGAATTGGCTGAAGAGGTAAAGTTGGCAGCCTTTCTTTGCCTGCAAAAATGGCACATTTTACACATTTTCTAGCCCATGCATGGGCATCCTTGAATAAGTTGGGCCAGTAATATCTAGCTCTCATTATTTTCCAAGCAGTAGTCTTTGGGGCAAAATGACCCCCTGTTGTTCCATCATGAAACTCATGCAGCACCTTGTCAGTCTGATCATTATCAATGCATCTTAACAATACACCATTAAAATCTTTTCTAAAAAGGGTGCCATTTATTAAAACATATGGAATAGACTACAGTCTGAAATACCTTCTCTTGGTTCTATCTAAGCCTGCTGGACATTTGTCAGTTTGCAAAAATTGAGTCATGTCATTAACACAACTTGTGCCCATTTCTGCTGTATCTTCTTGATGTGCATCCCCAATGGTCAGAAGCACCTCATCTTCTTCTTCTATTTCTTTTTCAGAATTGGTAGCAAGCTATTCACTGAGTCCTCTGCCTCTGACAAGCTTGGTTATCTTAATCTCCATGTCATATTCCATGACCTTCGTGATCCAACTAGCCCTTTTCTCATTTACATCCTTACCTAATAGGAACTCTTTAACGCTAGGGTGAGCCACTATCAAATGTATCTTATTATTAGAAATAAGATGCCTGAACTTCTTGAGGCTCCTTACCATTGCAAGGACATGCTTTTCCATGAAGCTATACCTTTGCTCATACTCCTCTAGTCCCTGACTAAAGAAAGTGATTGGTTGTTCAAAGCCGTCACTTTGCTGCTATACCAAAATTGCAAAAATTATGTCAAGACCGCCATAAGCATACAAGATGAAATCTTTGGAGAAGTCAGGATTTACCAAGGTTGGCGCAGTTGATAATGCCTCCTTTATGGACTCAAAGCTGAGTTTGGCCTCCTTTGTCCAACTGAAAACTATATTCTTCTTTAACATGGACATCAAAGGCTTCAATAGATTTGCAATATTGGGTATAAATCTTCGCAGAAAATTAATTATGCCAATAAAACTTTGTAGTCCCTTCTTGTGACTGGGTAAAGGCAACTCCAAAATAGCCCTTACTCTTTCTGCATCAATGGTAATGCCCTCCTTCAACACAACGTGCCCTAACAGCTTGCCTTCATGTACAACAAAAATGCATTTCTTGGGATTGAGAGATATCCCAAACTCTTTGCATCTCTCAAATACCTGCCTCAAGTGGGACATATGTTCAGATGCATTCTTAGAAAAAATTGTTATGTCGTCTAAGTACACAAGCACCAGTTTATATAGCAAACCCTTAAAAGCCATATCCATAGCTCTCTGAAAAGTAGAGCCAACGTTTGAGAGACCAAAAGGCATTCTCTTGTAGGCCATGGTGCCCCATTTGGTAGTAAAAGAGGTTTTAAATTGATCTTCCTCCTTGACTAACACTTGATTATAGCCAGAATATCCATCAAGCAAGGAGAATCTTTCAGAACCAGCCACTACTTGCAAAATTTGCTCCATTGAGGGCAACGAGTAATGGTCTTTTAGGGAGACTCTATTGAGGTCTCTAAAGTTGACACACAGTCTAATCTCCCCATTCTTTTTTCTAACAGGGACAAGGTTAGAGACCCAAGAAGTATGCTTGATCAGGAAAATGATCTTTCCCTCAATCAGTTTGGTTAGTTCTTTAATCATTGGAGGCTCAAGCTTTGGATTTAAAGGTCTATACTTCTGCCTCACATGTTTAGTACCTGGTTCTAACTCTATGGTATGTTGAGCAATATGAGAGTTAAACCCTTTTAGGTCTAAATAATCCCAAGCAAACACATCTTCAAATTCTTGACAAAGAGCAATAAAAGCTCTTCTATTCTCATGCGAATAGATTTTACCAATTTTGAGAAGCTTACCTTTAAATATTTCTAGCTCCTCGTAATGCTCCTCTTTAACCTGCATGCTAGTTTTTCTTTTCTTTAGCTGATCACCAGTCCCAAAAAATAGATTCTAGGGTTACCAATCCCTTGGGTAGCTTATTTGTTCTCAACTGAATAACTTGACCATCTTCATATTGTTGCTTGAGTTTACCCTAATTCATTACAGAAAACTCATCCTCTTCTAGCAGGAACCGTAGAATTTGCTCATCACTCTCAAAAACCTGTCAATAAATGTTATTGTCAGGGATAGAAGGTCTATCAACTATTTTCACATGAGGTTGCACCTTTTCTCTTTGAATATCACTGGGGATGTCAAACTAATCCCCAATTGCAGCTAAACTATCTGCATGATAGTTCTGATTTCTTGGAATAGAGATCGGATCGAAAGCATCAAACTCTTTAATCATATCCCATACCCTATGCTTGTAGCATTTCAAAACATTATTTTTTGTAACATACAGCCCTCTCACCTGATTGACAATGAGTTCACTATCACCATATACTTGCAAATAGCCAATTTTCCTCTTTCTTGCCCACTGCAAACCTTGGATCAAGCCCTCATACTCAACAGTGTTATTTGTACAAGAAAAGGCAAAACAAAAAGCAGAAAAATATTTTTCACCTTGTGGGGATACAAGCATTGCACCACCTCCAGATCCATTCCTATTCCTCGAGCCATCAAAATACATTTTCCAAACCTCATTTTGTTGCTCTGTCTGCTGTTCTAGGTCCTTTATCAGGCTTGGAATTGTTGTTTCAAGCTCATGCAGTATGTAAACCCCCATACCAGTTTCTTGGATATGCCCCTCAAGATCATCTACAACATTTTTTGAGGCCCACTCCTTTAAAAGCACCTCCAGTATGCTTTCATCTTGTAGCTCTTGAGCAGCTACAAGCTCAGGATCATCAGAAATAATGCAATTTGCATTAACAACACTTGGAACATAAGGCTCTATGTGATGATTTGAAAGCAATTCAGATTTTAGAGTCACTTTTGTGCCATATCTAGTCCTGAAAAACATGTGATACCAGCCCCTTGAGAAGGGTGTGCTTCAACTAGATGGCACAACTATTAATACTATGGGTGTGATCAAAGACCTAGGTCTCACTCTGCACACTTGCCCAAATGTTTCCATTTTCCAGGAGGTGTTCATCATAGATTTGCCTCCCTATTTTGCCATGTGTTTATCAAGAGAATTCACAACCAAAATAGGAGGATACTGTTGTTTTGGCATCACAGAACTACTTGCACCACTATCCACCATGCAGTTATGTACCAACTTGTCTCCAATTATCAAAGACACATAAAATGGAAGTGGTTTGGCACTTTTGTTTGGCTGTTTATTATTGTTCTAGGATGAATTAGTAAGGATAGTTCTAGTTGGGTCAATAGTTGCATCATTGGGCATTTTCAAATCAGACAAGGCAGATTGCAACATCCTCTTTTGGCCTGGGATGGCTAGGGAATCCCACATAGACATGGTCACATTCATCTTCTTCATATTTTCAATAATATTGAAAGGTGGAGTGGCACTTACCTTTTGTTGTGACTTTGTAGCAACAGTATCAACCTGTAAATGAGGCATTTCCCTTGTTGTTGCTGAAGTATTTCTTTGTAAGATGTGGGGAACATGGGATGTAGAAGCATTAGCATAGCCTTTTCCTTTGTTTGCTGCTTGATCTACCTCATAACCCCTCTTTTTAGCTCTTGTATTTGCTGCCACTAAGGCATCATCTCTATTTACACCACAGAATTCACCTTCTTGAGGTTATTCCTGTTGTTGTACAGCCCCATCATGAAGTGTATTTAGCTGAGAGACTACAACATTTTGCACCATCAGAGCTTGATTTATCACCCCATTCGAGTAGGCTGCCTGATTGCATGGAAAACACCATTCATATTCAACTGCAAGGTTATTCTGAATAGGGACAAGGTCCCTTACTGCATTAATAGGTGTCAGATTGTAAGGTTGGAAAGGCCTCTGATTCACATTTTGCCTAGCAACTTGGTAATTGCTTTGATAAGGTGGCCTATTAGCTTGATAAGGCTAATTTTGCCCTTGATAAGGTTTCTTTTGCCCTTGATAAGGTTGATTTTGCCCTTGAGGTTGTGGCTAATAAGGCTGCCTATTTTGGGACTGCTGCTTTTTGATGTTTACCAGCTCATTCCCAAAAGTTTGCAAGATGTTCTCTATTTTTTGTTGGCTATTTTTAATCTCTTTCAACTCTTGTGATGAGCTAGAAGCAACATTTTTAGAATTGGTAGTACTTGGTAATGCTGCAGTAGTAGGTAAAGGGGCAAAATATGGAATTGGTAAGGGCATTGAAGCTTGATCTTAGGGAAGATGGGCATTGGTGGTCTAGGTGCTATTTTTCCCGCCTGAATCAGGTTATTCTCTGCTCTAATATCTATTTCATATGCATCAGGTAAACTAGTACCTCCTAATGATTGTATCATCACTGAAATATCACTATTTAGGGCTTTCAAAAAATACAAGAATGCATATTCTGATGGAGGCCTTACCATGGCAGGAATTTTGTCCCATGTCTTCTGGAATCTAAAGTTGAAATCCATCATTTGCTCTTGGGGAGCTCTCTTTATTGTAGTCATCTGTTCAACCAATGACGGGTTGTCTAATTTATCTTGAAATTGCTTATTTAATTTATCACCGAGATCATCCCAGGTTGTAATCATTTGCACTGGTAAACTCTTGAACCATTGTAATGCCTTCCCTTTGAAAAAGGTAGCTAGCAGCCTGATGGCAATGTTTTCCTAGGTTACATGATGAACACCACATAGAGAAGCTACGTCTCTAATGTGCTCAATAGGGGTAGTTTGATTCTCCCTTGTGAAATAGGGTAGACTCTTCAAAGCTACCATGGGTATAACATTATGTACTGTTAAGTTCAATGGGTTGCCCCCATTAAAAGCCACGAATGGCTGATTTCTTGTCATCTGAACCGCTGGGGGTAGATTTGCTTGAGATGGTACAGGAACTACAGGTGCAACTGGCCTAAAATTTGGTGGAGTTGATTGTATTCTTTTAGAAACTGGAGTCCTTACCATAAGCCTGCTCTATCTTCTAGGTGGAGACAGCTGCAAGTAATCAAATGAACTTGAACTCTGAGTTTGAATCTTTCTCATATAATGTAATAGCAAAATTGATCTGCTTGTCTTTCCTTAGTATGAGTCACCAGATATGCAAATTTTAACCTCTTACAGGTCTGAAAATCACTGGCTACACATCAAAACCAACAATAAGAGATAGTATTTGATTGTTGTCTAACTCTTGGGTCCCACCGAGTGTGCCAAAGTTGTTATCACCTAGATTTGCACCTTGACTGTAGTTGTGAAACTTCAACAATCTGGAGTAACATGGGAATGATCTCGAAGTGTGGGACCTTGCAAAATGAGATCAGACTTCAGGAGAAGGCCGGCTTCTTTGACTGGATATCACCTAAAACTACTAAAACCTTAGAGGAAAAGGGAGAAGGAATGCTTTTTGAATGAAAGATGAAAACAGGAAAACTAAAAATAAGGGTGATGCACCAGACTGATTAAAAGAAACTTTCATAGTACTAAAAAATTGCACAGCATAACCAAATACAACAAGTAGACATACATAGATTCAACTGATCCTAGTAGAGGTGAGAAACAAGACGATTGAAAGGAATAATACGTTCACAGGCAATCATATGTAGATTCACACTAAACTAAAAGCTCAGTAAAAGAGGCAAAATAACTTGCATATATTTAATGGGAAGGCATAGTTACAGTAGCTGAAAGCTCTATTTGGAAATAGAAGGACTGAAAGCCAAAAAAATTCCAACCACCTTTACAACTTATTACAAAGTATATATAGCATCCAAATTGACCCAAGTCAGTTACAAAAACTCACTCCATGAGTTGTATCAGAAAAATATCTCCTGAAGGGACGTCCACCCGCATCAATTATGGTATAAAAAAATCTGGAACAGGGGCAGATGGGAGATATTCTAAGTCTTCAATGCAAGCAGCTGGATCATCAATCTGCACCCCTGAAACGATGGAAGATATTTGGGCATTGAATGCGAGCAGCTTCTGTGTCTATCTTCAACCATGAATGTATGAAGCATCTGAAACAAGGCGGTGGAGAGATATTTTCTGATCATTGAATGCGAGCTGCTTCCTCATTGTGCAGCAATGAATGCAAGAAATATCTGTATCTACCCAAAATGGTCACTGAAATGTCCATTCACCCAAAACATGCAAATCCAAATCCAAAATTGAAAAGTGAGAATATTCCCCTGAAAAGCCCACCAAATGAAAGAGGAGGCAAAAACATGCATGTTTGCCTTTTGAATCACCTGAAAATTTGCTAAAATGGAGGAGATACGGGCAGTCAAAGTTGCAATCAACTATGTGTATATATCGCTTTGCATCTGTGAATGTATCAGCCTCTGAAACTACCTCTGAGTTTGCCTTTGCATATGCAAAGTGCTTTGTATATGGCCTCTTGCATATCATCTTTGTATATCTGATTGTATGTTTAAACATACAATTGCAAATATACAAACACATATATATACAATGCATGAACCTCTACACTGAATTTAGCAAATTTGACTTTACAGTCAGGTCTGCCTTGTATATTTCATTCTTGTACATTTCATTTGAATATCGCAAGATACAATGCAGTCAATATACAAACCACGGACCTGAACCATTTTATCAACTGGATTGGAGGAATTTGAAATCCGGGCTTTGTATCTTCAATCTCTTGTATATCGGGATATACAATGCCATATGCATGCAAGCTGCGGACCTCAAATCTTTATAAAGCATATTGCAATCGCCAGTGGGTCCGATCCATGCATGTTCCTCTTTGTATATAACCAATGTATGTCACATATACAATGTGAACATACAAGCAAATTATACATACAAACTGTAGAATTCTGCCCTTTATCAACTGGAATGTATGTTTATTTCAGATCCGGCTTGTATATTAGGAATGCATATTTGATTGTATGTGCAAACATACAATCGAATGTACAAGTGGTGGGCCCCAGCTTTGAATCACTTTCCCTTGCATGTTGACTTTGCACAAGACTCTTTGTATATTCAAATGTATATCAACGCATGCAATCACCTACATACATACAATGGGGACTCCAGTAGATTATCAGCCACTTTTGAACTTTATAACAAGTCCAGGTTGTATGTCACTATTGTATCTTTGCTTTGTATATCGCATATACAATGCGCATATACACGCGACGGACTTCAAAAGATTATCAGCTGTATTTGATCTCCATTCAGATCCGGTCCTTGCATCTTTTGTTCTTTGTATATCGGCACATACAATACACTGTGCATGTACAAACTGTAGACCTCAAATCTTTATAAAGCAAATTGAAATTGCTATCAGGTCCGGGCCTTGTATGTAACTCCTTGTATGTTTAATTGTATGTGCAAACATACAATCGCACATACAAGCCACTGTAGCATCCTACCGATGTACATGCAACTACTCATTCTCCCTTTTATGTTTTTCCCTGCATATACAAACTGATTTGTATATTAACCTTATATATCGAATATACAAAGGCTTTTGTATGCATTTCTTTGTATGTGCCCGATGCATGTCAAATATACATTGCCCTTTGTATGTCCTTCCTTTGTACATCGTTGCCGATGTACATGTAACTGTTGCATATGCATTTGCCCCTTTGTATGTTGGCCTTGTACATTGCAAATGTACATTTACTTTTGCATCTATGACTCCTTGTATCTTTGGCTTGCATCTTTTGCCGATGTACATTCTGCCTTGTATGTTTCCCTTGTATATCGAATATATAAGGCCGATATACAAGAAAACCTTTGTATATGGCCCTTGTATGTTGTAAACATACAATTGCGAATGTACATGCAAACATACATTCCAAAATGCATACATAACCACTAAACATGAAACTGAGAAATCCCTGCGATAGAAAATACTTGAAGCTAAAAGATTTCTGGGTTTTTCTGGGTTTTTAGCAAATATTCTCAAAGTGAGATTTTTGGGATTTTTTTGACAAGGCATAGAATAATTATTTGAAGGATTTAATCCTGTAGGGTCACTTCTAAAGGATTTTCAAGGAAAAATGCAAGGTGAACTGTTTAACTCTGGGAAGAGGAAAAATAGTTCAACAACAAGTTTTCATCTTTTTAAAACAAGGGGGCTATTTACCATTGCACAATTTTTTATCTTTTTAAAACAAGGGCTATTTACCACTTTTAAGTGCAACTGAGATGATAGGAGGATTGGTACTATCTTCTTGGGAATAGGTGGTTCCAGGAAGGGCCTAAATTTAATGGTCGTGTGGCCATATTAAGCCATTGTTGCATAAAATATAGCCAAAAATTTAGGAAGACTATATCACATGAAATAGGAGATTTTGGATAGATCATTAATTTTTTAATAAGATTGTAGTTTATATATATAATATAATTTTTAAAATAAAATATATCTTAACACTTGAAGGATAACTTTGAATGGATAACCATCACAAAGATAGGCAAGGTCAACCATCAAATTTAGGCCGTAGACTTCAATTTCAAGTCTCATTTTGCCTCTCTCCGAAATTGCCATTAATCATTTGAACATAGAAGTGGGTGCATGTTAAGTAAAGCCTAGTAAATGTCATTAGTGTTAAGCTCCCATTTAGGTAGAGTGAGGGAGGATGCTTTTAGTTTCTAGTTCCAGGCCACCTTGACAAACACTTTAACCATGTGATTTAGAGGGCAACCAATTTTGATTTTGTGTTTGTAAAAGGGAGTTCCAATCAAGAAGATAATGACCAAGGTGACTAATCCTGATGTGATCACTGAAAAGCTCACAACCCAACTAGCATTGTCTTCTATATAAATCAGAAATGGAAACACATACATTTGAGAAGGTTTTTCGATCAATAATGAAAAATGGTAAGGTTGATGTAGTCAAGATGAGGAAGTTTATGATGAGCAAGCTTCTTGCAAAGAACCAACTTGGATGTCTTTTGAGTTTTAATTGTTTTCCTTTCATTTTGGAAACTTGTCATGGGTATTTCTCTCATATCCAGTTCGTATAACATTGTGTTCCTTTTTTTTTTCATTTTCAATGGTAATTATAAAGATGTTCTTCACTTTGGCAAGCCAAATGTTTCTAAGGTAATGGACTTTTGCACCCTTGATGATTCATGTCATTATTTGGAACAAAGGTTCTTGTCAATGGAGTGAATTTTTAAAATTGAAGCCTTGTAATATTTTTTAAGTTGTTTTCTGATCAAGTACATTTGTATTTTTGACATGTAATGATTCAAAGGGAGGCATTGTACATGAATTAAACTACAATCAAATTTTGGATTTAATGGAAAGAATGCATGTCCCTAATCCTGACATTACAAGGTAATGAATTATAGCTCTTTCAAATGTAGATCCCAAAGTACTTCTTGTGCTTGGCAAATTGAAAAGCATATAGACTTTTGTAAGAAAGGTATTCTTGACTCGGTAATAAATCCACTCAGTAAACATCAAAGTGATAATAGAAAATGTATTAAACAAGCTAATGTATCATCAAAATCAATTGTTAACTTAATTATTATTATTCTTTTCAATCACTAAGACCATTGTTACTTTTGAGCTTGTTGAATCATTCTTAAATGTGAGTTATATACTTCATATGTACTAAAAGAAACATAATAACAGGTATTAAATAGGCATTCAACACATAATCTAGAGAAAACACACATTCTTTTTTACTTGAACAATTTTTTAAATTTCATGCTATCTTCCTAACAATATTTTTGAATAATTTGCTTTTTTTAACCAACAATATTTGAAATAGATTATCTTCAACAACGACCTTATCTTCAAGGCCTAACACTTGAGAGCATGAATTGATATGAGGGACATTGATTGCCGAGGGCTCGTAATGACCTCAATCTTACAAGTCTAGCATTTCACAAATCTAATTATCTTGCCAAGCTTCAACTACCAATGATATGCCCCCACGCAAGATAGTGCACATCTCTCCCTTTGGAGGGAGGAGGATGATCATCACCATGCAATATAATCTCAAATTGCTAGATAGTTCAATCAACTATGCACTCCACCTAGGTAGCACTGCACATTATGTAAAATGGCTTCAATTACCATAGAAAAATTTGTGTATTTCTTTGTGAGTTTTAAATTAACTAAGAATTGCACTCATTACAAATGCATGTTGGTCTAGTGTTTCATATGTTCCTTATGGACTTGTAAGATTTTGTCAACCTTGATTAAGTCATTTTCTCATGTTCAACAATTTCAACCTTGGAGGCCTGGGGAGACTATTGGATGGACCCCAAAGCATCTAAGGTCAAATTTTATATTAAGTCCACATTCAAGATATTAAAGCCATGAATTGTAGACCATAGTGGACCTAGACTCATTCAATCAATTAGACTATATCTACTTCCTCTTTTCCAAGGAACTTACAAATTGCCTAGAGGACCAATAAAACTCAAGGACAAAACTTGCCATGTGTCTACTTTGATTCCCTTGGGCCACAATATGTATCACCACCAAGCAACATGTCAAACTTGATCCACCTAAAAACGTAGGACCCATGGACTTCAAATTGATATTTAAGACTTCAAACATATGCCCAATTTACTACATATTGACAATTTACTTTAGTATCTACATGACCCACATCTTGTTCTAATTGTTCCAGTTACTCATGGTACTTTCCATTAGGTCCCACTCAATATGTCATGGGCCTTGAAAATCCATAAATCCTAAGGTATTACACTTGACGAAGAGTTGATAGACATTGGAGAGATTGATTGTCAGGGTTGGGTGTGACACATACCCTTTAAATCCATAAATCTCAAGGCCTTTGAAAGAGCATCAATTGATATCGGAGACATTGATCCTTGGGGACTTCCATTCATTGCAATCTCATAGGTCTAGTTTTTGGCAGGTCTAAGTATCTTGTCAAGCTCTAGCTATGAATGATACACCCCCTATGCAAGATAGTGTACATGTCTCCCTTTGGAGGTGGGGGGGGGATCATCTGCACATAACATTATCTCAAATTAATAGATAATTTAATCAACTATGTACTCCACCCTTGTCACTATGCACTATGTAAAATGGCTTCTATTATCATAGAAAAAATGTTTGTGTATTTCTTTGTGATTTTTAAACTAACACTTACACTCATTACAGATACCTATTGGTTTAGTGTAGAGTATTTTCCATATGAACTTATAAGACCTAGTTGACCTTGTTTAAGTCACTTTCTTGCATGCAACATTTTCAAGATTAGAGGAAGGAGATTTTTGGACAAACCTCAAAACATCTTAGGTCAAAGTTTATATTAATTCTACATCTAAGATCTTAAAGTGATGAATTTGTAGACCATAGTGTACTCATACTCATTCGACCAATTAGATTGCATCTACTCTTAATTCAATTGAGCTATAATTATTGTCACTACCAAGCCATGTGTCAAACTCAGATCCACTTGAAAATGTGACCCCCATATACCTCTAATTGATATTTTGAACTTCAAACATCTACTTGGTTTTATTGCATATTGATGAAGTACTTTGGGATCTACATGACCCAAACCTTATGTTCATTGTTCTGGTTACTCATGGTGATTAAGTTCTTGTACTTGATAGATCATTTATAGACATTAGAGACATTGATACCGAGGATTTGGTGTTCATCCCAATCTCTTTGGGCTTGCATTTGGTAGATCTATGCACCTCCCTAGGCTTCTACTACCAAAAGTATGCATGGATGCAAGATATTCGATGTCTCTTAGAAGAAAGGAGGAGGATCACCTTAGGGAATTAACAATCCCATTTTGTTGGGCATTTCAACTAGTAATGTACTTCAACACGTTGTTTTTTCTCTTCTGTATAGTGTCATGATAAAAAAAGAAATAAACAATTTGCATTTCTTAGAGGTTTTGTGGTTCCATAAACCACTACGCTATATGTAAAAAAACTATCGGCGTACCCATTACACAACAAGTGCGATTGCTAGTTTTAAAGAAAAAGGAAAAGGGAAAATGGTTGAAAAAATAATGGTTGAAATCTTTTATTTTTATAAAAGTATTTGCATCTATTCTTTGTTTTTCTAGCACATAACTAAAATTTATTTGCTGCAATTTTATTAAGTACCAAAAAAATATGATAAAATAATTACTATATTATTTTATTATTATAATTTATATAATATATTAATATATAATCATTTATAATATTATTATAATTTACATAATATATTATAATATATAATATTAATTTTCATAATAATATAATATATATAATAATATATTAATTACTATAATTTATATTATATTATTATAACTTATATAATATATTAATATATAATCATTTATAACATTATTATAATTTACATAATATATTACAATAGATAATATTAATTTTCATAATAATATAATATATATAATAATATATTAATTACTATAATTAGGCCTACAGTGGCAGCATGGGGTGAAGTGGCTTCTGGAATAATCGTGTTTGAATTTTTTTTCGTATTTAGCTAGGGTTTTATTAACTAATCCTTTTATTTTTAATATACATTAAGACTTTATTATTTTAAAAATATATGTAAACAACTAACCCAAAGTTTGTAGTTTTCGCATTAATCAAAACATATATACATATAGTGCTGAAAATATTAAAAAGGTAAAACCCTAATTTATAAAATATTATTTTAGGGTACTATATTAAACCCTATATTATTTACTTTGAGATGATAAATTAAATTTTATCATGAAGAAAAAAAAAATAAATTAAATTGATGCCCCCATAGTAAAATCTATAAAATATAACTTCTCTAAATAAAAAGGAGCAAAGTATATTCAACAATCTTATAAGTGCAATATATTTTATAGATTATACTATAGAGTCATCAATTTATTTTTTTTTTTTTGGGCATAATAAATTTAATATATTTTTAAAAAATAAAATATATTTTAAAAAGAAATAAATTATTTTATTAAGTTTCTTTTTGTTTTCTACATAATCAATTAATATATTATTTTTAATTAATATTATAAAGAATTTCGATTATATATCAAATTTGTATTTAATTTTCATTTTTCTAAATGACATGTAATATTTTTAATATATTTTATAGAGGATTAGGAAGGAAATATATGTCATATTTTTTCTTTTGATAACTTTGTTAAGTGTTATATAGTATTGGAGTTTGGGTGATGAAAGATTTAGTAAAAATTAAATAAATAAATCTTTTTTTTTTACGTTTTAATACATGACATTTCTATTTCATACAATTTATAAAGAATTTCAATTATATACCAAAAATGCATTCAATTTTAATTTTTCTAAATGACATGTAATATTTTTATATCTTATGGATCATTAGGAAGGAAATATATGTCATAAACGCCAATGAATATTTAATAGTCAATAGGATGCAAGAAGTAAATTAGAACTAGCATAGATATCTTAAATACATCTATCTAAAAGATGCCGAGAGATATAGTCTCGAGGCACCTATCTATTCTCAATAACATTTTCAATATAGGCGCCTCACGATTTATATCTCTTGGCGTCTTTTAGATAGATGTATTTAAGATATCTATGCTAGTTTATATTATATTATTATTACCTAATCATTTTAGGGTATGTCAAATTTTTAAAAAATAATTTTAGTATACAAAAGTTTTAAATTAAAATATATTGTTTTTTCTTCAAACTTTTGAGATGGTAAAATATTATTTAAGTGAAATATTTAGCATAAATATTTATTAATATGCTTATAGATATTTGGTGTATATGTAGTTTGAGAATTTTTAATGTTGTGCTTGAATTCCTAAACATTAAAATGACTTAAGATTATGATTAAGGAATACTCTTGATGTCTATATTAAAAGGAAAAAATGACCACTTGATTAAATTTAAGCATGTCAATAGAATACTAGGAAATATATTATCAACAAATATGTCTAATGGAAATATTGTATTTATTAGATTTATTAGTATGCCTCTAATTTGTTATTAGATTGTGAAACCTTCATTGATATTGTTGAGATAGTTAATAAAGAATGTCTTTATTAATATTAATATTTATTATAATAATTTTTTAATTTGTAAAATAAATTTATTGAAAAAACAAATTAATCATAACAATTAGCTCAAGTATATTATCAACAATATGTCTTAGGGAAATATTGTATTTATTAGTATAAACTAGGAAATCTTCATTGATATTGTTGAGATAGTTAATAAAGAATGTCTTTATTTACTCAAGAGTTAAAAATCTAGTATTTCAATTTTATTTATAAAAAATTAAAAATCTACAGTATCATGAAAAATATTTCACCATGTTATTACATTTGTTATTTTATTCTTCAAACATACATTATTTTAATGCATTTGCCAAATCGAAAAGAAATGCCGATGGTGACAGCATGCGTGGGAGAGTAGGCTAGGGCACCTGAACCCTAGCTTGCAGGATCGAGCTTTCTCTATGCACAGGGAATTTGCATGTCAGTAGGGGGTCAAGGAGACTGGGTCTACTTCATTGTTTCTTCTTTTTTTTCTAGTTTTAGCTGGCTGTGAGGTGTCCTTTGGTGCGGGTGGTGGTGTGCAGCGTTTAAGGGTTTCCAACTCTGGGTTTTCTTTTATTGTGTGCCCTCTGGTTCGTGTTTGCTACACGTTGGGGGGTTTTTCTTCCTTTGAGGTGTTGTCTCTAGTGGAGGTGCACCTGTTTGGAGCCATTGCTTTGGATTCGATGTGGTGTGGGGGGCATTTTGGGTCCTCACTCATTTGGTATAAATGGCTTTGAATGTGCCTTTGGATATGGCGGGTCATGCTTCTTCTATGGCTAGGGAGGATGCCAAAATACCCATTCAGTCTTCTTCTAGATCAGATGTGGTCCGAAATGGTTCCCTTAAATTGCCAAAGGTGAATGGATGCTTGGAGAGGGCCCAAGAGCGGCCGATTTTAGTAATACAATCGGAGTCGATAGCTGAGGATATTAATTACTACTACAATCATGTTTTGATTTGTAAGTCCATGGGGATGAGGGTTTCTCCCCCATTTCTTGATACATGGATTCACAAGACATGGAACCTAGAAGGAGATTTTGATATTTTGATGGCTGCAAATAACTTCTTTATGGTGGATTTTTCATGTGTCTTGGATCAGAATAGGGCCTTCAAAGGGGGTCCATATTTTTATAATCAGGTGGGTCTCTTCATCAAACCATAGCATGCTTGCTTTAACTCAGCAGAGGAGTTACCTTCCAGAATCCTAGTTTGGGTTCGTCTTCCTGGGTTGTCGCTTGAATGCTGGAGAAGTGATATATTGCAGTCGATTGTGTTATTGCTGGGAAAACCTATTGATCCTTCTCAGTAAACTTTGAATAAGAGAATTTTTTCTTATGCTAGGGTTTGTGTTAAAATTGATTTGAGCCAGCCACTTCCAGATTCTATTGATATGACTATTGGGTCTTGCTCCTGGACTCAACCATTAGATTACGAGACGTTACCTTTCAAGTGTCAGCTATGTCATGAATATGGTCATCTTCATCGGAGGTGTCCCTGAGCTTCTGGTGCAACTAGTTCAAGTAATGCTCCTACTCAGCCTGATTTGAAAGCAAATAAGGGTAAAGCCCCCATGTAGGGAGGTGGGGCTGATAAAGAAGGTTTTATTCTGGTTAATTCTCATAATCATGGTCGAGGCCTGAAGAGATCCCTCAAGGATAGGCAAGAGGGGGAAACCTTCAACTAATTTGAGATGTTGGAGGATTTGGTCCAGGAGGAAGGTTTTCAAGTGGACTTGTAGGCAACAGTTGTATCTTTTACTGAGGTTGTTCTTGGGGATCAGCCTAATGTGATTCCTAGTTCAGAGCAGCTTGGTGAGTAGGATACTCAGATGGACACTGAATTGGCTCCTCTGGCTTCTATTCAGGGAGTGTTGGATTTGGTACTAGAAGCTTCTGGTAGCTCTCCTAGTGTTGGTGGTGTTCTCTCTGAAGTGCAGGGTACTCCAGACTCAAGAAAAAGTAAGGCTCCTTTCCTAGCCTTGGGTTTGCATCCAAAACCCTAAAAAAAGGGGCCCCTGAGAAACCTCTTAAGGTTGGTATAAAAAAGGACTTGGAAAAGGTAAAGCTAACTGGTGAGACATTGGTTGAGTCAGGTTCGGTGAGGACTATTGATGCTCACTTATCCCAACCCCAACGATGATTGTGCTCTCTTGGAATGTGAGGGGTATGAATATCATCCCTAGACCAAAGGCTATTCAGGATTTGGTTCGTATTCATTCACCTGATGTGGTTTTCCTTCAGGAAACTAAGTTATCAGTTGATAGTATGATGAGTGTGGCTTCGAAGATTTGGAGTTGCAGTCAATGTCAATGTGTTGGTGCACTTGGTAGCTCTAGTGGGGTTGCATGCTTATGGGACCCACGTAGAGTCAGGCCAATTTGGTGGCACTCTTGTAGAGGTTTGATTTCTTGTGTTGCTTCTCATCTTGAGTCTAGAGAGAGAGTACTCTTTTCTAACATCTATGCTTCGACTGAACTTCATGGCAAGGTAAATTTGTGGGGTTTTGTTAGATATGTGAGGACTTTGGATCCTTATCTCTCGTGGATTCTAGCCATGGATTTTAATGCCATTGTTTCTCTGGATGAGAAGAGGGGCGGCATTGCTCGCTTGGAGCCTTCTTCTGATCTCTTGAAGGTTAATGTGGCTCTCTTAAATTTGGTTGACATCAAGCCTATTAATGGGGTCTTTACTTGAGATAGTACGAGATGTGGGGATGCTGCTATTTCTAAACACCTAGATAGATTCTTAGTGTCCAATTTTTGGTTGGGGGACAAGTGGCTGACTAGCTCTGAGATTTTGGATGGGCGGAGTTCTGATCATTGGCCGATCAAACTTACTACTAAGCTACCTCGGCGTTGTGTAAAGTAGTCTTTTAAGTTTAAGCTCATGTGGTTAAGAGATGACTCCCTCCATGACCTTCTTCCCGGTTTGTGGAATTTGGGGAAGCCATCACATGGGACCACTATGTACTCCTTCTCCAAGAGGCTCCAATATGTGAAATATAGGTTGAAATGGTGGAATAGGCAACACTTTGGTAATGTTTTCCATGCAAAGCAGTCTGCTCAAGCTCATTTGGACTCGATCACTAGGCAGATTGTGATCGGGGCCTCACTGAGGATTTGGGTTTGCTAGAAGCGGCTGCTATGAAGGAAGTTGAGGAATGGGAATTACATGAGGAAATTTTTTGGAAACAAAAGTCCCAAATCGAGTGGCTTCAGGTGAGAGACAGGAATACTTCTTTCTTCCATAATTCAGTTAAAGATAGAAGACAAGGTAATGTCATTTCTTTTCTCAGGTCTTCGAATGGGGAGATTATCTCCTCCTCTGCTTCTATTTCTACTGAGGCTGTTCATTTCTTTTCTATTCTACTATCTAAGGATTCCCTTCCCATGAAGGAGGATGAAGCTGATATTTTGAATAGTATTCCACCCTTAGTCACCAGTGAAATGAATGCTTCTTTGCTTAATCTTATTTCTTTGTCAGAGCTTGAAATTGTTGTGTTCTAGATGAAAAAAGGAAAAGCTCCAAGGCCTGATGGTTTCCTGATTGAGTTATACCAGGAGTTTTGGGAAGTGATTAAGTTGGATTTGTTGGAGGTCATTTAGGAATCTTTCATGAATAAACAAATGTTGAAATACATGAATGCTGCCTTCCTTTCTCTCATTCCAAAGAAGGATGGGGCTAATTCTTTGGATCTTTTTAGGTGCATTACCTTATGTAATGTGGTCTACAAGATTATTACTAAGTTGATTGTTGAGCGGCTGAAACCTTGGCTAAGCAAGTTAATTTATGAAGAGCAAGGGGGTTTTGTGGCTGGTAGGTAGATTATGCATGGTGTCATCATTGCAGCTAAGACAATTTATTCTATGGATCGTTCTAAAGAGAAAGCTATGTTTATTAAGTTGGATATGGCTAAAGCTTATGATCAAGTTAAATGGGCCTTCTTATTTAAGATTCTGGGAGCGTTTGATTTTGCTAGTGAATGGATTGAATGGGTCAAGAGCTATGTTACTTCTCCTTCCTTTTCGGTGTTGATTAATGGTGAGCTGATAGAGTTGTTTGGTGCTTCTAGGGGGCTCAGACAAGGGGACCCTTTATCCCCCTATCTGTTCATCTTATTGGCAGAGGATTTGGGGAGGTTTATTAGATCCTAGGTGGAGACTAGTTTGATTAAGGGCTTGAGTTTTGGAAACAATATTCCCCCTCAGTCACATTTGCAGTTTGTTGATGACATGGCTCTGATGGGTAGAGCCAAGCTTGAGGAGGCTTCCGGTTGCCACAAGATTTTGGATTGACTATTATTTGGTTGTGTCAGGTTAGAAAATCAATGAGGGAAAAGTCTTTTATCTACTTCTTTCATACTTCACAGGCTATTCAGAGGAGAATTGTTGGTATCCTTTGTTTCCAGATTGGCACTCTCCCTTTTGTGTATCTTGGTATTCTGCTTGGTATTCGTTCACTTCCTAAATTGTTCTAGCAGGAGATTATGGATAAGTTTAGAAATATGGTTAGTCATTGGACTAACAGGTGGCTCTCTTCTGCGAGTAGGGTGACTCTTCTAAAGTTAGTGGTGCAGACTCTTCCTCTGTACAAATGTTTTGTTCTCTCTGCACCTTCCAGCTTTATCAAAGACTTTGAGAGTTTGTCTCAGCAGCTCCTTTGGTCTGGCAACCTCCTTCACATGAAGTGGAGTTTGGTCAAGTGGGAAGCTATTTGTAGGGTGAAGTAGGTTGGTGGTTTGGGTCTACGTAGAATTGATTTGAATGGACAAGCTTTAGCAGCTAAGTTGTATTGGCGGTGGTGTTCGTAGCAACATCAATCGTGGGCAAAAATTCTTACCTCAAAGTATTTGGGTGCAATTGAGAGTGTGGATGTTGTCCGTTTCAGTTTGGAGGGGAAGGGTTCTATGATTTGGAGTACACTCAAAAGGGGTGCTAAGTTGGTCAAGCAAGGGTTGTTTTGGATTTGCAATGGTGGGCAGGATGCTCTCTTCTAGCATGATTCTTGGAATGGTTATCCTTCCATTTTGTCTACTCACCCCCACCTACACACAACCAATACCTAATCAACAAAAAAATTACAACTAAACAAATACTATATATAACCAATAGCTAATAAAAAAAAATTACAACTAAACAAATACTATAACAACAACACTACAAGGCAGGTATTGGCTACTAACAACACTACAAGGTAGGTATTGGCTACTACATGGCACTTGTTAATATTAATATTTATTATAATAATTTTGAGATTTTATAATTTTATAATTTGTAAAATAAATTTATTGAAAATACAAATTAATCATAGCAATTAGCTCAAGTATGCTTAATTATACCATGCAAAATATGATGAGAAATTGTGAAATAAATATTAGTACTACATTAAGAATAGTTTGCTAAAAAAATACTAAAATATTAGACAAGTAGCAATTCTGTTTTGAGAAGCACTAGATTGGGCTTGTTATTGGTTGCTTGGCCTATATTTATGTGATTTGAAGATTTGAATGGTGTAAGTTTTCCTCTTCCTTTGGTTTTAATAAGGCATAAATTTTATTTATTTTTACTTTTTGTTGTTGCACTTTATTTTAGTGTGATATATTTAGTTTATGTAAATAATTTTTTTATAAATAACATAATAATAAAAAAATTTGGACAAAATATTATGAACTTTGTTTATGATGAAATATAAGAAATAATATTTTCTACATTTTCTTTTTATTGTCAAAGAATTTAAATGTATTTTATGTAACTACACTTTTTTAATAAAAGGTTAAAATAGATTACAATTATCCTAAATAATAGGTTGTGTTGTTATATAAAACCAAATAAATGATTAATAAGAAGATAGATGAACTTTTAGTCATCATTTTGTATGGTAAGTTATTGCATGTATATATTTATGTAGTTTGATGACTTGAATGGAGGAAATTTTCCTCTTCTATTGGTTTTAATAGAGTTGATAGATCTTAACAAAGCACAAAACTCTAAAATGTTGAACCATTTTTGTATGACATACATGATCATAAGGTTATAAATGAAAACATATATTATCAACTTAAAGCTACATCAAGGGTTGATACAGTTTATTTTTTTCCCTTTAATGTGTAATACCACCCTTCATTTTTTTGTACCTGCCTTGGTTGCAAATTTGATTTAAATTTGTACTTTTCATATGTCAACATGATAAGTTTTTAATTTAGTTTTTAGGGTTCTACACATTTTATTTTATGTAATTAGATTATTTTAGGGATTTCAATTTTATTTACTCAAGAGTTAAAACTTACAATATTTTAATGCATTTTGAATTATAAAAGTATTAGTATTATTACATTAAAATTAATTCTTCAATCATTATTATTATATTATTTAAATATTTAATATTTAATTTTGAAAATTCATATTTAATTTTTAAGTGAAAATATGAACATTGAATATTTAATACATAGGAGACAATTTCCTATTAAATTAAATATACACCCTAATAATTTTTTTATAAAACAATAGTGACAAGAGTTTAAAGACTATTTTGTCACTTTGCTTGTATTTAATTGTTTTCTTGTTGTTTAGTGAATTTTTATTTACCTCTTAATATGGTCAGCCATGTTAAGTTTGAAGACCATTTGACCTCACATTATATGAATTTTTATGTAAAATATATATTTATATTAATACCTTAAACCCCATCTAATGCCTACCTACAATGACATGCATTAGTTGAGTAGGTAAATAAAATAAATCAAAGTAGTACTCAAAAAATAAAGATTAAGAATTCAATTATAATCTTCCTCTTTGTTTCATAATATATCTATAATTGACTTGTACTCATCTATAGAAAATATCCAAAACTCTTTCAACAAAAACTTCCCTTGGTATCTCACCTTATCCATTTGTTGTTAAAATCAAATATGAGTAGTGCAAAATCCTCTTATACACTTAGGAAAACCATTATTCCTTATAAAATACTTGTGTATCCAAATACCAACAATAACCATATAAACTATTAAATGATCAAAATTATCACCATCTAGATGGCATGTTTTAAAAAATCATGTCTTTCTTCAACACAACATACCAACCAATAATTTGTTTGCTCTATATTTTTCTAAAGTGCAACGAAAATATATATGTCATGTAAAACAAGACAATGACTAGTATAGATCAGTTAGTCAAAATAATATTTTCATAGTTACATATCAAATCTTATAATGATTTATCAAGATTTAACTATGTAATATCCATCCAATGACAACACTAAATAGGAAATATCATAGCATGTTAGTCCATAATGGGGTATTTGTTATCAAAAAATAAATAAATATGTTGTTGGGTATTAGGTGTAGAGAGGGTCATTATATTCTTTAGTATTGTCACTTTGCTTGTATCCACCTACATATTCTTAAAATACCAATCTTTAGAAAAATCTTATGTAAGCAAAGATAAATCTTACAAGATAAAACCCTAGGCAAATATGAAATAAAGAATAAAAGCATATAACAAAGTGACAATATTATAAATACAATTTTTTTATAAATAATATATGTTTTAATATTCACATTTCATTAAAAATATAATAGGTAATTAAAACTACATTTTTTAAATTTTTTTGCTAAAATAGAAATAAAAAAATATACATTAATTAATTATTTAATTATTATTATTATTAAAATTATACATTAATTAATTCTCTAGTCATTATAATCATTATTATTATATTATTTAAATATTTAATATTTAATTTTGAAAATTCATATACAATTTTAAGTGAAAATATTAACATTCAATATTTAATACATAGGAAACAACTTCCTATTATATTAAATATACACCGTAATAATTTTTTTATAAAACAATAGTGACAAGAGTTTAAAGACTATTTTGCCACTTTGCTTGTATTTAATTGTTTTCTTGTTGTGTAGAGAATTTTTATTTACCTCTTAATATGGTCAGCAATGTTAAGTTTGAAGACCATTTGACCTCACATTATATGAATTTTTAAATAAAATATATATTTATATTAATACCTTAAACCCCATCTAATGCCTACCTACAATGACATGCATTAGTTGAGTAGGTAAATAAAATAAATGAAACTAGTAAAATTCTCCAATATTTAATGTATTTGTCAGTTATATGACTAATTTATTTTTAATCTATAGTTATTAAGCCTTTGAATTGTTCATGGTTATTAACAGAGAGTTAAGTTGTTGTGAGCTGTGTTAAGTGGGTAAATAAAATAAATGAAACTAGTAAAATTCTCCAATATTTAATGTATTTGTCAGTTATATGACTAATTTATTTTTAATCTATAGTTATTAAGCCTTTGAATTGTTCGTTAAAAGTTAGTTATCTTTATGGAATAGGGGGATTATTTAAAACAAATGGTTATTAACAAAGAGCTAAGTTGTTGTGAGTTGTGTTTATGGTTGTTTACTCGTAGTTCTCTACTTCTCTCTTTAGTGGTTCTAATAAACTATATGTTTTGCTAAATTTTCAGTACTATTTAATTTGTTTATTCCATGACAAAAGCAAATAAATTTGTTTTGTGGCGACATCTCTTTCAAAATTAAACAAACAATACTATTTTGAGGTGAGTAGTGTTTTAGAGGAGGAAAGAATTTAGAATGAAAGTAGTTTAATAATAAGTATGGCATTATTTGAAGATGTAAAGATTTAATAATAAGCATGTATGCACTCTAGTGACAGAATATTGGTTATAGTAAGTGCTACCATTTTGGGGTAGCTCCTAAATCAATAAATAATATGATGCTTGCTATCTGACAAGACACTCCATCCGCCATTTGTCCTTCCATATTTGATGTTGTTCATGCCATTTTGTTTCAAAAAAATTTTTGTCTTAATGGAATGCAGGGATGACAAGTAAACTTAAAAGAGGGATTTCAATATTATTTATTCAAGAATTAAGAATCTACAGTATCATGGAAAATATTTAGATAAGTGACATGATGTATTTTTTATTTATTTTTCAAACTTACAATATTTTAATGCATTTTAATAAAATGTAATAGTATTCAATATAGGGTTCTACACAAGAGTTTAAAATCTAGGATTTCAATTTTATTTAGTCAAAAGTTAAAAATCTACAGTATCATGAAAAATATTTGGCCATGTTATTAATTTTTTTTTTTATCCTTTAAACTTACAATATTTTAATGCATTTTAAATTATAAAAGTATTAGTATTATTACATTTTAATATCTTAAGGAGACATTTCAAATCTCTATACACTCAACTATAGTCAGGGCTCTCCACATAAATACAAATATGCAATTTTTGTACGTAAATACAAATATGTATGTTTTGTAAAGTTTTTTCAATTTTATTTACTCAAAACATTTTAAAACGAGTTCACATAATATTTTTTCTTATTAATTTAGTTCTATAAATATAATAGTTATAAATTTGAAATATAAACAATTCTTTATCTTTAGAAAAAATTATTACTAATGTTAGGATTAGTGATTAAAAAAATAGGCACCTTGAGTCGCAAGCCTAATTCTAACACTAATTATAATATATTAAAACATATTATATTAGATATATCTTTTATAATATATCTAATATAATATTATAATATATAATATAATATAATAATATATTATGTTTATAATAATAATTATTATAATATATAATAATATTATATTATATTATATTATATATTATATTTAGGATTAGAGTTAGGGGTTAAAATTAGGGTTAGGGTTAGTGTTTAGGTTAGAATTAGGGTTAGGTTTAGGGTTACGATTAGGGTTAAAATTATGGTTAGCATTAGTATTAGGATTAAGGTTAGGGTTAAGATTAGAATTATAATTAGGGTTAGATTTAGAATTAGGGTTTAGGTTAGGGTTAGAACCAAGGTTATATTAGAATTACCTAGGTTAGATTTAGAAAAAGGGTACATATTTTTAAAGAATATTTTAATATCAATGTTGAACCCTAACCCTAATTCTAACAGCAACATTAACCCTCATACTAACCCTAACTCTAATTCTAGTACTAACCCTAACCCTAGTACTAACCCTAACCCTAGTACTAACCTTAATACTAATCTTAACCCTAATTGAACTCTAACCCTAACTCCAATAGTAACCAACCTTAATTCTAACCCTAATTCTAATAAGAACCCTAACCCTAACCCTAACCCTAACCCTAACCCTAATTATAATCACAACACTGATTCTACCCTAACTATAACCCTAATTTTAAATCTAACTCTAACCCTAATCCTAACCTTTATTCAAACCCTAAGCATAGTTGTAATGTAATTTTAACCCTAAGGCTGATCCTAATTGCAACCTTATCCCTAAGCTTAATACTGAACTTAGCCCTTATTGTAACCCTAACCCTAAGTTTAATTCTAACATTAACCCTAATTATACTTGTAACCCTAATTCTAACCCTAACCCTAACCCCAACCCTAAACCCTAAACCTAATCCTAATTTTAAATCTAACCCTAACCATAACCCTTATTCTAACTCTAAAAATAGCTCTAATTTTAACCCTAATCCTAATCCTAACTCTAACCCTAAACTTGATTATAATTCAAAACCTAACCCTAACCTTAATACTAACCTTAACCCTAATTGAAATCTAACCCTAACTCTAATTTGAACCCTAATCCTAATTGTAACTCTGATTCTTACCTTAATTGTAATAGTAATCCACCTTCTAACCCTAATTCTAATAGGAACCCTAACCCTAATTCTAATAATAACCCTGATTCTACCCTACTCTAACCCTAATTTTCAATCTAACAATAACCCTAATTCTAATCATAACCTTGATTCTACCTTAACTATAACCCTAATTTTAAATCTAACAATAATCCTAATTCTAACTACAATTTTAACCATAACCCTAACCTGAAATCTAAACCTAACTCTAGCCCTAACCCTAATTGTAACTCTAATGCTTACCCTAATTTATTAACCCTAATTCTAACTCTGACCCTAACCTTAATTTCAACCCTAACCCTAATTATAACCCTAACCTTATTCTAACATTAATCCTAATTCTAATCCTAACCCTAACCCTAATTCTAATTGTAATTCTAACCCCTATCCTAACCCTAATTCTAACTACAATTCCAACCCTAACTCTAATTTTGACCCTAACCCTAATTCTAGCATTAACCCTAATTATATTTGTAACCCTAACCCTAACCCTAACTATAATTGTAACCCTAACCCTAATTCTAACTCTAACCCTAAACATAGCTCTAATTTTAACCCTAACCCTAACTCTAACTCTAACCCTACCCCTGACTATAATTCAACTCCTAACCCTAACCTTAATACTAACCTTGACCCTAATTGTAACCCTAACCTTGTCTCTAATTCTAACATTAACCCTAATTATGGTTAAAAATTAAAAATAGGCATAAATTAATTAACTCAGTTAATTCAAAAAACCAAAAAATAAATTAAAAAGATTAGGTTAATTAATTAGAATTAACTCAATTCACATAGAATTAATTGGGTTAATTAATTAATTATAATTAATTGCAATTAATTAGAATTAACTCAGTTAACTCAATAATTCAAATAACCAAAAAACAAATTAAGAAGATTAAAAATTTAAGAAATAAATATTAAAAGAAAAAGAAATAAATGACCAAATTAAATATAAAATAAATGAAAATATTAAAAATACACTTTTCACTCTTACACATTACTAAATATTATATTTAAAACTTTCTAGTATATTGAAATAAATCAAAAATACTTTTTCATTTTTCTCCTAAATTGATTTTGCCTAAAATTTTTTTCCTAAAATTAAAATAATTAATTCAAAAACCAATTTATTTAAGGTACCAATTAAATTAAAAAACTAAACCAAAAAACTAAAAAACAAATTAAAAAGATAAATATATATATCACAAGGGTAGATTAATAAGTTAGAATATTTGATTCATAAATTCATTTAATAATAATTATTTTATGATTTTAATAAATTAACACTATTGATATTAATAAAAATATTATATTCCTAGTGATCATTATTTTTATTTAAATTATGATCATAATATTTAAATTTTAATATAAATAAATAAAAACAAACAAATTCTAGTTAATTCAAACCTTCCTACTTTAACTCAAATTTATAAATGAAACTTACTATAACAATTTTTCCTACCTACTATACCTCTTTACCCTAATATCATTTGCATATGCATGTTTATTGTTTTTTAGATTTTTCATAACCATGTTTATTATTTTTCTTTTTTTTTTTCATATGCATGTTTATTGTTTTTCTTTTTTGTTTATTGTTTTTCATATGCATGTTTATTGTTTATTGTTTTTCCAGAAAATTACCCTAATATCATTCTCATATGCATGTTTATTGTTTTTCTGGTTTTGTTGTGCAGGTACAAAAAATTACCCTAATATCATTCTCATATGCAATGTTTATTGCTTTTTCTAGATTTTTCATAAGCATGTTTATTGTTTTTCTATTTTTTTTCATATGCATGTTTATTGTTTTTCTGATTTTGTGCAGGTACAGAAAAAGAGAATAAGCACAATTATAGATTCAGAAAAATGCATGAAGAATTTCACAGGGACAATTATATGCACAATATATATATATATCCTCATAGAGAAACAATGATTTTTATATGTTTGAATGTTCTTACTGCATGTTACATGCATTAAAATTTATAATAAGTAAATTTAATAAAATTCCATAAATTTCTTTTTATTTAATTTCATTTCTTATTTAAAATTTAATTATGATCATAATTTATTAACTAAACTTCTAACAAAATTTAATTAAATTTTATAAACTAAGTCAATAAGATTATATTAATATTATTAAATTTTATTAACTAAGTCAATTAATTAAACTTCTAAAAACACTTGTACTAAATGAATATTATATCCTATATGGAAACTTAAGATAGACTAATTATAGGTCAATTAATGATGTCACTCTACAATATTTATTTGTGAAAAATGAAGATTGTTATTATGTTTAATAATTTTTCCACACCTTAATTAATAACTTAATAACATTTAATTGGAATATATCTATTTCCATAAAAATATTTCAAGATTATATAATAATTACTACAAACTAACTTAGATTGATAACCTTTGCCATAAAATTCCTATAACCTAAGAATTAAAACATAACAAATATTCAAATTAACCTAAATAAATATTTAACAAATAATCAAATAACCTAAATAAATATTAAATATAAAATAAATGAAAATATTAAAAATACACTTTTCACTCTTACACATTACTAAAAATTATATTTAAAACTTTCTAATATATTGAAATAAATCAAAAATACTTTTTCATTTTCTTTTAAATTGATTTTGCCTAAAAAGTTTTCCTAAATTAAAATAATTAATTTAAGCTACCTATTAAATTAAAAAACAAATCAAAAAATCAAAAAACAAATTAAAAAGATAAATATCTATAAAAACAAACAAATCAAACCTTCCTAGTTTAACTCAGACTTATAAATGAAACTTACTATAGCAATTTTTCCTACTTACTATACCTCTTTACCCTAATATCATTTTCATATATGCATGTTTATTGTTTTTTGAATTTTTCATAACCATGTTTATTGTTTTTCTATTTTTTTTTCATATGCATGTTTATTATTTTTCTGTTTTGTGTAGGTACAGAAAATTACCCTAATATCATTCTCATGTGTAATGTTTATTATTTTTCTGGATTTTTCATAAGCATGTTTATTGTTTTTCTATTTTTTTCCATATGCATGTTTATTGTTTTTCTGGTTAGAGAAAAAAAAAAAGCACAGTTATGGATTCAGAAAAATGCATGAAGGATTTCACAAGGACAATTATATGCATAATACTTATATATATTTTCATGTATATATACAAAGTTGTGTGTATATATATATTTAATATCTTAAGTTTCCATATACTGCATAAGGAAATAAAATGAGTTGTGTCTATCTTAAGTTTCCTTTTGTCTAAGGAAATCAAAGTAAAATAAAATAGAATACATTATGACTTGGAATGTCCCATTTAAATAGTTATACATAATTATATGTTATTTAAATAGTTGTTGGAAATACATAATCATAGTTGTTGCATATTACCACAAGAAAAATAAAAAAAATTAACATCATCAATCTGAAACCAAAAGCACATAGATATTTTTTTACTTTAAGATATCTTTTTTACCTTGGGTATATAAGCTTCACTTCATTCATAAATTCTTATTTATTTACCGTCTCTAGTTGTAAAGATGAATGAAAACTACATTCAATAAACCATTTTGTCTACATATTGTAATTATAACTTTCCAAAATAACACATTTCATCCCTCCATTTTACATACAAGTCTGCAACTACAATATTTCACAAACAAAAATCCCTCCCCATTATGCTTTGAAGAATGCCCTCTCCAAGCCCTCACATTGGCACGGCTGAGTGAGTGCTAACAAACAATAGTAAATATATATATAGAAGTTGAAAAAAAAGAACAATAGAAATAAAAAATAATTTTATTTTTTATAGCAAGGCATGGCCATGGCAGGCCACGACCCTCACTGTGGAGGTCTAAAAAAGCATGAGTTCTTATATTCACATAACAACAACTCTCCACAGCATTCCTTGATGTAGACAAGCAATCCTCAATGGATAAATCTCTCCAAGATTGAGCGAGCCCATATACATTATGGGATGTGGAATTAATAGTTCGCTGTGTGAACAACTACTGATTATTAATTTCCTATCTTATATAGATTATTTGACTTTGGCAGTGTGAACAGCTACTAATTATTAATTTCCTATCTTATATAGATTATTTGACTGCTGAAAAATTAATTCACAGCAAATATTAAAAAATAATACAACTGCAACTTCATAATCAGGGAGATAGAAAAACAAAATGAACACAATATTTTTGGACAAATTGGCCTGGAAAAACCCCAAAGGGAAAACCACCACATAAGAATTTTATTCAACTGCAGAAAATCAAGAGATACAAAATTGCTTGCCTCTTACTGGCAGAGCTCCAGCAATTTTCTTTCCGGTAATTTTCCTTCCCTCAATTGCTCCAACAATATTTTATTATCCAGAAATATTTTCCTTCTCTGGAAATAATTTTCTTCTTTGGCAATTCCACTGCTAACGCTATCACTGTGCCCTTGCTCTCATTGTAAATCAATTTGCTATCTGCAAATTTATTTATTTGCTATCGCTGCAAATATTTTTCAGATTTGTGTTCTCCAAATGCCCATTGATCCTCTTTTATAATCCTCTCATTGAAAACCAATAGCCACGATTTAATCTCAATCAATGGCTAAGATTAATTAGACTCTAACAAACCCTAATGTCTAGAAGTCTCTCGAGAAATCAATTTTCTAGATATGGAGATAATTATTCCAGTTGTGTTTCTAGCCTCATAATCACCACCCGAGACTAGAACACCTGTCCGACCTATATTAAAATTAACACGTAGATCCTATAGTAAATAGCTTTATTGCAATGCTAATAAATAAATGAAACACTAGATTACAATATTTTGCAAAATACACCATGGTAATTAAAACCACGAAGATTGTGGGGACTATTTTTAAGAGTTTTCTTTATTTGGTGTTGGCAATCTTTATTTATTTTAAATTTATATTTAATTTTTTATTTGCAATTTATTTTGATTTTTTTGGGTTTATATTTACAACAAAAAATGAGTGCTCTCATCTCCACCCTCGCTACAACTGTAGTTTGCCTCTCGGCAAAACTAAACTAGAAAAAATTATTACTAAACCACAATATTAGATTAATTAAAATAATTAATATCATGTTCTCTAAAATACTTACTATTATTACTTAAACAAAAAATTCTCTAATATTTAATGTATTTGTCAGTTTTTATAGTTTTACATGAATAATTTGTTTTTAATCTATATTTTGTAAAGCCTTTGAAGCAAAATGGGAATTTGTGCTCAGGACTATTACGACTATAAACACTCTTCAAAAATTAATTTTTCAATTATTGGAATGCAATTTGTCTATACAACCAATAGCTAATCAACAAAAAAAATTACAACTAAATAAATATTATAATAACAACACTACAAGGTACTGGCCACTATGTGGCACTTGTTTGAAATTAGCATATTTATATTTAAAAATATATATTTAAAATATGCTGAGAGATATCCTTTTAAGTCTTCTAATCTATTTACACATGAAATTGATTACATAATAAACTGATTAAAAATAGATATCTTGAAAAAAATCTCTAAATATATTTATATATGTTTTTTTAAATATAAATATGCTAGTTCATATAAATAAAAGTTGGGTTAAATATGTTAATGATGTAGTCGAGATTGAAGAGCCTTATCACACTATCAATCACGTAACAAAAACCTCACTCAAGAAAATAAAATCAACTTCTTTATTGACATCAAATTCAGAGATCATTACAATATAGAGAGTAATATAGAGAGTTCTTTCTCAAGAAATTACTTTCAGAGAGATCATTCAAAAAAATTTAGTACACAGAGGACAATTTCCCCTTTTATGGACTCTGGTTCTCTCTCTGGTCCTCGCTCTATCTGGATCTCTCTCCTTCAAGGCATTTCAAAAACCCCCTCTTTATTCTCGATGCATTGTCCTTGTTTACAGCTCCACTAACTTCCGTTACTAACTACATGCTATTCATTTATTGTATTCTTTATGCATTACTGGTAGCTCTCAATATTCCTGAAGTGTTCAAAGCGTTACAGTCCGTGTACAACAACAATTTAACTACCTAGGCTTCAAATAGGTGTTCTTTATTTGTGTCAAGTTATTCTTTATTCACGACCAGTTAATGTGTTCTACGTGGTTCAATTTTGGGTCCCACCAAGGAAGACAAGAATGGTCAAAGAAGGGATGATGTTTAAGCTTCCACCAATAAGGAATGTCTCACTGATGAAGGCTGTATCCAACATAGTGGTCCCCATTGCCAATCAATATCAGAATGTCAGAGGGACTATTAGATCAGTCACTTTGAAGTTGCATGGTTCCACCAATAACTACAAATGGTCCCTCCACAAGCATATGTGGCATTCCACGTTACCGCTAGGTGTGCTAGTGAGCTGGCAGTTATGAGTCAACTGGTATCGGCCATCGAAGAGACTTACTTCTTAGTCCCAGTGATATCTCCAGGTCTGGCCGATGGTTCAACACTTTATCGCTATCGAAGAGACTGGTTTCAAAGTCTGGCTGATATTTCTAATGTGTTTCCAGAAATTTTGCTTAGATTTTTATGGCTTCTACCTACCTTGAGACATTGTTTTCTAAAGGTTCCTTAGCCTTACAAGGGCATTCTTTATTTCCTTATCAGTCACTTTTCTACCTATTTTCTAAGAATTGTCAACTTAGGGTTTTTTGCTTATTTTGGTTAATATGATTCGGTTGCAATGGATTTTTGTTTGGTATGCTCTGGATTTGTATCTAATATGTGACATGAAATATTTTTGTGATTAAATGATGAATTTGTTTTGTTCTATGAGGTTAAAAGTTTTTTAACAGGTTATTGAACATCATATTTTAGTCTAACAAATGATTTCTACTTTGTCCCATATTCTTTGAAGATGTCTCCATATCAATCTACAAAGGCAAAAACATAACTTTCCATGTAATTTTATTAGTTTTCCTTCATGATTAGTTGGAATAAATAAACCAGATAATTGTAATCTTTTTCTATTCCTAATAACACATAATTCTTCTAATTAAACACAAGTTGCATGAATAATTAATGGGGAAACAATATATGTTCAACAACAAAAAATTATCAAAAAATGTGATAATGTCACCCATCATTGCTAAAAATGTGTAAAATCAATATCCATGCAACACAATCACACAAACACTAGCAAAAGATTAACTAAAGAAAGGAAGCACAATACACTTAATTCTTTTAAACATTAATCAATTATATAAGATGAAGTATATTTAGTAAGACAACATATTTATTTTGTGCAATATAATGAACAAGATGCTAAAACTATACTTACATGATTAACCTTTTATTTCTTTCCTTAATATGCAATTTAACTACCCAGGCTTCAAATAGGTGTTCTTTATTCACGCTAAGTTGTTCTTTATTCATGGTTGATCAATACGTTCTATGTGGTTCAATTTTGGGTCCCACCAAGGAAGGCAAGAATGTTCAAAGATCGCCATATCGAAGGGATGACGTTTAAGCTTCCACCGATAAGGAACATCTCACCAATGAAGGCTGCATCCAGCATAGTGGTCCCCATCGCCAATCAATATTAGAATGTTAGAGGGACTATTAGATCAGTCACTCTGAAGTTGTACGGTTCCATTGATAACAACAAATGGTCCCTGCACGAGCATATGTGGCATTCCACGTTACTGTTGGGTGTGCTATGGTCCATTTTTTCCATTATAAATGGCCTCCCTGTCAAATTTCCATGCTCTACCCAACAACATATGCCACATATGCTCGCAAAGAGACCATTTGTTGTTATCGGCAGAACTATGCAACTTTGGAGTGAATAATCTAATAGTCCCTCTGAGATTTTGATATTGATTGGCAATGGGGACCACTATGCTGGATGCAACCTTCATCGGTGAGACATTCCTTATTGGTGGAAGCTTAAACGTCATCCCTTTGATATGGTGATCTTTGACCATTCTTGCCTTCCTTGGTGGGACCCAAAATTGAACCATGTAGAATGCATTAATTGGCTACGAATAAAGAACAACCTGGCGTGAATAAAGAACACCTATTTGAATCCCAGGTAGTTAAATTGCTGTTGTACATAGACTGTAACGCTTGGAACACTTCAGGAATATTGAGAGCTGCCAGTAACGCATAAAGAATACAATAAATGAATAGCATGCAGTCAGTAATGGAATTTAGTGGAGCTGTAAACAAGGATAATGCATCGAGAATAAAGAGGGGGTTTTTGAAATGCCTTGAAGGAGAGAGAGCCAAATAGAGCGAGGACCAGAGAGAGAGCTAGAGTCTAGAAAAGGGGAAATTGGCCTCTATACTAAAATTTTATGAATGATCTCTCTGAATGTAATTTCCTGAGAAAGAACTCTCTGTATTGTAATGACCTCTCTGTAAGAGAACTTTCTGAATGAACTCTATAATGATCTCTGAATTTGATATCAATAAAGAAGTTGATTTTCTTTTCTGTCCTGAGTGAGGTTTTTGCTACGTGATTGACAACCTGATAAGGCTCTTCAATCTCGACTACATCATCAACATATTTAACTCAACTTTTAGTTATATGAACTAGCATATTTATATTTTAAAAAATATATATAAATATATTTAGAGATTTTTTTTCAAGATATCTATTTTTAATCAGTTTATTATGTAATCAATTTCATGTGTAAATAGATTAGATGACTTAAAAGGATATCTCTCAACATATTTTAAATATATATTTTTAAATATAAATATGCTAATTTAAGAAAATGAAGGGTGGTATTACACATTAAAGGGAAAAAAAAATTGTATCAACCCTTGATGTAGTTTTAAGTTGATAATATATGTTTTTCATTTATAACCAAAATTTGCTCCATTCAAGTCATCAAACTACATAAATATATGTACATGCAATAACTTACCATACAACATGATGACTAAAAGTTCATCTATCTTCTTATTAATCATTTATTTGGTTTTATATAACAAGACAACCTATTATTTAGGATAATTGTAATCTATTTTAACCTTTTATTAAAAAAAGTGTAGTTACATAAAATACATTTAAATTCTTTGACAATAAAAACTTACTCAGTACTAAGGTGAGAAAATGTAGAAAATATTATTTCTAATCATATGTAGAAAATGTTTTTTCTTATATTTTATCATAAACAAAGTTCGTAATATTTTGTCCAAATTTTCTTATTATTATGTTATTTATAAAATATTTATTTACATAAACTAAATATATCACACTAAAATAAAATGCAACTAAAAATAAATAAAATTTATGACTTATTAAAACCAAGGGAAGAGGAAAACTTACACCATTCAAATATTCAAATCACATAAATATAGGCCAAGCAACCAACAACGAGCCCAATCTAGTGCCTCTCAAAATAGAATTGCTATTTGTCAAAATAAAAAGTATTGTTAATTATGCCCTGCTAATATTTTAGTATTTTTTTATCAAACTATTCTTAATGTATTACTAATATTTATTTCACAATTTCTTATCATATTTTACATGGTATAATTAAACATACTTGACCTAATTGCTATGATTAATTTGTGTTTTCAACAAATTTATTTTACAAATCTCAAAATTATTATAATAAACATTAATATTAATAAAGACATTGTTTGTTAACTATCTCAACAATATCAATGAAGGTTTCAAAATCTAATAACAAATTAGAGGCATACTAATAAATCTAATAAATACAATATTTCCATAAGACATATTTGTTGATAATAGATTTCATGGTTTTCTATTGACATGCTTAAATTTAATCAAGTGGTCATTTTTAACTTTTAATATAGACGTCAAGAGTATTCCTTAATCATTATCTTAAGTCATTTTAATGTTTAGGAATTCAAGCACAGCATTAAAAATTCTCAAATTACATATACACCAAATATCTATAAGCATATTAATAAATATTTATGTGAAATATTTCACTTAAATAATATTTTACCATCTCAAAAGTTTGAAAAAAAAAACAATATATTTTAATAAAACTTTTGTATACTAAAATTATTTTTTTAAAATTTGACACACCCTAAAATGATTACATAATAATAATATAATATAAATTATAGTTATTAATATATTATATTATATATTGTAATATATTATGTAAATTATAATAATGTTATAAATGATTATATATTAATAAATTATATAAATTATAATAATAATATAATATAAATTATAGTAATCAATATATTATTATATATATTATATAAATTATAATAATATTATAAATGATTATATATTAATATATTATATAAATTATAATAATAATATAATATAATAATTATTTTATCTTTGGTACTTCATAAAACTGCAGCAAATAGATTTTAGTTATAGAAAAACAAAGAACAGATACGAATACTTTTATAAAAATAAAAGATTTCAAAACGTTATTTTTTCAACCGTTTTCTCTGTTCTTTTTCTTCAGAAAAACGAACTTCTTCTCACACAATTTTTTAACCACGCGTGAGAACAATCGACGAGTTCAGAAATTTCCCCCGCAATCTGAACGCGGCAAGGGAAACGGCGAAAGCAGTATTTTAGAGGGAAAATCCCCCACGAGAACCCGTCCTCAGTCTTTTTTTACCTGTCAGAGTAGACAAAGTACGGAGATTATGGGGAGAATTTCACAGCTCAATTCAAGAGTGGCAATACCACGGATTGGCTTCGGTACTGCTGCTTCACCTCAGAATATAGATCAGATGAAACATGCTGTTGCTACATCTCTAAAGGTGGATTCTTATCATCATTTTTGTTTTTAACAGAACATAAAATGCCTAGAGGATTTATTAGAAGGGCAATTTTGTGGGATCACAAGAATAATAAGTTGGGTGCACAGGTTGGGTATAGGCATTTTGACACTGCCAGTACTTATGGCACAGAACCAGCTCTAGGAGAAGCTCTAAGTGAGACTTTCCGAAGTGGGATTGTAAAGAGGGAGGAAGTCTTTGTGACCAGCAAACTGTTTGCTGCTGACCATGATGATCCTGTTTCTGCTTTGAAGACAACCTTAAAGTATGCCTTTGTTTGGACCCATTATTCTTTCTCTCTCTTTTCTTAAAGGGTACTCAATAGATTCATTTGTCTTCTAAAATGGTTGTTTTGCAGGAATTTGCAGCTAGAATATTTGGATCTGTATCTTATCCACTGGCCTATAAACTTGAGAAAAGGGTCTTCACATCCATTCCCTAAAGAGGAGGACTTTTTGCCATTAAATATAAAGTCAATATGGAGGGGAATGGAGCAATGCACAGAGTTGGGGCTAACTAAATCTATTGGTGTGAGCAATTTCTCCTACAAGAAGATTGGTGATTTTGTTCAGCTATGCCAACATTTCTCCAGCTGTCAATCAGGTAATATATCCTTCTTTAAGAGATTTAATCGAAATCAAAGAATTTGGTATCAAATCGGAACAATTAGGCAGTGCACCTTTGTTGTATACACGAGTTCTATTATATCTTAATGTTGTCAATTTTTGCCATCAAGCTTCCTAGTCTACTAGTGCCCTTTACTTTAAGAAGTTTGTCTGTGATCTAGTTTGCTATCACATGTTATTGTAGGTTGTTGTTTAGGTCATGGCCTAGCTAGAGACCAATTTATTAGAGGAGACTTTCCTTGTGGAAGCCCTTAAGGAGATTGCTTTCCAATCATTGCATATGATATTCAAATTCTACCTCTTTGGGTTTCAATTCTTTGACCAAGTTTGTGATCCATCTAAGCCCAAGGTCATAAATTGTAAACAGCATGTTCTTTACCCTCTTATTTGGTATGTGCTCTACCATGAACATATTTTCCTTACACTCTACATATTGGCTCGATTAGCATTCCTTTACATTACAAAACCAATAGGAATTTTCTCTAAGTATTGCTGCTGAGCAATGTTGCAGGTATTAACTCTCATTGATGTTTTTTTAGATTAATTAGTTGAGGGGTTCTTTTGGGGTCCTCTCCCATACATAAAAACAAAGATACAAATAAGAATTAAATGACTACAAAAGCAAGCACTTGAACAGACCTGAACATTCTAACTAGAACACAGAACTTGGCTTACTAAGATGTCAACCCAATAAGACATAAAACCCTAAGAGAAATAACTACTCCCAATACTAGAATAAAACACCTACCTAACCCAGGGAGGCTTAGGCCTAAGCCCTTACTAGCCTCCTGCTGCACTGAGGAGGAGGCCCTCCATCATCGACTGAGACCCATCACCTAATGCTTCTTGGGCTTCCATCTTCCATCTGAAGCCTTTCTACCTCTGATTTTTTGCCTCTGCACTTCTTTGGTTTTTCTTGAGGGTGAACACAAACTAAACCTCTACCTCCACCGACAGCCAACAACCCTATGACAGAGACAATGAGAGGTGACATAAAAGATTTCAAATGGACATCAGGAGCAGATAAAAGTTTTGAACTGTTGAAGCAGAAAGTGACAGAGCAACCTATTTTAGCATTACCAAATTTCAATAAGGTATTTCAAGTAGATTGCGATGCAAGTGGAAATGCAATTGAAGCAGTGTTAAGTCAAGAAGATAAACCTATAGCATATTTCAGTGAGAAGTTGAATGATGCAAGGAGAAGATATTTAGTTTATGGTCAAGAGTTCTATGCCATAATTCAAGCTTTGAAGAAGTGGAGACATTATTTGTTGCCTAAGGAGTTTGTGTTTTATATAGATCATCAAGATTTACAATATTTGAATAGTCAAGGTAAGTTGAATCAGAGACATATGAGATGGGTAGAGTTCATGCAGAATTATATATTTGTGTTGAAGCATAGGAGTGGAAAATCAAACAAAGTTGCTGATGCATTGAGTAGGAGAAGAAACTTGCTGACAGAGATGAGAATTGAAGTGTTGGGATTTGATGAATTGAAGAACATATATGAGGGAGATATTGATTTTGCAGAATCTTGGAAAGCATGTAAGGAACCTATTGTGATAGATAGGAGTAAATTGTTGAACTATTTCATTCAAGAAGATATGTTGTTTAGAGGAAGTCAGTTATGCGTACCTAGAAGTTCAATGAGAGATAATTTGATCAAGGGGAAACATAGTGGTGGATTGGCAGGGCATTTTGGCATTGATAAAACAGTGGCTTTGGTGAGTGAAAATTACTTTTGGCCTCAGATACATAAGGATGTTAGGAAGTTTGTGCAGAGTTGTAGAATTTGTCAAGTTGCAAAAGGGAGTAGTCAGAATACTGGATTGTATAAACCTTTGACAGTACTAGAGAGACCTTGGGAAGACATAAGCATGGATTTTGTGATGGGATTGCCTAAGACACAGAGAGGATATGATTCTATATTTGTAGTGGTGGACAGATTTTCAAAGATGACACATTTCATACCTTGCAAGAAGACAACTGATGCAGTGCATGTAGCAGACCTATTTTTCAAGGAGATTGTGAGATTGCATGGATTACCTAAGAGTATAATTTTAGACAGATTTGGAAGACACTTTGGAAGAAGATGAAGACAGATTTGAAGTTCAATTCAACATTTCATCCACAGACTGATGGACAGATAGAGGTAGTGAATAGGAGTTTGGGAAACTTGTTGAGATGTTTGGTTGGAGAGAAGACATGAAGTTCGGATTTGAGTCTTTCACAAGCATAATTTGCATACAATAATTCAGTGAATAGGAGTACCGGAAAGTTATAGCTATCAAAAGATCGACTGTTTTCTCAGATCAGAGTATCTTGACAGTCTCAGACAATCAGCTTAAGGAGAAGACTTGCGGAGCATTCCTCAACTTGTGGAGCTTAATTGCACATCATTCAATATTGTTTGGTCCACGGCTGACCTTCCCCGAGATCTGCACTTCATTCTATTCATTTGCGGAGGTGTTCTATGCATTTAGGTCCGACCTATCCGTGTACACACGTTACAGCTCTTCATTGGAGTTTGTGACCTTTCTTGCCCGACGCTGAGAAATCTATTGTTCCAGAGATGATATATATTGATGTAATAGACCCTTAGGAAAGCAACGATTCACATAGTGATAGTTGATAGTTTGGATTCTTTGCGAAGGGACTTCAAAGCTATATCTTGTACATATTCTAATATTCTATAATCAGCCATGTGAGCTCTAATTGTAAGCTCGCATGTTGTCAGCCGATCTGTATTTGAAATTCTATGATATACTGAATGACTGAATCTGCATTTGTTTCATATCTTTGAGTTGTTTCCGTTGTGTTTACTCTTGCTGCACGGTCTAGACAGTTTGTTCTGTGAACCCTCCTACCGTGATTGCACCAATACTCTTCGTTGAAGGGTAGGGCCACTTCCATTTGGAAGGTATGCGGGGGACCACCAGTCTGTGGTTGGAGGTAAAATGCTTGGGTGATGCTCTCCCTTTTGCAAACGACATGTTGAGGCTTGTGAAACAAAAGATTAATCCAGATAAGGAAGTTCTGACCTTGTACTTATTTATAAATTGTAAATCTATTTACCCGATTATGTCATAAATGAAAATTGTAATTGAAAAAATGTATTTCTTTTACAAGTTGGAATGTAATATTATTTCATTGTGATATGTTTTATGTTTTCAATTATGCAAAGTGTAAATTATGATGTCAATTTTTTTTTTATTTCCCTACTTTTTAAGGAATTGAATTATTTTCTTTTAGTTAAAAACCAAAGTGTTTACTATGTTGTATGGGTAGATATGTTACAGTTAGCATGACTAATCAAACTGATAACCCAAGAATTGTAATTAGCAACATCGAAGTCTATAATTAGTCCCATGTTGATTGTATAAACAAATTTGCTCCATTAATCAAAATAATGTCCATACTTTTTAATACTTGTTTTTGCTAACCTCTTCAATTAAGGGGAACATGAGTATGAATAAACAAGAAATTACCCTCCTTGTGTTTCCTCCATTGTTTGCAACTCACAATCAATTGTTAATTATCGATCTCTCTATCTCTCTCAATATCTCTTCTCTCTCTCTCTCTCTCTCTCTCTCTCTCTCTCTCTCTCTCTCTCTCCCACTTTGTGTTTCTCTATCAATCTCTATCTAAAATTCCATGCCTTTCAATTCTTTAGGAAGCCCTCCCAATAATTATACTCACAACCTTGCTCAAACTCTGTAATGTGCCGTACCTATTTGTATATTTTTAAAGATCTTTTATGTGTGATTTTTAGTAATTTTTATTGTGATCTTTCAGACTAGACAGAAGAATGCAAAAGGAGTTTTCAGTTTTTCTACAGTTGTGTTGTCGTAGCATACAATATAGAGCATATATAGAAAACCCAGAAAAGGTACAATGAATTTGCACAAACAAACAATGACCCAGATCATCAAATCCACAAATATTAATTAGCATTACATACCCATGTCAAGTTTTGCACTTTGATATTTTTGCTGTAGCCGGACCAACAAATGGGCATAGTCAGAATCACTTCAAACTCCAAGGAATAGAAAATATCATGCCTATATTAATAACAACAATACAGGAGGCCCTAGCCGCCTCATACAATGCAAAATAGAAGCTACCCACAAAGAGAAATGAAGCTCAAAACTCCTAACTTCATGCCTGGATGTGTACAGCCATGGTTGGAAGTGTATATCAACAGCAAAAAAACTACCACAAACACTCTGAAATCTGCCTACATAGCCCTTCTTAATCAGCAAATGACAATATCATAAAGAATATCACATTCAGCTCAGCAACTCTTCGAATATCTCCATTATCAGCACATTTGTGAATGCCAAATATATCCACCGTCAATGGCACCGTTGGGTGGTATTGCACACCCATGGGATACCGTCACTAATGGAGGTTTCCGTCTCCAATAGCCTAATACAAAATCTCCAACTCCAAACCCTAGCAGAGCTCTCATACACAATATCAAACATAGCATAATCCCAAATGAGCTCCAATTGACCCTTTTTATCTTCCTCCAAGATAGGCGTTGGGCATTTAGGAGGGAAAATAATATTTAATTTCACTTTATGCCTCCTAGGGATGAGCGCCCAAGGTCAAGACATAAGATTTTGTCTTTATTTCATTAATTTCACTTTTCTAGCAAAAATATAATAAAGTCCATATTAATATAAATTAATAAATCTTCAGACTTTAAAATAAGTATGAAGACGGTGTCAGAATTCACTGATCTTTAGCTCACCGGAAAGGTCTTGACGAAATGCATATGTTCCAACTCTGGAAATCTCAAACCGACACAGTACTCGAACTTACTAAAAATAGTAAGTAACGGCCAAGAGCCCACTGAACCAACCACGAGGATGCCAACTGGATCCACTAAATGCGAACCAAGACTCTGTCATTACCAAGGACCTCCAGAGCCAAACTAACCACAGTTCCCTTACCAAACTGCTAGCCCACGGGAACTCCATGATGGACTAACCATGTGTCTAGAAGGGGAAATTACAGTCTGCCCTCCCTAAGATTGCTTGCCTCAAGCAATCTTAGCTTAGGATGCTCCAGAATCCGCTTGTTCTCCCACGTAGCATCCTCAACCGACAGGTTTTTCCATTTGACCAAGTACTCTCTGATAATCCTCCTCCTCAAATTGTGATCCCTGGTGTCAATGATTGCCTCGGGTACCAATATCAACTTCCCCTCATCATCAAGAGGAGGCAAATCAACTGAGGGTGTCACATTGTGCCCCAGTGCCTTCTTGAGGCGAGAAACATGAAACACATTATGTACCCTGCTCCTTGCTGGTAACTCCAACTCATAAGCCACTTCACCAATCCTCTTGGTGACCCTGAAGGGTCCATAATACCGTGGCTTCAACTTCTCCGCTCCACTCTTCTTGAGAGTAGATTGCCTATAAGGCTGTAGCATGAGGTAAACCATGTCACCAACCTCAAATGATCGCTCAGTCCTCTGCTGATCTGCATACTGCTTCTACTGATTCTGAGCTTTTTGTATGTTTTTCTTCAATGCCCTTATGATATCTTGACTCTCCTGAAGGAAGTCTTTGGCCTTCGGCACCCTACTATCACCAAACAGTAAATCAACAAAGCTCGGTGCCTCATAACCATACAATGCCATGAAGGGTGACATCTGGATGGACATGTGGTAAATGGAATTGTAGCAATACTCTTCCATGTGAAGCCACCTAACCCATGCCTTATGCTGCCCTGAAACATAGTTTCGGAGGTATCCTTCCACCCACTTGTTCACTATCTCCATCTGACCATCAGTCTGGGGCTGATAACTCGTACTGGGTGTGAGCTCTGTCCTTGACAACCTGAAAAGCTCTTGCCAAAAATTACTGAGGAACCTGTTGTCCCGATCACTGACAATGCTCCTGGGCAACCCATGAAGTTGAAATACCTCACGAAAGAACAACTCTGCAACCTAAGCTGTAGTATAAGTGATAGGAATGGCAAAGAAGTGTGCATACTTCGTCAACCTGTCCACTACCACATAAATACAATCCCTGCCTTGGACTCTAGGTAACCCTGTGATGAAGTCCATAGAAATGCTATCCCACTTCCTGTCAGGAATGGGCAGGGGTTGCAATAAACCTCCTAGAAGTGAGTGCTCTTGCTTGTTCTGCTGACATATTGAGCACTCTCTCACATACTGCATCACCTTGGTCTTGAGGCCCTTCCAGGTGAACCTCTCTCTGACCTATCTGTAAGTTTTGAAGTATCCTAGATGCCCTGCCATAGGTAAGTCATGAAATGCCCTCAAAACATTTTGCTTCATCTGTGAACCCGACACCAAGAAATCCTGTCCTTGTAGATGATCAAGTCATTTACCACTGTGTACCTATCATCTTTGATGGTGCTATCAATCACTCCAGTAGCCCACTCATCCTTAGCATATTCTACTGAAATCAGTTCTCTCCAATCATCAGCTATAGCACCTAGTGCACATAGATGAGGTCTCCTGGATAATGCATCAGCAACAACTTTCTTCTTTCCTTTGACATAAAGAATGTCAAAGTCGTAGGCCTGTAACTTGCTGACCCATTTTTGTTGCCTCTCGTTCAAATCCTTTTGTCCAAGGAAATGCTTCAAACTGTTGTGGTCTGTCTTAACCACAAATTTACTGCCCACCAGATACTGTCTCAACTTAGCCAGTGCATGCATGATGGCTAACATCTTCTTATCATATATGCTGTAACTCCTCTCCACACCCCTCAACTTCCTACTCTCGAATGCAATGGGGTGCTTATCCTGCATGATTACCGCACTAATGCCTACGCCCGAGGCATCACACTGTAGCTCAAAGGGTTTGCTGAAATCAAGAATGGCTAACACAGGGCAAGTACTCATGATCTGTTTGAACCTGTCAAAACACTCCTGTGCCTTATCAGACCAACTAAAAGCATCCTTACGAGTCAAATCAGTAAGGGGAGCAACTGATTGAGAGAACTCCTTCACAAACCTACGGTAATATCCACAGAGGCCAAGAAATCCCTTAAGATATGAGAGTTTTTTGGTGGTGGCCAATCCACAATTGCCCGAATCTTTTCTGGGTCGACCTTCACACTACCAGCACTAATGATATGACCCAAGTATAGCAACTCGGTCATCCCAAACTCACACTTTGACATTTTGGCATACAATGACTCACTCTCTAAGATGCTCAGCACAATTTCAATGTGTTTCAGATGCTCTTCCCATGTCCTGCTGTAAATTAGTATATCGTCAAAGAAAATCAGCACAAATCTCCTCAACTGCTCTCTGAACACCTTGTTCATACAAGACTGGAAGGTAGCTGGAGCATTGGTCAAACCAAATGGCATGACCAGGAACTCAAAGTGCCCATAATGACACCTGAATTCTGTCTTCTCCACATCCTCATCTCTAACCCGTATCTGATGGTAACCAGATCTCAAATCAATCTTGGAGAAATAACAAGCTCCATGCAACTTGTCAATCAGCTCATCGATTTTGGGAATCAGGTACCTATTCTTGATTGTTTTCTTATTGAGTTCCCTGTAATCAATACACATTCTGAGAGTCCCATCCTTCTTCTTTACCAATACCATGGATGATGCAAATAGACTCTTACTAGGCTTGATGTGACCCATCTCGAGAAGCTCTTCGATAGCCTTCTCGATCTCATCCTTATACCTCTTTGGGTGCCTGTAAGGTGTCATGATTACTGGCTTAGCACCCTCCTCCAACTTGATCACATGCTCAAAACCTCTATCAGGAGGTTTACCTGGTGGAATATCACTAAACACTTTGGTGTGTTTAGTAAGTATAGACTGTATGTTAGGAGGATACACATGCTTCTACTGATCTACTGCAGGCATCACCATAACCTCAGCTGCCCACTCCACCTGATCATGTCGAATTAGTCGCTCCATCCGCTTGAGAGAAACAACTCTCAATCCACCATCTGAAATGCCTTTGAGCACATGTCTAACTTCGTCCACCTCAAACTACATTTCCATTGTCCACAAGTTGAGAGTGAACTCCTCAATATCATTCAACCACTTCATACCCAACACAACATCCATCTCACCCATACCGACAACATAAAACTCTGATTGGCAAGTGTGTCTGTTCAGTTGGATTGATAGATTGGGTATCCTCCTAGTGCAGGTAAGTACAAAACCATCCACAACCTTCACCTTAAAGCCCTCAAATTCCTTGGTTTTCAACCCTCTCTTGGCGACCAAGCCCTCGTCTATGAAGTTATGAGGGCACCTGTGTCAAGTAAGGCAATACATCGCTGCCTGCTCAGTACCCCTCTAATTCTGAATGATCCTTCCTTTTGAATACTTGTGATACGGGCTGTGGGTCGAGCTAGATCATCCTCTTTATCTGATGCTTCCCCTGAGCCCTCTAATTCTCCACCCTCGGCCTCTGAATGGTAATCTGAGTGGGGTTCCCCATCAACAGATTCATTGGCTGAAAAGTACTCTAATTGTTTGGCTTTTCCTTGGGCAGCACACTTGTGCGTGGGATCCCAAGGCTCTCGACAATGAAAACATAGTTTCTTTCTCCTCAAGTCATTCAGCTGATTGCTATCCAATCTAGAAGAACTCTTATGTTGTTGTCCTGCATCTCTCTGAAATGGTCTCCTATCCCTCTCCTTATCTTTCCTTGGCAGAAATCCTTTGGATTGAAATTTATTCCTCCATACTGATGATTCCATGTCCCGGGCCTTCTTCATGGCCTCCTGAAGTGTAGTAGGGTCAAAACCCTTCACCCATCCGCGAAGTTGATCTAACAATCCGTCAATGAAAAGAACAACCAACTTGCATTCAGTAATATTTGGAACCATAACAGATATATCCTGGAAATCAGCAATGTAGGAGTCTACTGATCCGCTCTGTCTCAACTGAGTCAACTCCTTGAACTGTAACTCTGGGTCCTTTTTATCAAACCTGTTGATCAGTCTAGCTGTAAACTCCACATATGAAGTGACCTGATCGTGACCCAATGTAACTTTCTTGTTACTCCACCATTTGTGAGCAGTCCCCTCCAAGTGTAGAGCTGCATAAGTAATAGCATCCTCCTCTGGCATGGGACTAATTTGCAAGTAGCTGTCCAATTTTTGGACCCAAGCTCTCGCGGTGGTCTTACCTAATCCATCGAAGTAAGGAAGTGTCATCTTACTTACTTTCCTCTGCAGCTCTTGGTTTTGTGATCTACCTCCCCTCCGAGGTCTACACCTAGTCCTCATTTCAGAATATTCGGCAAATGTCATCTCATTTCTAAAACCCTCACTAGATGCTCTCCAGTCCCTCAGAATCTCCTCCTGGAACTCTGCCTGAGTAGGATCTTGTTCAGGAACTTGATTCCTGGGAGCAAATATCAGAATACTAGGTCTATCTCCCGCAGTGAACTGTGAAGCCCTACGGTGATTAACTGAAGCCTCATCATCATCTCTATCTCTGTGCCTATCATCATGATACCTATCCCCATTATTCTGTTCTTCCCGATTCCTATCACCATTATGCCTGTCATTCCCATCATTCCTGTTCCTTTCTCCCCCATCATGTCTGTTTCTATCACTGTCCTGGTACCTGTTCCTGTCACCTCCGTTGTATATGTTTCTATCACCTCCATGGTACCTGTTCTTGTCACCTCCATTGTATTTGTTTCTGTCACGGTGATTGTCTAAGTCATTACCCATCCGTTCGATGGCATGTGCTAACTCAACCTGTGCCTCTACAATCTCACGTCGAGACTCTCTTATCTCTCGAGTAAGTGCGATCAAAATATCACGCACACTAAGTTCTGGTTCTTCCTTGTCACCCATATCTCCTGTAGGACCTGTAACTGGTGGAAGCTCTCTAGAAAATGGGTCCGTCTGTGATACCTGAGAATCGTCCTCAGTAGATGCTACCACTATCTCAATATCTGACTCAAAAGGATCTATTACGGGAACTAGATTCTCTGGATTATTCAACTGCGGAGCCTGTGTTCCCTGTCTTGCCCTTGTACTTCTAAATGGATATCTATCAGCTGGTTGCATGTCTCATTTTACTTCTGCATGTCAAAACTAAACTCACAAGATGGCAAGATCTTTAGCTCTGATACCACTGTAATGTGCCGTACCTGTTTGTATATTTTTTAAAGATCTTTTATGTGTGATTTTTATTAATTTTTATTGTGATCTTTTAGACTAGACAAAAGAATGCAGAAGGAGTTTTCAATTTTCCTGCAGTTGTGTTGCCATAGCATACAATATAGAGCATATATAGAAAACCCAGAAAAAGTATAATAAATTTGCACAAACAAATAATGACCCAGATCATCAAATCTACAAATATTAATTATCGTTACAAACCCATGTCAAGTTTTGCACTTTGATATTTCTGCTGTAGCCGGACCAGCAAATGGGCATAGCCAAAATCACTCCAAACTCCAAGGAATAGAAAATATCATGCCTATATTAATAGCAGCAATACAAGAGGCCCTAGCCGCCTCATACAATGCAAAATAAAAGCTGTCCGCAAAAAGAAATGAAGCTCAAAACTCCCAACTTCATGCTTGGATGTGTACGGCCATGGCTGGAAGTGTATATCAGCAGCAAGAAAACTACCACAAACACTCTGAAATCTGCCTACACAGCCCTTCTTAATCAGCAAATGACAATATCATAAAGAATATCACATTCAGCTTAGCAACTCTTCGAATATCTCCATTATCAGCACATTTGTGAATGCTGAATACATCCACCATTAATGGCACCGTTGGGTGGTATTGTACACCTGTGGGATACCATCACTAATGGAGGTTTCCGTCTCCGATAGCCTGATGCAAAATCTCCAACTCCAAACCCTAGCAGAGCTCTCATACACAATATCAAACATAGCATAATCCCAAATGAGCTCCAATTGACCCTTTTTATCTTCCTCCACGATAGGCGTTGGGCATTTAGGAGGGAAAATAATATTTAATTTCACTTTATGCCTCCTAGGGATGAGCACCCAAGGTCAAGACATAAGCTTTTGTCTTTATTTCATTAATTTCACTTTTCCAGCAAAAATATAATAAAGTCCATATTAATATAAATTAATAAATCTTCGGACTTTAAAATAAGTATGAAGACGGTGTCGGAATTCACTGATCTTTAGCTCGCCGGAAAGGTCTTGACGAAACGCATTTGTTCCAACTCTGAAAATTCCGAACCGACATAGTACCCAAACTTACTAAAAATAGTAACGGCCAAGAGCCCACTAAACCAACCACGAGGATGCCAACTGGATCCACTAAATGCGAACCAAGACTCTGTCACTTCCAAGGACCTCCAAAGCCAAACTAACCACAGTTCCCTAACCAAACTGCTAGCCCACGGGAACTCTATGATGGACTAACCATGTGTCTAGAAGGGGACATTACAAACTCTTTAAGCTTCTACTATCGACCCACAAGGTGATTTGGAACTCTAAATCCAACCAATCCTTTAACATTGTGTGGTAAATGAAAATTTATATCTTTATTTTCTATAGACAAACCTGAAGACATACTTTCTTTGAGCTTTATCTTCTAAGATGGTTTCTTGTGATGTGTTTCATAGTAATCCTTTTCTAAATCTAAGTGATTTCTTTTATGAAATTTGATTTTGTACACATCCTCTAGGATTATATCCAATCCTTGCAAAAAGAAACCATGGTTAGCATGACTAATCAAACTGATAACTTGAGGATTGTAATTAGTAACATTGAAGCCTCCTTGTGTTTCCCATTTAGTAGTAAATTAATCTATTTAAGTGCAAACAAGTACAAAATAAATAATTTGTTACCAAAATACCATATGGGTCTATAATTGGTAATATCCATGCCTTTAATTAGTCCCATGTTGATTGTGCAAACAAATTTAATAGTTGTTTTGGTAGCCTCTTAGCTATGAAAAATAAGAAATTTATACAAAATGAAGATTTTATTATCTGTCAAGTTATAGTTGAATGCATTACATGTCTTACATAATTCACAATCCATGGAAATTCATAGAAAATAGAGGAATGCTTCCCCTCTAGCCCATCCCTCGTGTTCATGTTGTTGTCTATCATATTATTATAGGGGCTTCCACCTATTATCAGATCAAAACCTCTAATTGAATTCATCATTTCATTGAAAGTCTCTCTTTTGTCAAATTTTGCACATCTTCCATCTCAATTAATTTACTCTTTTAATGTGTTTTTTCCACCCATCTTTTGAGGATAAGCTTGTTTTCTTTATAACTTTTGAGGATAAGCATAGCTCCCCCACTAAATGTTTAGAAAATAAACCCTCTATAATGGTAATTTCTTTAGGTAATTACTCTCCATAATCTCATCCCTTGAATAAAATAGTTGTCATGATGCCATTGACACCACTTGTTTAGTGTAATGAACATCATGATAAATGCATTTGTTTGAAATTCCTTATGTTTCCTCCATTGTTTGCAACTCGCAATTATTTGTTAACTCTCTCTCTCTCTCTCTCTCTCTCTCTCTCTCTCTCTCTCTCTCTCTCTCTCTCTATTTCTCTATGTCACAAGGACATCCTCTAACAAAACTTGTAGAATATTTCCATTCAACCATTTGTATAACCCACTAAACTTACCTCCATGATTGAAACTATATAAGATATTTCTTTCTCTCCATCTAAAATTCCACGCCTTTCAATTCTTTACGAAGCCCTCCCAACAATTATATTCACAACCTTTCTCAAACTCTTTAAGCTTCTACTATTGACCACAAGGTGATTTGGAACTCCAAATCCAACCAATCCTTTAACATGGTGTGGTAAAGAAAAATTTATATCTTTATTTTCTATAGACAAACCTTTGGAGGACATACTTTCTTTGAGCTTTATCTTCTAAAATGGTTTCTTGTGATGGGTTTCATAGTAATCCTTTTCTAAATCTAAGTGCTTTCTTTTATGAAATTTGATTTTCTACACTAAAAGCCTAGAAATTCTTACAATACAATCCAAATGATATAAAAAATCCATGCCAAGGGTTTTATTTATAAAATATTGCCATCTTATAATCCACTTGTCATTTCAACAAAACCATGGGCTAATTTTGACACCCCTCACGAGAAGTCAACAATCAAAAAATAGAATATAACTCTCAATGTGTAAGATTCCACCTTTGAATCTACCAAGCTAGGTGGTACACTTACTAGGATCTTCTTAAAACATACCCTTCCCACAAGGACATCCTTTAACAAGACTTGTAGAATATTTCTATTCAACCATTTGTATAGCCCACTAAACTTGCCTCCATGATTGAAACTACGCAAGATATTTCTTTCTTTCAATCTAAAATTCCATCCCTTTCAATTCTTTATGAAGCCCTCCCAATAATTATACTCACAGCCTTGCTCCAACTCTTTAATCTTCTATTATCTACCCACAAGGTGATTTAGAACTCCAAATCCAACTAATCCTTTTAAAATGGTGTGGTATGAGTATTATTTTTTGTTTTATATGTTCAATTCACTTTCGAAAAGTGTGTATATATATAAACAAATTCATAGAAACTGATGGCAAACACAATTAATCTTATAGTATTAATAATTATATATTTTTAATTCTATAAAATAAATAAATTATTTATAAATTTTACTTATTAAATGATTTAAGAAAATTAAATAAAATTTTTATTGAGTATATAATATAATTATATTAGATATTATGTATTTTAGATAAAATAAGTATAATTAAATTATAAATTAATACAAGTATTAAATATATAATATGTTTAATCTAAATATACAATTTTATAATATTATATTATACTTATAAATATATAAATATAATATATTTGATATGGTATATAATATTATTTTATAGTATTGTATTTGAAGTTGTTACATTTCATTCTTTAATATACCATAATATAAATATAATTAAAATATAAAAATCTTATAGTATTGATAATTATATATTTTTAGTTTTATAAAATAAATAAACTAGCATATTTATATTAAATATAATATATCTAAAGTACGCCGAGGCGCCTAATGTTAGGATTAGTGATTTAAAAATAGGCGCCTCGAGAAGGATATCTCTCGGCGTACTTTAGATATATTATATTTAATATAAATATGCTAGTGGCATTCGGAGCGCATATTAGGATTAGTAGTTTTCTAATTAAATATTAAATTAATATTATATTTAATATAATTAATTAAAGACTAATTATAATAATATTAATAATCTTTGACCCTAATTAAACTATTATTATTATTACATTATTATAAACAAACATTAATTAAATTAATGTATAATTATATCGTATAATAAATAATTAATATAATTAATGTATAATTAATTTTGTATTACATTATTAAATATAATAATATTATATTTATATTTATCGAATTATTATAAACCATAATTATTTTAAACCCTAATCCAAATTATATATCAATAAATTAAAATATTTTCTATAATTTTTTTAAATTATATAAATTAACTTAAAAATTACAAAAAAATTATATCTAAATTTAAAAATTATATTTAATAATTTCTTTAATTGTTAAGTAGTATGGTTTTAACCCTAACACTATTCCTAACCCTAACCCTAATCCTAATTCTAACTATGGGTTTAACCCTAACCGTAATCCTAATCCTAATCCTAACCCTAACCCTAATCCTAATTCTAACTATGGTTTTAATCCTAACCCTAATTTGAATTCTAAACCTAACTCTAGCACTAACCCTAACCCTAATTGTAACTCTAATGCTTACCTTGATTTAGTAGCCCTAATTCTAACTTTAACCTCAATTCCAACCCCAACCCTAATTATAACCCTAACCTGATTCTAACATAAACCCTAATTCTAATCCTAACTCAAACCCTAACCCTAACCCTAATTCTAATCATAAAGTTGATTCTAACCCTAATCCTAACCCTAACCCTAATCCTAATTATAACTATGGTTTTAACCCTAACCCTAACCTGAATTCTAAACCTAACTCTAGCACTAACCCTAACCCTAACTATAACTCTAATGCTTACCTTGATTTAGTAGCCCTAATTCTGACTCTAACCTCAATTCCAACCCTAACCCTAATTATAACCCTAACCTGATTCTAACATAAACCCTAATTCTAATCCTAACTCTAACCCTAACCCAAACCTTAATTCTAATTATTAAGTTGATTTTAACCCTAATCCTAACCCTAACACTAATTCTAATCATAACCCTAACTATAACCCTAACCCTAACCCTAACTGTAATTCTAACCTTAATTTAAAGAATTAGGGTTAGTGTTACCATTAGGGTTAGCATTAGGATTAGAATTAGGATTAGGGTTATGGTTAGAATTGGATTTAGGGTTTGGATTATGGTTAGCATTAGGGTTATTATTATTATTACATTTACGGTCAAAATTCTAATTATAAAGTTAATTTTAACCCTAATCCTAACCCTAACCCTAATTCTAACCCTAACCCTAACTATAACCCTAACCCTAACTGTAATTCTAACCTTAATTAGAATTAGGGTTAGTGTTACTATTAGGGTTAGCATTAGGATTAGAATTAAGGTTAGGGTTAGGGTTAGAATTGGAGTTAGGGTTAGCATTAGTGCTAGAATTAGGGTTAGGGTTATGGTTAGGGTTAGGTTTAGAAGTATAATTAGGATTCAAATTAGGGTTGGGATTATGGTTAGCATTAGGGTTAGTGTTATTATTACATTTACGGTCAAAATTATGGTTAGAATTACGTTAAATAGGGTTAGATTTAGAAATTCTAACCCTAACCCTAACCTCAACCCTAATTATAATCATAATCCTAACCCTAATCATAATTTTAAAGCTAACCCTAACCTAACCCTTATTCTAACCCTAATCCTAATTCTAACTATGGTTTTAACCCTAACCCTAATCCTAACCCTAACCCTAATCCTAATTCTAACTATTGTTTTAATCCTAACCCTAACCTTAATTCCAACCCTAACCCTAATTATAACCCTAACCTGATTCTAACATAAACCCTAATTCTAATCCTAACTCTAACCCTAATCCAAACCCTAATTCCAATTATAAAGTTGATTTTAACCCTAATTCTAACCCTAACTATAACCCTAACTGGAATTCTAACCTTAATTGTAATTAGGGTTAGTGTTACCATAACCCTAACTCTAATTAAAACCCTAATCCTAGCCACATTGCTAATTGTAATCCTAACTCTAATATTAAATGTAACCATAACCCTAACCATAAACATAGCTTTAATTTTAACCCTAACCCTAATTATAACCCTAATCCTAATTATAACTCTAACCTAATTCTAACATTAACCATAATTCTCACCCTAATTCTAATAGTATTCCACCTTAATTCTAACCCTATTTCTAATAGGAACCCTAATCATAACTTTAACACTAACCCTAAACCTAATTATGATCATAATCCTGATTCTATCCTAACTCTAGCCCTAACTGTAACCCTAGTTGTAACCCTAATACTTACCATAATTTAGTAACCCTAATTCTAACTTTAACCCTAACCTAAATTACAACCCTAACCCTAATTATAACCCTAACCTAATTTTAACATTAACCCTAATCCTAACCCTAACCCTAATGCTAACCCTAACCCTAATGCTAACCTTAATCCTACTTGCAATTAACCCTAGCCACATTGCTAATTGTAATCCTAACTCTAATTTTAAACCCAACACTAACCCTAACCCTTATTCTAACCCTAAACATAGCTCTAATTTACACCCTAACCCTAACCCTAGCTCTAACCCTAATCCTGACTATAATTCAGACCCTAACACTAACCTTAATACTAACATTAACCTTAATTGAACTCTAACCCTAATTGTAACTCTAATTCTTACCCTAATTTTAACAGTAACCCAGCTTAATTCTAACCCTAATTCTAATAGGAACCCTAACTCTAACCCTAACCCTAAATCTAATGATAACCCTAACCCTAATTCTAACCTTAATCAGAATAATCGTTAGGGTTAGGGTTGGGTCATTTGAAATGCTTACTTATATTTATTCCACTATTATATCTTTTCTTTTAGAGTTTTGTGCTTTATTGAGATCTATCCTTTACCCACCCTAGCCACCATAGCCAATCCCATTAGGTTTGCATTTTCATATGTAATATACCACTAATTCTAATCCTAACTTACCTTAATCCTAATTCTAACTATGATTTTAACCCTAACCCTAACCTGAATTCTAACCATAACTCTAAACCTAACCCTAACTGTAACTCTAATGCTTACCCTAACTCTAATTCTTATCCTAATTATAATATTAACCCACCTTAATTCTAACCCTAATTCTAAGAGGATCCCTAATCCTAACTCTAACCCTAACCCTAACCCTAATTCTAATCATAACCCTCATTCTGTGCTAACTATAACCCTAATTTTAAATCTAACAATAATCCTAATTCTAACCCTAATCATAATCCTAACTATTGTTTTAACCCTAACCCTAACCTGAATTCTAAACTTAACTCTAGCACTAACCCTAACCTTAACTATAACTCTAATGCTTACCCTAATTTAGTAACCCTAATTCTAACTCTAACCCTAATTTTAAGTTACATTAGTTGATTCTTTCTAGGCCTATTGCATTGTCTTCTCTTTCTCTTTGTGTATATTGTGTTTTTGCTCCTTAACCTTAGTGGATGAGGTATCTTAAACTTAAGTATATTTCTAGCATTACTCATGCTTTTTCTATTTTTATTATAGGATCCCTTCATCCTTTAGATCAAAACCTTCTCTTTTTGTAGATTCTCTTCTTATGACCCACTTAACTAAAATCTCATTGATTGACTTTCAGGATGATGGTTTCCTTGATGATGACCTCTATATAGGTTGTAATATTTTATTTCTTATAAGCCTATTGCATTTTCTTCTCCTACTCTTTTTGTATCTTATGCTTCTACTCCTTAGCCTTGATGGATGAAGCATGCCATCATTATAGATGCATAAAAACACCAAGGGCTAGGAGCAATTTATATATGTCATGATTATTGTCACTCTCCTAGATTTGTCTACCTATACTTCCGTTTTTATCCTAGACTACCTATGACATCCATCTTTTATCTCTACAATCATAGATCCTTGAATTTAGGATGACACAACACATGAAGGTGATCTTTCCTTTTTCATTTGGATAAAAAATTGTAAGTATACTTATATTTCTATTTTCTCTATTTGAATGTCATTTCTCATGTGCTTTAATTCTCTATGATGTACATCATACTTTTTATTTTTCCTATTAAAAAATTTAGGGACAATGAAAAGCATTAGGGTATTATTACCTTTTTCATGTTAATTAAAAACATGCCCTCAAAATTTTTGTTGTACTTTGCTTCTTATTACCTACTTCATGTCTTGTGTTGTTTAATTCTTTGAATTTGGGGGATGATGAAATTTATGGTGGTCACAATTATTAAACTTTTCATGATTGATCCAAAACTTATAGATCCTTTTGTGAAGTCTCTTTCCGTAATATGCCAATCACTGTTATTTTTCATTGCATTATTGTAGTTTAATACACTAACTCACTCTCATTTTTCCATACATTCATATGCTTCCCTACATTTCATTTTCTCATCTTGTTTGTACTTAATCCCATGGCATACTACATATACCTAATCACATGCTCATCTTACATATATTCTTTGCTTATGGGTGCATTTTATCCTCTTCTTTATTTAAGGGTGAGAGAAACATGTACAAGGAGATCTGGAGAAGGACAAGGAGATGGAAAAGGGGTGAGGGAAGGGAGGGAAAGAGAGTATGTAGTTACATGAAGGTTGGGAAAGAAAGTAGGTAAGGGAGGAGAAAGTGGGAAAAGAAAGAAATGGTAGGAGATAGAAAAAAGTGTATTTAGGGGTGGGTACATAGCCAAATAGGAGGTTTGAGACGATGTGTGGTAGGTGTGGTTGCAAAAATGTAAGGAAGTTGTTTGAATGTTGTAGTGTGTTTATGTTGCAAATGTTTATTTGTTTATATGATTAATAAAATTTGAATGTTTTAGTGTGTTTATGTTGCAAATGTTTATTTGTTTATATGATTAATAAAATTCTATAGAGTGTTTGCCATACATTTGTTGTCAATATTACACTTATTTCCCAAGCCACAATATGCTTTAACTCAAATTGCATTGTTAATGATTAGGATCACAGTTCAAATATTGTGCAGCTATGTAACTCTCCCTCTCTATGCTCTTGTTACACATGTATGTATTTGACAGTTGAATAAAGATAGAACATATTTGATTTTAGCTTTCTTCAATCCCATTGTAAAAATGAAATATGAGAGTTGTGATTACAGATGGGGAGTAACATGAGAACAACCATATTTGATGAAAGAATAGCCATCTCTTTGAAGAAGTGGCACCAGACAGCAAAGAAGAACCTTAAGCGAAATATGAAAGGGCAGGAAAATGTATCAAATAGACAAACTACTTTAGGAGACCTTCCCATTCAGATGTTGAAGCAGATACACCTTCCCCTTCTTACCATTCTTACCACAATGCTAATAACAATTCAAAGGAGAAAATACATGAAGACACTCGAGATGTTGAAACAAATGGTTCTGAGTTCAGCTTTGCTAATTTTTGAGATGAAAATATAAAAGGCATTATCTCTATTAGTTTCCTGGAGACTCATCCAAGCAACGAGGATCGTTAGCAAAAAAGGCCAACAAAATCATTAATATTCCACAAAGTTGAAAACAATTTGTGAAGAAAATTATTTATGGTCATAGCCATTTATAAGGTTTTCTATTAAGTTTTTGTTTAGACATGCCATACTATAAAGGCAGAAGCAACATATATCAACAAGAAAACCAAAAAGCATCCAGAACTATTGTGCATCTTGTTTTTTAGAGATAGCTTGTCTGATCTACCAATATATTTTTATATGGTTAATATTTGTAATCAATTTGATGTTACATGATTTAAGATATTTGTGTTATTAAATGGCCACATTATTGTATTGTCCAACAGATTTATCATTTAATAAATAGCGTGCATGGTATTTACTAATTTAAATCTGGGAAACTTATTTTATACAATATGTTTTCAAGGTCAAAGAGAAACTTATTTTATACAATATGTTTTCAAGGTCAAAGAAGAAAGTTTTATAATAATTTCTAAAACACTTCAATATAACTGCTAGACAAGAATGCCAATTGCAAACCTAATCACGACTCCCTTATTAGGGTCACCACTCGAGCTTGCATGCATTCTCGACTTGGAAGGAAAAGACTGAAACTTTTAAATCTAAAAGCAGACAGTTGAAGTTTTATTCTAAATCAACAACAAACAGATGTGATTCAGTTCTAGTTTTATCCTAAATCTAGGATAAACAGATTTCAAAGAGAAAGAGAAAAAAATTGGTAGCTTGATTGAAGAGCAGGAATTGTTGGGTTTGATGGGGGAGTAGGGGAGGATTCCTTCATAGATTCAGAAGCGGATCTATAAACGCAGCCACAACCGCCATTTCTGAGCTTTTCTTTGAAGTTAGGGGTGACCTGTTTTAGAAGCTTGTAATCAAACCTGGTAGGAGTAGCAGATCCAACATTTGTTGAGCCCTTCAGTCTTGTTCTACGTTTCCTCCACACAGAGCATAACACCATCATCACTGCATAAAAAATAACAATACAGATTACAGCGAATAGGGAAAGCCCTTTTGATGACCCGTTGCTCTTGAGCATCGACAGAGATTTCCCTGCTTCTGTTGTTTTGGGCAACCAAGAGATATACAGAGGCACTTCCACCTACAGCATAGTAGATGATTTAGGGTTGCGACGGCCTCTGCCATTGGTGTATGTATCCACCAACAGCGGCTCAAGACGTTGCCTCACTGGCAGCCTTAACCCTAATTTGGTTAAGGGAAAAATCATGGTGTGTGATCAATTATTGATTTCTCGCAATGAAGGGGAGAGTGGTGCCACGGAGAAGGGCAATGTAGTGGCGAGAGCAGGAGGCGCAGGAATGATTATTGCAAATGAAGTAATTTATGGGTCACAACAGCGGATTACCAGTCCTAAGAATCTGCCGGCTATCAGTGTGGGTTTTACAACTAGAGAAAACATTAAAGCCTACATCAACAGCACAGGGAATAATGCAACGGCTACCATGAGTCTCAAAGGATTGACAGTTGTGGGAAAGGAAATAAGTGCTCCCATTTTGGCTGTGTTTTCTTCAAGGGGGGCGAGTGAAGCGTATCCACACATTCTCAAGCCAGATATGATTGGCAGAGGTGCAGGTGAAGGGGCAGGGGAAGAGGAAGGGAGCCATCTACAACAGAGAAATAGAATGGTTGTTACAGATGCAAGTGTAGCCACTTTACATGGTGATTTTAAGGAGAGCGGCCATGGAGATTGTCGTCGAGACTTTGGGCAGCATGCAAAATCTGTGTCCTTTGTATCCTTACAGTACTGCCAATTCTACTGAGCATAAGCAGCGGTAGACTTCCTAGAGCCCCTGCACAGATTATAACCTCAAATCTTTTGTACTCCTTTTTCTTTTCCTTCTGAGGTGGGCGCTGCCTAGGCATTTCATTCTGTTTTCCTCTTTGGGCACCCACTACCAACCACTTATTATGGCTTCAATTTTATTTTATTCTATAGAATTAATGGCCATCATGCAGTGCATGCATTCGTCCATGCATTGGCTATTCATGTATTTTTATTAATTTATTATTATTTAGGGATTTTGAGATTAATTCAGCTTGTTGGCATGCATCATGCAAGCGACCGTTATGTAAGAAAATCCATATTTAGGGATTTTGAATAATTCAGCTTCTTGGCATGCATGCACCAATTTATATAGATATTTATTTAATTCTTAAATGCAATTTAGATTTTTTTAAATTTTTTTAGTATATATTTACGACCAAAAATGAGTGCTCTCATCTCCACCCCCTCTACAACTGTAGTTCGCCTCTCGGTGAAATTATTTATAAATATATAGAATATAATATTTAATTATAAATATAAATATAATATAAATTGTATATATAATTAATATATAATAAAATAACAAATATATTTTTAAATATTAATTTATAAATATATAGAATATAATTTTTAATTATAAATATAAATATAATATAAATTGTATATTTATATACTTAATATTTAATAAAATAACAAATATATTTAAGTATTAAATATATAACACAATATAAATATAGGATTTTATATGATTTTCAAAATATATGAAGTAATTATTAAATTAATCTTGAGTGCTTCAGAATTTAACTGTGTGAGAATTTTTTCATCAACATTTTAGATCACATTCTGTGATCCATCATCATTTCTATTCTCTTCTTTGGTTCTCTTTGTTTTGATGATGGATCAAAGAGTGTGATCCGAAACTAATGAAAAAATTCTCACACTGAAGCACTCAAGATTAATATCAGGGAATGTGGAAATCTGATGTCTATTAATTATTAAATTTTTTAAAAAAATTAATATTTACCTCATAAAAGTCAATTATAGAATAGAATAGAATAACTTTTAACATCCACGAGGCTAAAAATAGCCTATGAAACAAAGAGTGTTTATATTCTTTATTTTATTGGATAAAGAGCCTAACAAATATATGCTTTATATTTGTTTTTTAATTTCCTAAACTAAAGCCTAATATGTTTCAAAGAGCGTTTATTTTATTGGATTAAAGCGAAAAAAGATTATACATGATAGAGACTTAAACGTGCTAGCACAGTCAAACAAGCACAGCTGATGACAGCTCAACAAACAAGAACAAAAACACAGTACTGAACAGTAAAAAAGTCAATAACTGTCCAACAAAAACAAAAAAGCGTTTATTTAATAAATAAATAATTTAATATCGCGAGCATGCAATGTATGAGAATATCAATTCCAATATTTCAATATAAAAAAGATCAATTCATTATATTTAATATTGTAAGTATATAATATAAATGTCCAAATGTCATGTCAACAAAATATCGAACTCAGTAAAGTTTAAGACCGCGGAAAAGACATAAAAATCGAATTTGAAATATTAAAAAAAGAAGAGATATTTATTATCGGTTTATTATTGTATAAAGACTAATTTAATAAAAATAAATTGAAATTAGAGGAAAATTTTGAAATAATATACAGCAGATATGTAACTGAAACTATTTCTGGATTCAACTGTGTATGAACGTTTTTGATCATATTCAATGATTAAAGCAAAAATATACACACAAACACTTTCACTTACATTTAAATCCAGCACTTTCATTTTCATTTACTGTTATGGACTGTGGAAAACTCATGCTTACTATGCAAACTGATAGAAATTGTTCGCTCGTCCTCATCCACATTGTGGAATTGTTCGCTCGTTCTCATCCACATTGTCTGCTTTAAAAAAAAAAGGTCTCTCCAAGTTTGAAGCGAAAGATTCGGTTTGTTCTATTTCACATTTTGACAGGGCCGTCTGTACAGGTTAAATAGGTCCCGTAGCCAACCCGTCCTTAGTCTTTTTGCTGTCAGAGTAGACAAAGTATGGAGATTATAAGGAGAGTTTCACAGCTCAACTCAGGAATGACAATACCACGGATTGGCTTTGGTACTGCTGCTTCACCTGAGAATATAGATCAGATGAAACAAGCTGTCGCTACAGCTCTAAAGGTAGATTCTTATCATCATTTTTGTTTTTAACAGAACATAAAATGCCTGGAGGATTTATTAGAAGGGCAATTTTGTGGGATCACAAGAATAATAAGTTGGTTGCACAGGTTGGGTATAGGCATTTTGACACTGCCAGTATTTATGGCACAGAGCCAGCTCTAGGAGAAGCTCTAAGTGAGGGTTTCCGAAGTGGGATTGTAAAGAGGGATGAAGTCTTTGTGACCAGCAAACTGTTTGCTGCTGACCATGATGATCCTGTTTCTGCTTTGAAGACAACCTTAAAGTATGCCTTTGTTTGGACCCATTATTCTCTCTCTCTCTCTTTTCTTAAAGGGTACTCAATAGATTCATTTGTCTTCTAAAATAGCTGTTTTGCAGGAATTTGCAGCTAGAATATTTGGATCTGTATCTTATCCACTGGCCTATAAACTTGAGAAAAGGGTCTTCACATCCATTCCCTAAAGAGGAGGACTTTTTGCCATTAAATATAGAGTCAATATGGAGGGGAATGGAGCAATGCACAGAGTTGGGGCTAACTAAATCTATTGGTGTGAGCAATTTCTCCTGCAAGAAGATTGGTGATTTGTTAAGCTTTGCCAACATTTCTCCAGCTGTCAATCAGGTAATATATCCTTAAAGAGATCTAATCGAAATCAAAGAATTTGGTTTCAAACTGGAACAATTAGGCAGTGCACCTTTGCTGTATCCACGAGTTCTATTATATCTTAATGTCGTCAATTTCTGCCATCAAGCTTCCTAGTCTACTAGTGCCCTTTGCTTTAAGAAGTTTGTCTGTGATCTAGTTTGCTATCACATGTTATTGTAGGTTGTTGTTTAGGTCATGGCCTAGCCAGACACCAATTTATTATAGGAGACTTTCCTTGTGGAAGCCCTTAAGGAGATTGCTTTCCAATCATTGCATATGATATTCAAATTCTACCTCTTTGGGTTTCAATTCTTTGACCAAGTTTGTGATCCATCTAAGCCCAAGGTAATAAATTGTAAACAGCCTGTTCTTTATCCTCTTATTTTGTATGTGCTCTACCATGAACATATTTTCCTTACACTCTACAGATTGGCTCGACCAGCATTCCTTTACATTACAAAACCGATAGGAATTTTCTCTGAGTATTGCTGCTTCCTTTTTTCCTATTGTAATTTTTCTCAGAGCAATGTTGCAGGTATTAACTCTCATTGATGTTTTTTTAGATTAAATAGTTGAGGGGTTCTTTTGGGGTCCTCTCCCATACATAAAAACAAGGATACAAATAAGAATCAAATGACTACAAAAGCAAGCACTTGAACAGACCGGAACATTCTAACTAGAACACAGAACTTGGCTTACTAAGATGTCAACCCAATAAGCCATAAAACCCTAAGAGAAAGAACTACTCCCAATACTAGAATAAAACACCTACCTAACCCAGGGAGGCTTAGGGCTGAGCCCTTACTAGCCTCCTGCTGCACCGAGGAGGAGGCCCTCCATCATCGACTGAGACCCATCACCTAATGCCTCTTGGGCTTCCATCTTCCATCTGAAGCCTTTCTACCTCTGATTTTCTGCCTCTGCACTTCTTTGGTTTTTCTTGAGGGTGAACACAAACTGAACCTATACCTCCACTCACAGCCAACAACCCCTGAATCAAAGTTTGGAACACTTCTGCTGCAGCCTAAGCCAAAGAGCCACCTGTAGGATCCTCCAGGCTTGATCCTCCGGGGCTTGAGGGGCATAATGGCCCCAAATCTAGATTTTTGAAAATTTTCTGAATTTTAAAACCAAATTGGAAACTGAAACAATAATGTAAACTGAAACAACAGACTGATTACAAATATTAGATGACTGAAAAATATTGAATCAATCCTTCTAATTCAATAGGCAGCTAAAGAAACCCTCAAACATAGCATATGAGTCCAATCTGAGTATAGATACTGATTTATACTTCTTCCGATATCACCATACAACTCAGATAACATCAAAAGATCCCAAATGAATGTATTTATCAACAGCCTGAAACAAGTGCAAGGCAGATCTGGGAAATGTAAATTTCTGAGATAGATACCAACTCACGGTATGCTGTTCAATACACAATTTGGATGGGTTGTGGACTGTCAAATGATGGATCCCTGCCTTAGGGACTAACAAACTCTTTTGCTGTCCCAAAGATGTTTGGTGGATCTGCCTTAGGGAAAACTATATGATGTTGACCAGATCTGTAAATGACTCTTGAATGAAGCAATCTGCCTGTGAAATAACTCCTATAAATCCTCTATGGAGGCGGTGGGACTGCTGCAATCCCTTCTTCTATGAATCGCTGCTCGTAATGGGTGTGGTGACCGTGAGGCTGCGAGGCTACCACTAACTGGATTCTGCCCTTCAACACTGGTAAATCAGCGAATATGCAGCATGTATAAGTCTGAAGTTAATGACAAACCCTCATACTTGGCATCAAAGTGACCTCTGTATTTGCTGAGCACTCTTCTAAATGTTCCCAACTGATTTATGTGATGATCCAAACTTCTTATTAATGTCCCAAGTGTGGCGATTAATTTGCTGATGTCCAAATGTGTGGTATGATCAGTGCTGATAACTCCAGGCGGCAGGATATAGGCTTGATTTTTAGCTGCAATCACTCCCTTTGAGGCTGTGGCAGACTGTATAGGGATGGCGGTAGGGTTTACACAAATTAGCGAGTCTTTCTTGCTGTAAACTCTAATTGACGCCACCAAAAGTGCTGCGATCACCCTAGATCAGTAAGAGAGAAGGCTGCACCCAGGTGTAAGACCTCCAACAACTGCGACCATTTCAATGAAGGTCGCAAATGACCAATGGATTGAGGCAGCTTCCCAATTATGTAATGCAAACTCTGAAAATCGACACCACTTCGATATTTGCTTGCAAATCTTGAACTCCAGATCTCCAAAAGGAGACCCAAGAGGGTTTTTGTCCTTCTAGATCGCAAATTGCAGCCAAGGGTTTTCATCCTTGGATGCCTTAGATTGAACAAACTACTCAAATCTGAAAATTGTATGCAAAGGATAACTTGAATGATCATCAAATGAAGATAGGTGCCTCCTTGATATACCTTTTCGAAGTGGGCCCTTGGGTCCTAAATTTCCCTCTAAGTATTTAAAAATACTTTTTGATTATTTTAAAATTTATTTTATTTTATTTTTTATTTGAAGTGTTTAAAAATACTTTTATTTTAGTACTAGTGTTTAAAAACACTTTTTATTTTAATTAATAATAATATTATTAAGTTGCCCTTAAATTAGGAATTATCGGGTCCAACTTAACTAATATTATTAATTCATTTTAACTTGAAAAATAGGACATGACAGTCCACCCTTTCTAGAATTGCTTGCCCATAAGCAATTGCAATCCCAGATGATGAATCATGTTGTAATGTCCATAGAGTCTAGCACTAAACAACTTCTACTAAAAAACACCAAGCATACTTGGATGCTCAAATACCATTGTGCAAACACTATGAATCATGCTATAGCATCTAGATTTTGTTTTTGTCAAGTGGAACAACTCCCTTGGGAGACCAATGATGAGATGCATGATTATACTTTTCCATCTTCGATTTGGATCAAGCAATGAAGGCATCCAACCCTCCATACACTCCTCTTTGATGTGATGATGAATGAAAATATCCATCGATTCCCACAAGACCCAAGGCTGCCATATGTATTCATCCTCATGTTTTTGTTGGACCTCTTGGTTCTTCCCATGTAATGGAGGATCTAAAACAATTATTTGAGCTTCATGATCCAACTTGTAAGTTCCTATGGCCTCTTCAAAGAGATTACAATGTATACTTTCGAAAGTAGAGTTCAAATCACATTGTATAAGGGCTGGAAATAAGCTAGAATAGTCACAAATCAACTGAAATCTTACCCAATTAGGTACTATGGTGGCTGCAATGATGATCCCCTTCAATTGAAACTTTTATTCAACTTCTTCCATCAAGGATATCCCCTTAAATTGTGCCAACTTATAGCTGTTCATGACTGATAACAACTGTTCCAGCAACCTGACAATGATATAACAACAAAAAAATTGATATTCTCTTGCCAAATGCAAAGGTGTGAACGATGTGGAGGCTGAAAATGCTTCATTAGTAATTACAAACTATAGATCCCTCCTTCCTATGACTGTAGATTCCTGCAAAACCAATTGTATAAATGTAATTGAAGTGATGTGAGGGCTGATAATGATTATGACAGCCGCATTGAGGTTGAGAATATGGTACATGGCTGTCCCAAGTATGTTCTCTCCATCCGTGGGTGGTAGGAGATCATCAATAATTGCTCTATTCCTTGTGGTGAATCTTTACACCAATGCCCAAGTTTGATGCTACCTCACCATGCTTATGCTGCACCACTTTGATTTTTATGTGAACTTCTTCTTGAGGTCTCCATTTGATGCCCAGGACTGTGGCCTTGACACACTACTCCATTCACCTCAAACTTCTTCCTAGTAATGAGCTTCTCAAATAAATATAACCAATGCATTCCAACAACTATACTCACCTCTTCTATATTGTTGTTAATATGTTATAATGATTACCTTGGACTTCGAAAGTTCTTATCATGATGCCCTGAAATGTACCCTAGCTAATTAACATGTAAATATGAGCTTTAGACTCTCCTAATTGTAAACAACTGTATATGAATAATGATTGCAAGGGTTTGGATTTAATTAATTCAAAAACTGGATCAGCCAATACCACTCAAAATAATACCCACACAGTGATATATAAACTTCAGCAATCCAATCTCAATTAAGCTTCTGAATGATTTATGATTAAGACTCTCCATCCTTTTATAGGACAAGGATGAGAATCAGTTACAAAAGATCCTATGGTCAAGGATTATTTATCATGATCAACGGTTTACATTACTTTGACCAAGTCAAACTACAACCTACGTGGCACAAACTGCCAGCTAGCAGCTCTCCGGAATATCCTGAAGTATGATTTGGTCAATACAACCACTCTATCCTTCTTCTTTAGACTCTTCAGAGGGATGCCAGTCAGTTATTAGTGCACTGACACCTTTGATAACATTATAAGCCTTGATGGCTGCCTCTATCTCTTCTCTGTTCAAAATCTTAGCCCTATTGGCTGCGTAGGCTTCGGCCTTCAATTGCTCCTGTAAGGATATCCACCGGTTTGTTCTGCTATCTAATTCTTCTTTATACTTTTCTATACTTGCCTTCATTCTCATAGCCATATCAATGGTAGCTTCGGAGAAGTTCTTGACAGGGTCCTCTGTTGCAAGCCTGAAATTATCCCTGAAGGCATTGGTAGCAAAATCCTCATCTTGATTTTCTACCTTTCGTTCTACCTTACCTTCTAGAGCCTCCAAAATTACTATTTCATCAGACGATAGATAATGTAGTTTTCCGTTGATGTTTACAATCTTATCATTACATCTTTTCAATACATCCACTACAAACCCCACATCTTCACACCAACTATCCAACATTGGGAGTGTTTGTGCTGTTACAACTTTCTTCGCTATGAGGATAGTAGCATCTTTCTTCCTCATGTCCTTAAGAGCACCCAGGTATTTGTCGCTGGTTATTAACTTTTGGCTGACCTCCTTTTTCATCTTGTTTGCCTTTTCTTTCAGATTGCTCAATAAATCCCAATTGGACAATGACCTCCTTATTATCTGGTCACCATCCATCAAGAATTTGTTAAACCAATTATTCATAATCTGTGCCTGGTGCTTTTGTACATCCAGGGCAGCTATCTCTTCCTGAGAGACCAATGTTAGTGAAGTATCTTCAATTGTTAGTGGGAGCAGCCAATCCTTTCACAAAAGCCTGTAATTGAGCTACTGTGCTTTATACATCCTTTTCTTGGCTTTGACCTTTATTATCCTGGCCTCCACAGCATCTGTATGATCTTTGAGTCCTCGGATCTCTTGTTCATCTGTGGCATGGCCTAAATCAATAGTAGTTATCTAGAATTCTTCTGGCCTTATTTCTCCCTTGGCCTTATTTACCTTTGGTATAGCTACTCGGGCTGTCCTCTTTCCTGTGGCTGCATCTCGCTTTATTACAGAGATTGTCCTTGCCCTTCTCTTTGGCTTGGTTGGGTCCAATGTAAAGAGTGACTTAAAGTCCAGTGGCTCGGTCTCCTCCTGTGGAATTCCCACTTCTGATGACATCCATGCGAGTGCACCTGTATTTGACGCTCTCTGGTCTAATTGCTCAATTTGAGCATCATGAACCTCTTTATCCTTGTTTAGAACTTCATTCTTGGTGCAGGAGCACATTCTCTGTAGTGCAGGGTCATCTTTTCTTTTGTTTTCTCATAAGGCTCTTAAGCCATTTCATTTTGTAATAAGGGTCAATTTGGTCCCATGAATGTAATTGTGCAAGGCACACATGTAGTTTTGCTTGTATGAAGGGTAAACCGACGGCTAACTGATTTGAAAATCAGTTTGCACGGTTGGAGGGGATAACTGCTGTCTCTACATCTTCTTTAGAGGCAGGTTGTATGTCACACAGAGCAGGGGGAGAGAAGTGTGTATTACAACAAGTTCTTTTTGATAACTGAATAAAGAGAGTTCTGGGTATGATTTGTGTTGATTTTCTTGGTTGTTCTTAGTGATTTGATATCTTTATCCTGATTTTGTAATTGGAACCCTAACCGGATGCTATCTGTCAATCCATAGTGACTCTGTAGTGTGCAGACGGTGTAAAACCCACGGTTCCACAGTGGCTGGTTCGTAACCTAGGAGTAGGGTTTTGATTCATACATGGAGGCCCTTTCCTCTGTCCACTGAAGCCCTGTATAGTGTCAGTGTGATGGGGGAAAGACTTTTCACGTTTGTTGTTTTTGAATTCTTACCCAGGAAGCCAGCGAACTCAGTCAAGTTCGACTAGACATCGTCATGTGGCTAGTCGGGAAATTGATGTAAGGCGAATGGTGTCATTTGGGGATCAGATTGATACAAGTGATCGAGGGTTGATATATGAAGCGGCCAAATTCCATTGTTCTGTCGAAAGGAATCCGAGTTCGGCGTCACCTAACAGTTGGGAGTCTGTCGGCGTGAGATCAAGTGTCGGAATAGCTTTTTGAAGGGCCACCGATAGACTATGTCTAACCGATGAAACTGGCATCGGCGTGAAATACTCTCCGTCTTACCGAAGATTGGTATAGTGTCGGAGACACATACCATCGTTGTTCGCATCGGCGAGAGAAACGAAATCGGGCTAAGGAAAATACTCTCAGCCGACGGTATACCGTTTCACCGATCGGTGAGACATCCTCGGAGTATCGCCGATAAAGAGTATCGGCGTGAGGAACCTTGTCGGGGGAAGCCGAAGAAGTCACGGCGACCGTTAGAGTCCCGCCGATAGAAGTTCATCGGAAGGAGTTCAAGAAGTCTCAGCGACAAAGGACTCGTCGGAATGAGATGAACCATCTGGGCCACGAACCGGAGTCTTACCGAAGCGGAAGGTCTGGCCGATGTACCCGACAGTATCGGTGAGAACTTGGCCATCGGGTCAAAAGAATAAGGAGCGGCCGATAGTTCATGTCTTTCCGATAGAGAAGACATCCTTGACTTCGGCGAAACACTGGAGGATCTCTTGCCGATAGGGAAGATATAGGCAAATCTTCATCCGCTTCTGCTGGCACTCTGCATCAAATTGGTATCAGAGCTTATATTCTGAATCACAGCCGTGTATGTCAGACGAAGAATTGGAGATAGAAACAGAGGCTAGCACAATGCCTCCCAAGACGATGAGCAAAGCAGCCATCCAGAAGATGGTGGAAGAAATGCTTGAAGAGAGACTGAAGGAAGAAAGATCCAAAGAGAAGGATGGAAGCACTTCTGAGTCAGAAGAGGACGAAGAAGGAGAAACTGGAGAGAATCCTCAAGGAGAAGGTATGTCTGCTGATCAAAAGGCATTCCTGAACGCACTCAAGGGTCATGGAGATAGTGGTGATCTGAAAATGGATGTTCCCACGTTCAATGGGAAACTGGATGGAGATACTCTTGTGGATTGGATTGAAGCCATAAGTAATTACTTTGACTTCAAAGAGTATAGTGACAGTAAGAAAGTAAAGTTTGCAAAGACCAGACTGAGAGGTTCTGCATTGGCTTGGTGGAACTACACTCAATGTGAAAGGGAGAAGGTTGGAAAGAGTCCAATCACCAAGTGGAGCAGAATGGTGGCCATGCTGAGAGCCAAATTTCTACCATGTGATTATGATCTGCAGACTATCAGAAAGTTTAATCATCTTAGGCAGAAAGATATGGACGTGGCTACATACACTGAAGAATTCCATAGATTGAGCATGAGAGCCAATCACAGAGAAGAAGAGAAAGAGATGGTGGCCAGATACCTGGATGGTCTGAGGTATAATATACAGGATGAGTTCAGTATGGTGGTTCCCAAGACTGTGGATGAATGTTTTCAGTTAGCCTCTAGGGCAGAGGATAAATTGAAAAGGAGAGGTGATCAAAATAACAGAGGAAGAGGTGGCAGGAACAATAGAGGAAGAGGTAATTTTGGCAGAGGACAGCCAAACAAAGGTGAAAGCTCAAGTCAACAAGAATCACGTTCTGATACAGAACAAAAAGGTGGTGGTTTCGGAGGTTGGAGAAGACCTAATGGCAGAGGAAGAGGTGGTGGTGCAGGCAGTGGACGTGGAGCCTTCACTAGAAGATGTTACAACTGCAATCAAGTAGGCCACACTGCAAGTAAGTGCCCTGAGAAGGCATCTAGCTCTCATGATGGTGGGAGAAGGAACCAACTATTGCAGGAGGATGATTGTCAAAGTGTAAACTCACCAATTGGTAGTGCTGCACCAGTGCTCGAAGGAGAGAATATGATGATTAAGAGGACCCTCGTGAAGATGCCATTGAAGCAGGAGCCCCCACAAAGGAAGAATCTCTTTAGAACCCAAGGAATAGCATATGGTAAGCTCTGTAAAATCATTGTTGATTCAGGTTCTACTGAAAATGTAGTGTCTACTGAAATGGTAGAAAAGTGTAGACTGAAAAGATTACCCCATCTTAATCCTCACAAAATATCTTGGTTGAATAAGAATCAGAACTATTTGGTGGAAGAACAAACTTGGGTAGAGTTTGAACTAGGTGATTATAGGGATAAGGTGCTATGTGAAATTATTCCTATGGATGCTTGTCACCTTCTTCTTGGACGACCTTGGCAGTATGATGTGAAGGCACAGCATGATGGTGAAAAGAATACATATATGATCACCAAGAATGGTAAGAAGTTTCAGATGGATCCCTTACCAGAGCAGGTTGGAGAGAAGAGCAATGACAACAGTGTCATGTTAGTGAGTGGCAAAGAGTTCCTACAACTCATGAAGGAGGAGGATACCCAAGGGTATGCACTGATGATGAAGCCTGTATCCAATCAGCAAAGCAAACAGCAGAAGGAGATTCCATTGGAAGTGCAACAATTACTGGATAAGTACCAAGATCTTGTGGTAGAGGATACTCCTAACTCCTTACCACCTATGAGGGACATAAGTCATCAGATTGACTTGATTCCTGGAGCCACATTACCCAACAAAGCTGCCTACAAGTTGACACCACAGCAGAATGAAGAAGTAGGTAGACAGATTCAAGAACTTTTGGAGAAAGGTTTGATTAGGAAAAGTCTTAGTCCATGTGCAGTCCCTAGTGTACTTGCTCCTAAGAAAGATGGCAAATGGAGACTATGCACTGATTCAAGGGCTATCAATAAGATCACCATAAGGTATAGATTTCCTATGCCAAGAATTGAGGATCTGTTGGACTATCTTGGTGGTTCATGTTACTATTCCAAGATTGATTTGAAATCTGGTTATCACCAGATCAGAATAAGGCAGGGAGATGAATGGAAGACTGCCTTCAAAACAAATGAAGGTCTCTATGAGTGGCTTGTCATGCCATTTGGTTTCAGTAATGCTCCAAGCACATTCATGCGGTTGATGAATGAGGTACTTGTAGAATTTATTGGCAAATTTGTTATTGTTTATCTTGATGACATATTGATTTTCAGCAGGACCAAAGAAGAGCATGTGAAGCATCTTGGACAGGTGTTAAAGAAATTGCATGAGAGTAAGTTGATGATCAACTTGGATAAATGTGATTTTATGAAAACTGAACTAGTGTATCTTGGATTTGTGATTTCCAATGGCTGTTTGAAAATGGATCCTACAAAAGTTGAGGCTATTCTCAATTGGCCTACTCCTAAGACAGTAGGAGATGTACAAAGTTTTCATGGTTTGGCAACTTTTTACAGGAAGTTCATTAAAGGGTTCAGTCACATAAGTGCTCCTATTCTCAATACCATCAAGGGTGGAGTGAATTGTAAATTTCAATGGACAAAACAAGCAGATGATAGTTTTGAACTGTTGAAACAGAAAGTGGCTGAGTTACCTACGTTGGTACTCCCTGATTTTGACAAAGTATTTGTTGTGGAATGTGATGCAAGCCAACAGGCTATAGGTGCTGTTCTTAGTCAGGGAGGACATCTAGTAGCATTCTTTTCAGAGAAGTTGAATGAGGCCAAACAGAGGTATTCTACCTATGACCTAGAGTTGTATGCAATGGTGCAAGCTCTGAAAAAATGGAGACATTATTTACTTCCAAAAGAGTTCATTGTTTTTACTGACAATCATGCTCTTAGCTTCCTAAATAGTCAAGAAAAGTTGAATCATAGGCACGTCAAGTGGATGGAACAATTGCAGGCCTATACCTTCACTATTAAGCATAAGAAAGGTGTTGCCAACAAAGTGGCAGATGCTTTGAGTAGAAGGGTACTGGTCATACAGGAAGTACAAATGGAACATATGGGTCTAGAATGTCTGAAGGAGTTGTACAAGGATGATGCAGATTTCAAGGCTGCCTATGAAGTGTGTGCAAGTTTGGCTAACACTTTTCATGGTGAGTATTCTGATTTTGTGCTGCAAGAAGGGCTCCTATTTAAAGGTAGTTTGTTGTGTGTTCCTAAATGTTCAATGAGGGACAATATCATCAAGGAGAAGCACAATGGAGCCTTAGGAGGACATTTTGGGTTGGACAAGACTTTGGAACAAGTCACCAGGTTCTATTATTGGCCCAAGGTACAGACAGATGTGAGGAGATATGTTGCAAGCTGTACCATATGTCAAAAGGCCAAAGGTATGTCTTCTAATGCTGGTTTGTACCAACCATTGCCCATTCCCACCAGACCTTGGGAAAGCATTAGTATGGACTTTGTGCTTGGTCTTCCTAGGACAGCAAGGGGTGTAGACAGTGTTTTTGTCATTGTGGATAGGTTCAGTAAGATGGCTCATTTTGTGCCATGCAAATGCACAAATGATGCATCTCATATTGCTGGTCTCTTTTTCAGAGAGGTGGTCAGAATTCATGGTTTACCCCTATCAATTGTTACTGATAGAGACTCCAAATTTGTTGGTCATTTTTGGAGGACCCTATGGAGAAAATTGGGCACACAGTTGTCTTTCTCATCAGCCTACCATCCCCAGACTGATGGTCAGACTGAGGTTGTTAATAGGTCCTTGGGAAACCTTTTGAGATGCCTTACCAAACAGCATGGATTGGCATGGGATTTAGTGATCAGTCAAGCTGAATATGCTTATAATGATTCAAGAAACAGAAGTACTGGGAAAAGCCCTTTTGAAATAGTTTATGGTTTCCACCCAAGAGGACCACTTGAACTCAAAGACCTCCAAGGATGGGATAAAAGGAGTGCTCTAGGAGAAGACTTTGCTGCTACCATGAAAACAGTACATGATCAGGTCAAGCTTCAGTTGGAGAAAACTGTCTCCAAGTACAAGGATAGGGCAGATTTGAAGCGAAGGGAGGTACACTTCAAGGTAGGAGATTTGGTGATGGCCTACCCCAGAAAGGAAAGATTACCTAAGGGGCAACCAACCAAATTGTTGATGAAGAAGATAGGACCTTGTAAGGTAGTGCATAAATTTGGTCCAAATGCATATGAGATAGAATTACCATCTGGCTTTGGTATCTCTCCCATTTTCAATGTTGCAGACCTGTTCCCTTTTAGACCTCCATTACATGCTGAAGATGGCTCAGATGCTGTGATTGAAGATGAAGACTAGATCAGAGATTTACCTCCAAGTAAGCCTTTGCAATTGGAATGCATTTTGGATTCCAAAATTGTCAAGAAGACAAGAAAAGGGGTCTACAAAGACTACTTGGTCAAGTGGCAGGATCTTCCTGATTCAGAGGCAACCTGGATGAGTGAAGCAGATATTTTAAAGCATGGGAAGACACTTCAGCAGTTAGCAACTCAAGGGACTTGAGTTTTTCCTGCGGGGGGAGTATGGTGCAGGAGCACATTCTCTGTAGTGCAGGGTCATCTTTTCTTTTGTTTTCTCATAAGGCTCTTAAGCCATTTCATTTTGTAATAAGGGTCAATTTGGTCCCATGAATGTAATTGTGCAAGGCACACATGTAGTTTTGCTTGTATGAAGGGTAAACCGATGGCTAACTGATTTGAAAATCAGTTTGCACGGTTGGAGGGGATAACTGCTGTCTCTACATCTTCTTTAGAGGCAGGTTGTATGTCACACAGAGCAGGGGGAGAGAAGTGTGTATTACAACAAGTTCTTTTTGATAACTGAATAAAGAGAGTTCTGGGTATGATCTGTGTTGATTTTCTTGGTTGTTCTTAGTGATTTGATATCTTTATCCTGATTTTGTAATTGGAACCCTAACCGGATGCTATCTGTCAATCCATAGTGACTCTGTAGTGTGCAGACGGTGTAAAACCCACGGTTCCACAGTGGCTGGTTCGTAACCTAGGAGTAGGGTTTTGATTCATACATGGAGGCCCTTTCCTCTGTCCACTGAAGCCCTGTATAGTGTCAGTGTGATGGGGGAAAGACTTTTCACGTTTGTTGTTTTTGAATTCTTACCCAGGAAGCCAGCGAACTCAGTCAAGTTCGACTAGACATCGTCATGTGGCTAGTCGGGAAATTGATGTAAGGCGAATGGTGTCATTTGGGGATCAGATTGATACAAGTGATCGAGGGTTGATATATGAAGCGGCCAAATTCCATTGTTCTGTCGAAAGGAATCCGAGTTCAGCGTCACCTAACAGTTGGGAGTCTGTCGGCGTGAGATCAAGTGTCGGAATAGCTTTTTGAAGGGCCACCGATAGACTATGTCTAACCGATGAAACTGGCATCGGCGTGAAATACTCTCCGTCTTACCGAAGATTGGTATAGTGTCGGAGACACATACCATCGTTGTTCGCATCGGTGAGAGAAACGAAATCGGGCTAAGGAAAATACTCTCAGCCGACGGTATACCGTTTCACCGATCGGTGAGACATCCTCGGAGTATCGCCGATAAAGAGTATCGGCGTGAGGAACCTTGTCGGGGGAAGCCGAAGAAGTCACGGCAACCGTTAGAGTCCCGCCGATAGAAGTTCATCGGAAGGAGTTCAAGAAGTCTCAGCGACAAAGGACTCGTCGGAATGAGATGAACCATCGGGGCCACAAACCGGAGTCTTACTGAAGCGGAAGGTCTGGCCGATGTACCCGACAGTATCGGTGAGAACTTGGCCATCAGGTCAAAAGAATAAGGAGCGGCCGATAGTTCATGTCTTTCCGATAGAGAAGACATCCTTGACTTCGGCGAAACACTGGAGGATCTCTTGCCGATAGGGAAGATATAGGCAAATCTTCATCCGCTTCTGCTGGCACTCTGCATCAATTCTCCCCACCCTGATTCTGGACATTTTCTTGTGGAGGTGGGATATCTCCTGAATCCTCTGTTTGTTGACGTTGGCCTTGGTCCACCTCATCAGCATTATGCTTCTCCATTTGTCCTTGTTGAGAGAAATCTGGATGGGATGTATCTTCTGGTTCATCCTGATTCTTATTCTCCATTTGTGTATTTTCATGCATATCCTTGACTTGCTCTTGTGGTGTTTCTCCCTTTTGAACATTTTCAAGCTCTATGGCTTGACCATCTGGGGTTGAATCTACCAAAGATTGTTCTTGATTATCCTTATCTTCCTTATTACTAACAACTGGGTTTGGTTCTGGCACTTGCATTTGTTCAGTTGTAGCCATAGGAATGTTTGACTGTGTATCCTCAGTTGGATATCCTTCCCTGTATCATCTATTTCCATGGGAATGCTTTCTACCCCTTGATCAAGAAATCTGGATGGGATGTATCTTCTGGTTCATCCTAATTCTTATTCTCCATTTGTGTATTTTCATGCATATCCTTGACTTGCTCTTGTGGTGTTTCTCCCTTTTGAGCATTTTCAAGCTCTATGGCTTGACCATCTGGGGTTGAATCTACCAAAGATTGTTCTTGATTATCCTTATCTTCCTTATTACTAACAACTGGGTTTGGTTCTGGCACTTGCATTTGTTCAGTTGTAGCCATAGGAATGTTTGACTGTGTATCCTCAGTTGGATATCCTTCCCTGTATCATCTGTTTCCATGGGAATGCTTTCTACCCCTTGATCGGGCTTATCAACCACTTTTCTCCATCCTTCTTTAGGCTGATATGCTAAATCGATCACCTCCGGCCTAGTTACATTTTCAATTAAGGCATTGAGGGGATCCATGTGTACCTCTACATTTAGAGATTCTTCTCTATTGGCCTTTGTTTCTATCATCTCTGTATCTTCTTGAGCTCTTGTCCCTTGATCTGAATGATGTAGAAGGGTCTCCAGTGGATGATTAGTCACATTTGTCACTACATCATCATCTGCCAAATCTATTGTTTTATCCAGAGGCAATGCCTTACTCATCTCCTTTTCTAGAGACTTCTGAATAGCCTCGTGTCATTTCAGCTTTTATTTTGATGATGGTATTAGTAGGGGCACCATGCTGGATTCTTTAATGGTATTGATGCTGGGGCCTGAAGATGCCGACGTCTGTGCTTGTTTTTGCAATGGAGGAGAAGTAACAACCCTCATGGCAGGACCTTGGTATCTGGAGTGTCTAGGAACTACGACACCCTGGAGTACATCTCTTCCCCTTTCAAGTAATGACCCCAATGGAGCTTCATCTTCTTTATCCAATGATTCCCCTTGTGTTGTTTGTGTCTGAGGCGCAGGAATAGTAATTGCCACCATAGGAGTATCCTTTTGTGATGAAGGTGGTGCATAAACCAAAGATATCCCCTCGGTAGTAAGTTGCTATGCAGCCCTTGAACTGCTGGGCTCAGCTAATTTGGTCTCTAGGACCTGCCGTTTGTGCACTAAGAAGTCATCATATCCTTCTTCCTCTCTTTCTTTCCTCTTTTTCTTTTTATCAATGGTGATGGCAACACCTTTTGCTTTTAACTCTTGAACTTTCCTTGCCACCCAAGCTTCAGTTCTTTTCATGACACTAGAAGTCAAAGCATCTATGGATGTCTCATCAGGTAATGAATAATCACGGAAAGAGATTGGGTCTTTGAATACCTTCTTCTCTTCATACTCCATATCAAGGTTATCATCATCATCATTCTTCAACTGAGGAGGAGCCTCTGGCTGGCCTATTGTCCTTATTTGGGCTAAAGTAAGCCTTTGGTATCCACGCTTCCTGGCCTCATGTTCATCTTGGCAATCAGCCCATAAATCCTCCAAATGAACACTATGTTTGTAGTTCTTATTGAATCTTTTCTCCACCCTGTGATAAGGGTCATAAGGGTCAAAGGAAACAACTGCAAATTCAAGCTGGCTAAATCCTTCTTTGCATCTTTAACATTATCTAGATTGGGAGCCACATACCAGTCAGCCATTATAGGAAACTTTCTATATGGTTTTCCCTCAATCACCTGGGACAGTTGAAAAATAGGCAATTTTTGCCTCACCATCTCCATCTAAGTTACCGATCCTGGTACTGGTTCGGGTTCGGGTTCGGGGGTTCGGTTCATGGGTTTGGTCAAACAAATTTTTGGGTGTGGGTTCGTTTTGGGTTCGTCCATACAAAAACATATAAAAATCAGAAATATATTCACATTTGCAGCAGTAATTAAGTTCAGAATACCATAGCATCAGAATAAACAAAACCTTTTTGGGATATAGAATTATCATAAACATACCTTTTTATTCTATATAGCATCAGAATACCTTTTTGGGATATTGAATTATCATAAACAATACGACATTGGTGATGGATGATAAGAAATGCCATTGACAACTACCTATTCTAATTATACTTGTAATTATCTTTATATTTTGGCAAGATGATGATGCAAATGGTATGGTGATACTGTGATACAATAGGGCCCAAAATATTTCACTCAATTTACATTGCAAGCTGCCCTAGAAAACAGGTCTTGAATATTGAAGAGGTTGATGGATGACAATGCTCATTTGTACTAGTTTATATTGATAAAATCATGTCCAGGCTATAGACAGTTCATTTTATCTTTGGTAGCAAAGTTGCAATCAAGGGACTTGCCAGCTTTGAACCATGAGATAATGCCACAATGAAGGTCAGTTTATTAAATTTTCATTCTTTGAATTTAGGTTTTTGGAGGGAAAGTCTGCTTATTTGGTATTGGAGGTTGATCCCACCACCAACCTACTCGATAGTCCAACAGTGCCACAACATGGCAATCAAACTCCTAGAAGATAATTCACCATAATGAGGTAACCATCCAAGACCACAGTACTGAGGTGACCCTAAGACCAGCCTGACTATCAAGAGCTCACAAAAGTTTCACTCCTGTAACCTCACACAATCTCCAAACCCAAATGATAATTAATTGCCTGCATTGTAGGAGTGCTAATTGACAGTGATTGCATGCATAATACAATACTATAGAGGATGCATGCAAGCTAATCATGGTTGTAAGAAGGTATACAAGGATGGATAAAAGCAAGAAAGGCCTTGAGTGTGCAAATTCTGTCTGGGTTCTCCTTGGGTTCTCCAGGGTTCTTCCCAGAAGAACCCACAGGGCTCTTCCCAGAAGAACCCACAGGGCATTTGAAGGACCTTGGCCGAATCCCCTAGAGGACCAGACCAGGACTAGGACGCGGTTCGAACTGAACTAGTATCCAACAATCAAATGCAAAGAACCGGTAACATAGATCTCCATTAGAGCAACTTTATCGGTTGGATATCTGGGGAACATGTAAGGCTATCTGCTAAATCCCTCCATCCTTATGTAAGAATACGTTTTGGCTTCTACAAACCAGGAACTGTATGCATCTATCAATTTGGTCATGGTGATTGAGAATCTCTTGGTGGGATCTCCCTCCAGCATCCGGACCAGATGCATAGTGAAGCAATCATTCACTCTTCTGTAGTTCTGAATAGATTGATTCCTTTCTAATTGGGGATAGTGCTCCCAAGGGGTCTTTTCCTGCGGTAGCACGCCCATCCTTCCTATTCTTTGCAATCCATTGAACGTGCCCTTAGCAGCGAAAGCATAGACTAGGTATCCTGTCATCTTAAAGATTCTATCCTTCATCTTCTTCCATCTAATGACCTGATCATAGAAGGCATCATTGATTATCTTTGCCCATTGTATCTTGGTTTTTGGCTTTTCAATAACTAGCCTGATTAATCCGAACATCCAGGGTTCGAAAGTGCCACATCTGGGCATCCCGATCATCCTGCTAAGCAGGAACATCATGTATTGCACTTCCTTTGAGAAGTCATACTTATAGAGATGTTGAGGCATTTTAGCTTCTGCTTTAGTTGTGTTGGTTGGATGCCTCCAACCTAAATAAATCACTTTTCTATAGGCCTTCATACCTGTGTTGTATTCTTTTGCCAAGGTTGTCAAATCTGGTACATACATCTTGGTACTCGTTGGCAATTTAAAAGCGCGGAGATGCCATTTATGGAGAAGTCGGCAAAAATCCTCCCTTCTTTTTCTATTCTTCTATTAACAGGGTTATAATTCTGAACGCATGCAACCAACAACTCCAAGGGCTCTGCAACATATGGAAATCTAACCGCATAATACATTCCTGTTGCCAAGAGGTTCTTGAGGATAGGGTTATCCTCCCTATTGTTTGTTCTTGTTCTGAAGGCTTCTATATCAGTATTCCCACAATGAGTGTCCTCTGCATACCTTTGAATGTTGCAAACGCTATTCATTCTTGGGAAAATGTCTCGGTGGAATTCCAAATCTCTCTTATCCATCCGTGGCTGAGGCATGATTGACCTGCAAATGAAAACATGGGTCTCAAACAGGGAATACATGTATATATCTATCTAGGGTTAGTTGACAAAATCTTATGCTCTTTTAAAGGAACAACCCTATAAGCAAACCAATTGAACCCAATTCTAAACAAAAACACCATATTCGTGTCATCCTATACTTGATGAATCACAATACTTTGCAAAAAATGAGGAGGCGATTTCAACATACCTTTGTGACGTTTTACCCTAATTACAGGCTGTGTTTGAAGAATTTATGGGCCACGAACAGATATCTCTTATGCGCTATAACTCAGTAGCTGCTCTATAACTTAGCAAAGAACACACTTCCGCTTTGATAATCACACAATTCTTGAATGCAAAGTATTGATTATGGACCCAGAGTTTTCCTTTTAATCGGATCAATTTATGATTTAGGGCGTATGAATGATTTAGGGAGCGATTTGACAATTTGTTTTAGTGGGATTACTCAGGATTATCACAAGTGTCCGTTTGCACGCTTTCAAATTTAAATGCCAACGGCATCCTTTTCACATTTATTGCAAAAAGCGTGGGGTGCATAACGGAAAGTCCGGTGATGAATATTCAGGCGAATCTATCCGGATGAAAATGGTCTAGGTGACATCATCAAATCGAGTCAACTATCATTGACCGAAAATTCTATATTCGGGTCTTGATTTTCATTCATATTGGGTAGAGATGTCGATGAGGACACGTGGCCTCATGCCATTGGTTGCGAGGGTGCATGGATATTTGGGGATCAGGATATTAGTGTGAAATATCCTTGTAAACTTAATATCTTGATGACGTAAGCATGGTGAAATTTCTTCATTCCTTAGATATAAGGTGACGTAAGTAGGATGAGGATATTAAATTCGTATGGATATTACAAGATGTAATGTCCATACAAGCTAAAACCCTGATGATGTAAGTGTGCTTGGGGCTCTTTGTGGGGCAAGGGTGACATGACGTCATCAGGAGGAGGATATTGGGAAACCTGATATCCGTGCGTTCTAATATCCCTATGGGTCTAACATCCGTATGACGTAAGCATGTAATATAAGCGCTGAGGACATGATGTCAGCAGGATGTGGATATTCCGCGTTGGGATATTTAAAGATAATATCCAGACATTAAGTTAATATTTGGATGTGCTTGATATCCCTATGCGGGTAACGTTCAAATGGTCTAAAGAGGATAAATTTGACGTCCGGATACTAAAAAAAGATCCGGATATTTGAATAACATCCGGATGCGGAATGTGAATATCTAGATGACGTATGACTAAGGTTTGACTGGGCATAACTTTTTATTTTGGAGGAATTTTAGGGTGCTTCAAAAGGCAAACTTGTTTAAAATTTCATGATCTTTCACTTGATGAGTTTTGTGACATCAAAAACTGAGAAAATTAACCTCTCCCTATTGAAGTCTTGATAGGCACCGGATGACATCCTAACATGCATCTAATACTGACTCTTTTACCATACCGCCCAAAGCAAGGGAACACACAAGCCAGCAAAAAGTTGGGTCCCTGTTTTGATGAGGCAAAATGGGGCGTGTTGTGTAACCACACAACACTCTCCAGAATAAATCTTCACCTTACACAATGCTCTAACACAGCAAACATTTATCCTTTGTTTGACCACAACAAATGCTCAAAGGAACAAAATGTTTATCCACACCAAATTCTTCATATGCTGTCCAACTCGCATAGGAAGAAAACTGTTACTTGTTCACTCAAGCAAATTGAAATGCACACTTGGTAATCATCTCCACAAACATACGCCTCCATGGCTGTCCACAGACACAAAGATGGTTGATGCTCTGGTACCATATTGAAACTTCTAGTACATACATTGTAAAACTAAATCATATTGGACTCATATGTAATAACAAATATATAAATAATATTAATGCTCATTGGAATTTCATTCTCATACATTGGCTTTATATAAGCCTTTCATTTTTTTGTGCAATAGCCAACCAAATATACCTACCTCCGTACGGGAAAGTAAATCCTGAAATTACTAAAGTATAAACTAACATTTATTTATTATTTAATCTATACTAAGATGTAATACTAATTCCAACATGCCAAAGCGAATACCATGCCCGCCTTATGAGATTTTTCCCTTCAGTGCCAATGGGTATTGACTGATGAAGATTTTTTTGCAAATTTGGGTTGATATACTCAGCAGCTACCAAATATATCTCCTCCATGTAACTGGCTCGTGACTACTGATTGCCACAGGTCTCCTTCAGGTGATGAATACCTCCTGACCGCCTATAGCTATCAACTTGTTATCGCTTGGCTGTGAGGAGATGTCACCTTAGATATAATCCTGGCATCCTGTGAACTGGTGCACAGCAATGAGGTTTGCAGAACAGTAGGGGTGCACCTACTCCTTTAAATTAGGCGCCAATCCAATTGTTGAGGTGCGCCGCATCACTGGAGGCCGATCTTGGCACTATTTTAAAACCATTTCATCCGGATGTGAGAATCTATGCGGATGAATGGATCTGATCTGGATAGGTGGGGGTCATTGTGTGATCTATAGTAAGCTGAACATCCAAGCATTCTGCCTTCTACTATAGATCATCGAATGTTCCTAGCAGCGGAAAGTGTTCTCAAGGTTGTAATCTACCAAGTTCACTTCAACTGAATGGTGGTGCGGTTTGACCCAGCATATGATGTAAATTCGCCCTCCAGTGATGGTGCCAGAAGACCTTCCTGTGAGCAGGAAGAATCATGAAAAAAACCCAAAGTAGAGGGCAGGCCAGAAGAGTGCCGAGCCTCTTGCTTGCAATCCCCACCAGCATTTGGAGAACAGCAATGGACCAGCTCATCCTTGTAATAACCACCCTCAATTTTCTGACTTCTATTGTGTAGGCATTTTGTCAAACAGTTTCAATATGTTGTTCTCACTGAAATTTCTGTGAATGATGATGCTAACAGCTTGCTCTTGGAATTTAGACGATGTTTCATTCATGAATTCATTGTCAAATACCCAAATAGTGAAGAGGCATTTTGTCAAAGACTTTGCATTAAATGAAATACGAAAGATTCTGATTGTAGTCACTTATAACAGCTGTTACTAACATTCTTGATCATTCATTCGTCATGAAATCATACCCAAGTTCAAATACTTCACATAGACATTATGTCAAACAGTTTGCATTACACTATAAGTTGGAAATGCTTGCGAAAACAAAGATATATGTCGCTGTTGTAAAATCAGAAATGCGGAGATGTAAAGATTTCAGTTCTAACCTCAAATTCCACATCAACTTATTACAACTGTATGTGGGGCAATGTGTGAGCAGCTTAATATATGACAGACTTCCTTTCCAAACAGCACACTCAGACTTCAATCTTCACTACAACAGTATATATGTTTGGGTATAATTCCAGCTGGGCAGCCAGCAAGCTTCTAGATCCTCCAATCGCCACCAACTCCAACTAGAGGCTATGCCTCTGTCACATCCCTCTTTTTGAAAACAATTATGCTATTTACTTTCTTGTGAATTTTAGTAATTTAATATGTGGTGGACGACATGGAAACTGACAATTTATTTTATAAATCTGTTATATGAAATTGTCGAATCTAAAGGTTACGATCAAGGTGATATTGTAGACTAAATGTCTTTATAATAAATGCAATGATGTTTGGATATATTATGTTTTGATTTGAACATAGGTGCTTTGACCACAAAATTGTATGTGAGTCTGTCGATGCAGGAACAGGTGGACCGTGTTCGACGGGAAGAGAAAGTATCTTCGAGAGAGAGTATAGACTCTGGAAATTAACCATGGGCATTTGTTACTGGGATCGCCAAACAGGTAGATAAACCTTGGAACCAACCAGTAAGTCTTGTATGTCGGTTGGGTTAGTTAACTAGACGTCGACGTCAAAGGATAGAGTGTGACATCCTAGTCGAAAGTCGTCATGTAGAATCTTGGAGTCGTCGATGTCGTTGTAAGTCCATCATAGCAAGTTGACTTATTTAGACGTTTAATATTTTCGCTTATAAGTATTTATTGAACCATCTTGTGGCAAAATTGTAATTCACGTCTCGTAGTCGAAATGTGCGAGAAGTCGGCTTGGTCCGTCAAACGATGTAAGAACTCGTTCGCGTTACGATCAATCCGTCGTGATTGTCGTAAAACGCGTCGAACTTGTGTTGTGAATTTATTCTTTTCCTTTTTGGCCAATAAGTTGCTCTAGAGACTTGTTAACCGTCGTCTTGTCAAGTTTAACCTCTCTTTTAGCTTTTAGATGCTTTGTGTTCGAGTGAGTTTTGGTTAACGAAGTCTTCACCATGATTGGATCCGTCGCAATGAGTTAAACGTTTACCATGGTAATCCGTGAACCTTGGGTCTATGCATGTCATCATGACGTGTGTCCTTTTGTAGGCAATTGTGTGATGTTGAGATGCCAAGCGTGTGTAAACCGTGCAAGAATGGCTTAGATTTTATGCCATGTATTCTTTTCTTTCCTTAATATTCTTGTTGATTGTTAGGTTGCGTAATGTTATTAAAAATCATTTACTCATTTAAACCTTTATGCTTAGCCTCATATGAGAATTAAGATTCTACTCTCACCATAGCTCGAGAGAGAAAAAGATGGACGGCTGAGTTGTGAGACGTCGCAGTTATGGCAGATGCCCCATCATTATGATGGGTGCGAAGGCATCATGTAAGTGGTTGTGAGAAACCGCAGGGAGTTTCCTACGCGATAGGGTAGTTAGATTGGAAGGTAGTTAGTAGTGGAGACACTGTCGACGGAGGAGGAAGCCCGTTGTTGAGTAAAAGGGAGTGTTGGAGTAATGACGGTCGCGGGAAGTTAGAGGAGGTTGGCGGGCAGTTGGGGAAGCTGCGTAGTAAGGGATAGGATAACTGTTTGTAGAGAAGATTCGCTGTGGTAGAAAGTATTCGCTGTGGTAGAAAGTATTCGTTGTGGTAGAGAAGATAGACTGTTTTTAGAGAGCTTTCGCTGTGAGGAGAGCATTCGCTGTGGAGAAAGCATACACGGTTTGTAGAGAGCTTTCGGTGGGATGAGAGCATAGTCGTGGGTGAAGAGAGGTAACTGGATAGGAGATATCCACTGGGGGAAATAGAAGTCGCAAGAGAATAAAGGGCAGCAGTGGGAAGAGAGTGTAGAGGTCGTGAGTTGTGTGGAAGGGATAGCTGTGTTAGAGTATAGTTTTCTAGTGGGCATCGCTGTGGCAAACAAGAAGAACACGGCAGAGTAAGGGAGTGACTTATCCCTGTATTGTGGAAGTGTGAGGAGTGTTGAAAGAGTTTGCGAGAGGAGAGGCTGAGAAGTTGCGAAAGGGCAGTGAGGGAGTGAGTTTTTCTTTGAAGGAGTGATCAGTTTTCTGAGTAGAAAGCAACAGAGAAAGAGATAATTGAGGAAGCTTGTAGCTGTCTGAGGGTGTTCGGTTTCTAAGTAAGGAGCCTGCCTTTGTCTTGAATAGTGTCCGGCAGAGAGGAGGACATTTAACCAAGAGGAGAAGTCAAATTTGTCAGAGCAACCTCCATTATCATCCACAGGTTCATTTCCTTTGTTTTCTTCTCTCAGTTTAGACCAGTATGTAAGCAAGTTTTATGTTCGCGAATGATGTAAACGTATAGTATGAGTAGAATAGGAGGACAACGTAATTCTACTACGTTTTTCAGTATGCGGTTAATCCATGAAATAGAAGTATTGCTGTTTCATTACTGTGTGTTAGGATTTAAAAACTCAGAAATAGAAGTGTGGCTGTCTCATTGCTGTGTTCGTAATTTTATAAACTCAGAAAAAGAAGTATGCTGTCTTCTAGAATTCGTAAACTCAGAAATAGTAGCATTTCTTGCCTTGAAGAAACTGTATAATAAAAGAACGCAGTTCTCTAACGTATATTCATTTAGGAACGAACTTATCTTGATGCAAGATGTAAATTTACCTTCCTTGAACGATAGCTACACAGCAAGTAAACACGCTGTTCCACGTGCATGCTGTGTAAAGTCAAAACCGCAGTTTTTAAGCACGTTTTGACGTAAAATTTGTGTGTTTGATAGCCGGAAAATGCAGTTGTGAGCAACTGATGTCTTAACCATTGTACATCTTTAGTTAGAGGTCGACCATGCGTTGGTCATCTCTATGACATAGGAAAGATTCCATAATCATTTATATTTTATTTACGACTCTCATTTTGTTGAACCATGTGAAACTAATAACACGGAAAGAGGAATAGGCAGATAAAGTTTTAGCAATGGTTAGGAAACCGTCATAGATCTGAAACGATCCATTTGAGTTGAAAACCGGCATGTGAGTTGAAATTACGTTGCATGCGACGGTGTTAGAATCGTTTTACCTTGTAGACCATATGAGTCTAGAATCCTCGAATTCCGGGATAACGGGTAAAGGCTTTATATATTTGAGTATGTTGTGTAAACATGAGAACCAAGTAAACAAATATGAAACCACGTAGGAGTGGGCGCTTATAAGAAAGGTTTTTACATGAAATGGATTATGAATTTCTGAACTCGAGATTAGAGCAAAAGTGGCGCCATGCGCTATTGTAGGAGGATATCCTAAACCCTTGAGGTCATCAAGGTCATCAAATAGTTAAAACTAAACAAATAGGAAACTGTAGGATTTCGACCAGTTCAAGTCGAGTAGGGTGGGTGAACCAAGTTCTTGCGTTCCTAGAACGCTAATTAAAAACAAATCCTTTGGCCAAGGTGATGTACTATCCTCAAGTGCATCGAACGTTCACCGTAACTGGATGGCGTTTCTTGTGGAGTGTCGTGCATGACTAGAGGGTATCTAGGGATCTGCGCGATAACAAGACACGTAGGTTACAACACCAGAGCTCAGATGGCAAACGCCGATGGTTATCCTAAGTCTATCCTCTTGAGTAGGGTAGGGCCACTTCCGGTTAGGAAGGAGTGCGGGAGACCGACGGTCTGTGGTTGGAGGTTAAGCTCCTTGAAGATACTTTCTCTTCCAAATACTGAGGAATGCCGAGTCTTGAATGTGATGGATCGACAATCGAGATGCATGATAATGGTATGTTTCCAATATATGTTGTTTCAAGAAAATTTCATTTGTTAGAAAACAAAATGTTTAATGTATATCATTTCTTTCAGCTTTATGATAATGAGATCATGTGTTTGATTAAATGGAAAATGTTGTATTGGATTATAGATGAGTAACTTTTACATGTGATTTCCTAGTTAAAAAAAAAATTACCGTTGTGAAAACTTAGTTACTTCTTGTCATTTCGGATTTGGATGTTACAGCCTCCTTCCTTAAACCCCAACGCACCTTCTAAACTCTCATAGTTTCTATCAAATACTTCAACATCTTTATTTCCAAGCCTTACACATCATATAGAACATTCAATGGAAGCTCTTTAATATGGTACTAGGTGGATATGGGTTCCCATGACCCCTCCTTAGCACTAAACTAGTCTTCAAGAAGCTGCGTCAATCTTCCCTTTGATGCATAGGCTTCTTCCATACCCAAACATGAAGCGGCTGGGAACTGTATTAGAACCTTGTTGTCTATTAATGTGTACGACCCTTTTTATGGCTATTCTTGATTAATGAAATGGTACGGCTATCCTTGGGAACTTTCAAGGGTACGGCTGGGTCACTCAGCTTCCATCAATTAATTTCTGATTTTTATATTTAATCTCTTCTGTAAATAAAATCTCTGCACACACAACATTGATAAATCTCCAAAATTGTATTTGCAATCAATAAATTTGGAAATGAAAATATTCCTGCAGAGTAAATACCAAAGACCTGCGAAAAAAACCCTTCTTAAATGCAAACTCTTGAAATTGGAAAAACTTTGAATTGCAATGGTGATTCCTGAGTAGAACCACTCCAAGCTAGCTAGGAATTATCTCTCAAATCTGAAGCTAGGAATCAAGTGATGGTTTTCGTCCTCAAAAGATTATACGAGAACACATAGGTTCAATCGCATAACCTTATGAGAGCTCAAACCTCCTCTTTATATTTTCCCTTTGGAGGGAAAAGACATTTAAAATAATATTAAATAATCTGCATACTAAGGACTTTTAAAACAATATTAAACACCGCCAAGGCCCCTGAACATGCCGTACAAAACGACAACCGGTGTTCTCCAAAAACTCCGGAGTTTCCCTACCAACATCAATTAGCCTATGAGAACTCGGTGAATAGGCTAACTGTCGCCAAACTGTCTAGGCTTGAGAAGGGGACATTACAATCCTCCACATCTTCTCCCAGAAAATCCAACAAAGCATCTCCTGCCTCATTGTCATCATCCTTCCCAAAGTCTGGCAGAGAATAGGGTGCCCTACTTTGGCTACAAGAAAACTTGCTTCTAGGAGGCACATTCAAACGCCTGCCTCTAACAACACTCCTGCTCATTCTCTCCTAATCCTCATCGATGTTAGCAATGCATTCAGCTTTTATTATTTTGCTAACTAATTTATTACGATCACACAATCCTTAGATGTTAAAAACTTAAAGGCACACTTTCATAGCAAAATCTTCAATAGTGAAACACATTCTCATGAGTTACATTTCATTATTTGCAGTTTGCTCTAAATGCTATTGGCAGATAGAGTGCATATTCATATTTCATCTTGTTTTCCAAAAATTCAAAATAATTTGTAGACACAATAAATAAGTTTGTCAAATTGGTGAATTGAATACAAGAAAGTTAAAAAAACCCACAAATTGTGAATTGGGACTATGAAGGTTTAAAATTTTGCAGTGTACATGAAGCAGAGATCTTAGAGGTTTATTAACTGGGATTTGGCATGATTTGATAGAGTGCTTGGTTTCTTAAACAGTAAGGTATTAATTAGGCATCCAACTTCGTTTTCAAAGACTTATTAAACTTATTGTTGGATTTAGGCATATTTCTTTTACTAGTGCTTTTGTTAAATCTAACATGAAGAAGTTCTTTCCTGTGACAGGTGGAGATGCATCCCCTCTGGCAACAAAAGAAGCTAAGAGATTATTGCAGCAATGTCAACATTCACGTTAGTGCATTTTCTCCTCTGGGAGGATTTGGCACTTACTATGGTTCCAATGCTGTCATGGAAAATTCTGTTATTTGTGAAATTGCTGAAAAACATGGAAGGACTGTAGCTCAGGTACTGATTTCAAGTTTTTCAATTGTGCCCATTAAGAATGCAAATGTTGTTTGAAAAGAAAGGTGGTGTGGTAATCGAACGTGTGAAACATGAACTTGCATTTTCATCCTGTTTCTAAGACAAAATATTTTCAATTGGAACTTGAGAAAGTCACCATTTCAACCTTGTCTAGATGATGGATTATGTGTTGTGTGTCTCAATGGATTTAGAAATGCCTCTGCTTAGCACCAGATTGTAATTTTATGTTTTACTTCTACTATTAATGTGCAGAGAGGAAACATGTCAATAAATCCATCTGCACTGGACTTGAATTTCCTTTTGGTTGCTAACATTGTGGCTCCAAGTTTGGTTTTGCAGGTTTTGCTAAGGTGGGGATTGGAACAAGGAGTAAGTGTTTTGCCTAAAAGCTATAATAATAGCAGAATAACTGAAAATTATCAAATATTTGAGTGGTCTTTAACTGAAGAAGATCATGAAAAGATTAGAAAGCTTCCACAAAAGAAGATTGTTAGAAGGGAAGGGCTCATTAACTCAACTACCAGCCCTTACAGGACTATTCAAGATTTATGGGATGGAGAAATTTAAAATCATTAACAAATGGAGGATATGTTCATGCCTTTCAATTGATCTGCAAATTTTTAAGAATTGATTGTCGTGATGCTTTTTTTCAGTTGGAAGAAAAATTTGCACCCATCAATTGACCTGCAAATTTTTAAAGAATGGGATATATATGATGTTTTTTTTCGCAACCTTCCTCTCTTCTTTCCTTTCTCCAGAGATCTACCTTCCAAATATTGTTCTACAATTTGCTACTTCCATAGGTTGTCTGGAAGATGGTTTTGAATCTCTATCCAGTTCCCAGCTTGTTCAAATGTTCTTGTTTTTCTTGAAAATGTGATACTTTCTGGTTCCTTTGAAATAAATCTCTTTAGATTTTAAATTTTAAGTCTTGCTTGAGGTAGTTATTTTTCTGAGCATTTAGGTCTGATTTAAGCTGTTTCCATTCACTTTATATACAGAGGGAGTAACCTTTTTGTTGTTCTGTCAGATAAACAAGTTCTTAATGGTAGATGCCTGCATGTTATCTTATAGAAAGAAAAACAATGCATCACCCTAAAGATCAGTGGATTTTATCCCAAACATTCAAACATGGTGTTAGCATGCATTTTGTCACTCTTAAATTGTCATAGAAAAAATAGTGACAGCTGTATAAAATTTACTTAAAGTTTGTTGTTTCTAGGGAGGCAATTCCAAAAAAGCACAACAGTTTTCCATGAATCCATTTTGTACCTTTTCATCCAAGCACCAAATTTCTTGATGTATTTTGTCCTTGCATGAGGCAGCTATAGGTGCCAGGGATATGAGAACAACTCCAAAAAGGTGGCCATATTTAGGATACCGAGTTTAGCCAATCTGGCACAAAAAGCTTATGTTGGTCTAGTCATTAGGAAGATCATGCATATACCAGATTGTGTCATTCCTTGCTGGAAATATTAAAATAATCACAGGTAACAAGAAGGAACATAGCTCCTTAACCAAAATAATTGGAAGGAGAGTATCTGGCAACCAAAATCAATTTGCCTAGCAATTACATTCACCTATGGAGAGTTTCTTTTCTGTAACATTGAGGAATAGCACATAGCAGTGAACGCCTTTGCATAATTAGGCCATTGTACAGAAGAAAACCATTAATACATCTGGAGACAACCCAAGAGTCAGTTTCCAGTATGTAAACAACACAAATCTTTAACTTCAGTAATGCCCTTATTTTCCCAAGATTTTACCGGATTGAGGATGGCAAGTGCTAGTGATGGTTATCCAATTTGATAAGTGATGAATTAAAGAAAACTGTGGTCTTATCATTCTCTTTAAAAGCCGTCTGCACTCCAAATAAGAAAGGATTTACATTTGGTCCAAGGTTTCTGTATGGCCTGAGTAATGAACTAACAGTATGAATTTTCACTGGCAAACTAATAAGTGTTCCAAAGACTAAATATGGACCTTAGACCAAGGGAAATGTCTCGGTGAATCTACAGCTTTATAGTAGTACCTGTGCATCATTAATAAATATGGATCTGATTAACTCCTTGCAAACTAATTCCTTGCCTTGAGTCACCTTTCAACTACAATTACACTTACAGCAATGTGTCTGTAACAATTTCCTAACTCTGGAGCATGATCTTAAGAAATATCAAATATGTTAGTGCTTCACATGTACACCATAATACGAGGGCCATAAAAAAAACAATATATTGCTCTCAACACTCCTCTAATAATAGAATGGCATTGAACAAAAAGTTTTGCAATAAGAACGAACTTTCTTGAATAGATATGCATTGGCATATATTTGGCAGTAATATTGTAACAAAAATGCAATATCCAATAACATGCACATGTGAGCCAAGTTAAAATTTCCAAGCCACAACAAGCATCCATAATAGGAAATACTCATTTTGTGACAACTGTGCAGGTTTACAGTGACATCTTGATAAATTGAGTTTATTTTGTGATGCTCATGGTTAACAAGTGAACTTGAGTACAACTAAGGTCACAGTTTTCAACACAACAAAGAAAGTACATTCAACTAATCTCATTTACAAAGTACATTTTGTTGAAGTAGTTTCTTGCTATATTTACCTCAGTGTGTCTTTCATGGGGCCTCTCTTCAATATACTCCCTGATGTGAAAGAGGGATTATGCAAGGGGTATGTTGCACTCAATACATTTGAGATACAGTGTTTCCAACTCTAGTTATAAGATACCAAAACAAAATTGCATATCTTCCAAACTTTAGAGTCACCAACAATCTTTTATGGTTGTGAGATTTGGGGACTTGGACTTCATAGTACCAATTGGGCTTGGTTTGACAGTTTTTCTTTCTTTGATATCCAAAAACTTGTGGGCTAACTGGCATTCATTCTCTTCATATTTCAGCTATTTTTCATGTAGTGATGTTACTTCATAGATTAAGATGCATGGTAGATACAATAGTTGGACATAATAGATATCCATTCAAGACTTTTCAATCATTGATGAAATTTATGTGAATAGGGGATCAAGAACATTTGGTATGCCCAATTTATGGGTTTTCAGCAAGGCAGTATTGATATCAATTGTCTTCCTTCCAATACCTTCTCTATCAATGCCCCCCACATATTGAAAAGAGATATTCATAGGCATTAGGGATGAGATCTACAAAGCCTACACAAAGTCAATTTGGACATAACCAACAAAACTATTGTCACAAAAAAGTAACACTACTTGAAGCACTTCCCCCTATATAGAAGATGGATGCATTATTCCTCCCAAGAGTGCTAAGTTTGCTTTTGGTTTGAGATCAGGTATGCTCTCATTAGCTTCACAAGTAGTCTTATTTATCTTGCAAGCAACACATTTGTAGACTTAGCAATAATGAAACATAGTCAAAAGAGCATTTTATTTTTAGTGTCTATTGTATTATGAGATTTGTGGTAGATTTTGCTATCTCTTTAGAGAAAATCATGGCTCTCTACGAGATCTTATTCATTATGGGGATCAAAGATGTATAGCTCCATGTCTCAAAGTTCTTCACGTTCCTTTCTTCAACCTCCATTCTAGTGGCATAAGATAACTCATTGTGAATTATTAATTATCTTTCTTTTTTTTACAATTACTTGTGGTTGTAGTTGAGAGAGCTCTACTAGGGTTTTGGCTTGGCTTGGCCCTTCATGTTCTTGCTTGTGTCACTCTTGTCCTTTTCACCTTATTCCATACAAGCAGGAGTTGCTACATTTATTGTAAGTTTTTTTTTTTTGCCTTTGGGCATTTTTTTAAAATAAATGGTTGCTAGCCTTAGCAACCCAATGGTTATTGTTGGATTTGTAGTTTCAGATGCACATGACAATGTTACCTTTGAAGAGACTTGGTAACTTCATCTCGAAGGTGGTTCACGAGTTAAATCATTTGCTCTTGATATTGTATTGCCACTCATGATTTTGATAATGCATTAAGTGGCCTGGAAGTTTTACTTTAGTAGAGTATTTTGTTAGCAAAATCCCCTTTGAAAGCATGCTAAAAAGTTGGCTTAATTCCATTCGGGTCCCTCATGGGGTTTGTGTGGAAACTGTTCAAAACCTCACTGAGGGTTTTTTTTTTTTTTTTTTTCTGTTTTTTGAAGGTGAAATTTCTAAAGGCCCTTTTTGAACATGGCCCTTGGTATATTTGTAATTCCTTTTTGGTCTTCTTCCCATGGGCTCAAGGATTTGTTGTCTTTGAGGAATGTGCCCTCCACATCCCAGTTCGGGTAGAGTTTCTTGGTCACCTCCTGCCTCTTCAGCCTTTTCTTAATTGTATTCCATCCTCTTTAGGTCATGTTGTTCCTGTTGAGCTAGTTAGATTTTTTTTTCTTGTCCCTAAAAAAGGGTTTGTCTTGAGGTCGACTTGTCTAAGGACCTAAACAACTATTGACATACGAATTGGTGAGTAGTTCCTTACTCAAAGAGTCATCTATCTCAACTTGCCCAATACATGTTGTATGTGTCAATCCTTTGAGTACAAAATTAGGGATTGTCCCCTTGCCACTCAATGACACAAGCCGACTCCCAAGCCTTCTAGGGAAGCTCCTTCTCAAAAGAATGAGGATGGATGAACCATAGTAAGTGGTAGGAAGAATGATTGTAATAATGGAGTGAAGGGTCTAATTTCTGGTAGGCCTTAGAACTAAGTCGTTGGTTTACATGTTGGTGTAAGTGTTTATTTAGTTTTGTTTATTAGGTTTTCTCCTACACCTAGTTTAGCTTGCTTAGGTAGGCTTAATAATAGTGAGTGGGAGTGGTAGGTGCCTTTTTCTTCCATAGTAGTTACACTTTCTCTATTTGGATATTGAGGCCATTCATATCATGGGCATTACACTTCTTAGTGGTGGAGGGGTCCAGTTTTCTTCCTTTGTATTTCTTATACATGTAGTCATCTAGCTTTGTTTTCTCTCACTTTATTGCATCTAGTGATTTAGACATCTAGTTTGCTACGTATCTTGCTTGATTTTCTGTCTTGATTAGTAAGAGATAACATTATTCAACCTATTATTTGGTCTCCAGTGGTGTTGTGACTATCACTATGGCATTAGGTTTTGGTTATTTTTCGCTTATTGCAAAATTCAACACAACAAATTTCAAAGCTTGTCAACAAGGTGCATGAGGTTATCACATCACAACACATTGATGAATCCTCCATAGATGTGAGCAAGCCTTGATATAATAAAACACCTTTGCTTACTAGTGTTCTATCTTTTCAAATTTCTACTTAGGTAGTGTCTTCTCTATTTTCTCCTCAAGTGACCACTAGAATGTCTCATAGTCCAAATTGCAAGGTGGAGGATGGTGAATATGTGCCAGACAAATGCTAGTCTCATGACCAAACAATCCCTATCCATGTGGGAAGTTATATGTTGTTTGAAAGACTCACAAAGGAATAGTTTTTGAAGAGTAGCTATGAAGCCCTTAACAAGCTTGAGAGTGTCAACATGTTGCTTAACTCCCATCTTACATGAATTTTCTTCATGGAACATTTGAGGTTTAACAAACCTCAAAATAAAGTATATCATAGAGAATACCCAACAAAAATTTCCTAATCTCAATATTCTTTGTTAGCAAGAATTAAAGGTTTTAAGCTTTTTTCTTTTAGTTGTTTTTTGTGTCATATGGCCTTCTAGCTATTTTTTTCACAGTAATCGTGAGATAGGGCATGGTAGTGTTGCTACTTTCATTTCCCCTAAGTGGTGACAAAATTTAGTTGATCAAGGTTGTGACCCCATTTGTCGTGCTCTATGTGCCCTCTTTAATATTAATAACCACTCTTTTTGGGTTATCAATATTTATGCTTCTAATGACACTAAAAGATCAAATCTTTGGTGTTTGATAGATGATTCTCTACCAACTGTTTCTTGAGTCATATGTGAGGATTTTAATATGGTTGCACTAGCTTTTGATAAATGTGGCAAACTTCATATATGTTGGATAATTGGTGAACAAAAAGCTTGGTACAACATGGCCTTTTTGATCCTAATGTTGGCTACCATCATTCCATCTTTGCTTGGTTTACACAGACAAATTATTGTTCAAGTGCTAAAAGGGTTCTCAAGTGGCTTGACAAAGTCATGCCATTAAGTCAATCTATCTTTTCTTTGCAAGGTATTTTCCATTGCCAATCAAATATTTATCGAATATTATCCTTTTTGACCATTTTTCTAGTTAAGTTTTGTATTAAATGGCAAGTTGTCAAACCTAAGAATGTTTTTTTAATGAACATGTCATTGTTGAGTCATAAACCCATTCTTACACACATACAACATATATGGGACCTTGAGCCATGTCCTCACCATGGGGTTAGTTGGATTCAATGGTGGAATGATGTCATCAAGCATACTTCTAGCTTTTTGTGCATATATGGGTGTTAGCTAGCACTTTTTCACTACCACTCATATGAGGCCACCACTTCAAAGCTCTGCTATTTCTTCACCAAGATAGAAGGACAACCATTTTTGCCTTCTTTGCAACTGAGAGTAGCCATGGTCTAACAACAAAAGGAAATTGTTGATAATCACATAGCCTCAGGTGCTCAAATTAAAGCCCATCTTCACTACCTTAAGATTGGGGATAGGGTTTCCAAAGATTTTTTTCCTATCCCTACATGCTTTTCATGTTTTCAAGAAAATCGAGAGCATAATAGAGGGCCAGAAACATCTTTACTAAGCTTCTTAACATTCTCCAGCCTTTGTCGACCATTATCAATAGGTCTTTAAAGGTCAAGATCCTTCTCTTGAGCAAGGCCATGGCCTTCAACAATACATGAGTGTGGTCCCTTGTTAGCTTTCTACTTCATAGTGGGCCATGTGTGACCAACTTTTCACCCAAGTTGTGTTAGGCTTAGGTGTCCTACATCTTGCAACATAATGGTTGATTTATTATTTAATTTTTATTTAATTATTGTGCCCTTATGGAAAAGGGTGTCCCACTTTGAGGTGACACTCTTTGTCATGAGTAATGTAATATATGACGTGTAAGAAGTTGTAAGAGAATCTTATGATATTGTAAGATGCATAAGGGATTTTATGATGAATCTAGGATACATGTAACATGTAGGAAGGGAGTTACATTATTGACCTTTACTTTTGACCAACTTATGATGTGTTATAGAGCATCTTACAAGTGAGGGTAAATGCCAAAATGGAGTGCATGAGTTGATGGGCAGTTATGACATGGTATGATGCATAAGAAGAATCTACTAAACTTTTTATTGCATTGACTATTGCATATGCATGCTTCTCTATAGTTGTGTATTTCACCTCCACATCTTGCAAGGACTTGTCGAAGAAAGCAATAGGCTGCTCATATCCATCGTTATTTTTTTGAAGCAATACAACAACAATGGTGTAAAATGAAGCAAAGGAGAAGAGCTGAAATGACCTAGAATAATATGGACTTTTCAAGATTGGTGCCATCTTTAGGGATTCTTTAATTTCCACAAATGCATCAATTGATTCCTTACTCTATGTGTTTGTCTCCCCTTTCTTCAATATCTTTGATATGGCCTTTGTCTTCTTTGCAAAGTTGGGGATGAATCCCTTTACAAAATTTATTTGCTTGAAGAAAGACTACACACCCTTAACAGTTTTGGGTTGAGGAATGAGGTCTATGTCTTTCACTCTTTCCAGGTGTATCTTCACTCCATCCTTAGACATAATGTGACCTAACAATTTTCCCTAATCAACCCTAAACACACACTTCTTAGGATTGAATGAAATCCCAAACTCAAGACACCTATTGAAGATACGCTCTAAATGTTTACAATGATCAACTTTGTTCATTGAATAGGTGGTGAGATCATCTTGGTATACTACTAATTTTTTGTCAATAAGTCTTGTAAAATCCATATCCATAGCCCTTTGGAAGGCTGCACCAACATTTTTCAATCCAAATGGAATTCTCACATACACATAAGTACCCTAGGGAGTAGCGAAGGTTGTTTTATGTTGCTTTTGATTCCTTAACTACAACCTAGTTATAACCTAACAATCTTTCCATCATAGACATCTGCTGTGAACCAGTGACCCTTTGCAACAAATAATCCATGCTAGGAAAAGGGTAGTTGTCCTTAAGTGACATGATATTCAAATTCCTTAAATCCACACTAATTTGATGTCTCCATTCTTTTTTCTTATCAGTACAAGATTAGACACCCATGAAGAATACCTAATGGGTCTAATGACACCGCCTTCAATTTTATAAGTTCTTTTTGCATCTGAAGGTCTAATGTGGGGCTGATAGGCCTATGCTTCTCTAAGAAAGGTTTTGTATCAGGTTGCAAGGGAATGTTGTGCCAGAATAAGTCTTCTCTATATGCTTTGAGCTCATCATATGACCAAGCAAAACACCCCTTAAATTTTCTTAGCAATGCAATTAACAATTGCTTCTTCGCATGCCTCAACCTTTTGCCAATGTAAACTAGTTTGGGTGCAACATTAGTTCCTAAGTTAACTTCTTCTATATCTTCTTCTTGAATTGGTCTATTTTTTTCTACTACAATTTGCACAATAAAACATCCTTTCCAAAGAAACCAGACCTTTTGGGATAGTATTTGTCTTCAATTGTATTACTTCATTTCCAAATAATGTTTCTTTTCCATTCTTCACTTCTACCATAGGTTGCCAATCAACCAACTAGTCCTCAAACTCATCCATGGTCATAAACCTAAGGATCTATTGATCATCACCAAAGATTCTCCTATTGTATATGTTGTCTAGTATGGTGGGCCTTGTGAATACCTCAATACTGTAAATTCTATGTGGGGAGTCCATCTCCACACCAAAATTAGATGCCACAATTGCTAAAGAATCAATTGTGGTGTTTTCTATTCTATCAACCCAATCAATTCCAACCACCTCAAACAACTCAAAAGTATCCCATATTGCATTGTGGTACATCTTAAGTCTCTTATCTTTCACCACATACTTGCCTCTCACCTAAGAGAACCAATTTTAAATCATCTAGAATCTTCAAGCACCTTACCCCATACTAATGTGAAATATCCAACCCTAATGTAAGAGCTTGATACTCTATGATATTGTTAGTGCAATGGAAAGATAACTTGAAAGAAAATTTGAACTTTTTACCACTAGGTGAGATTAGGACAACGCCTACACCTAAACCATCCTTCAAATATGTTCCATCAAAGAAAATGGTCCACAATTCATTTTCACCTTCAATTGGACTAGGGAAAGGAACAATATCATCTGTGTGGTGGCTCTAATAATCACAATATCCAATAAATTGATTAGGATCAACAACCAAGTATAAAACCTAATTTGTAGCCTTGTTTGTGTCTTCAATAGTATGCATCATTTCTTCTCCCAATGCAACTTGACTTCTTTATCATATAGGGGGATGGTGGCATATGATAGGTCCATTTGAATAGTAGGTAGCTAATGAATGCATCCCATTTTCTAGATAGCAACATCCCCCACTTAGTAGGGCAATCAATAATAATAATGTCCATTAGAAAAGACTTCACATAGTATGCAACAAGCCAAATCTCTACATCCTTGACAATACCTATGACATTCACCTCTCGAGAATCTATGGAAAAGCACTTCTCGTAAGACTTTGATGCAATCATGGTAGGAGGGTCAAATGAAGGATTGTCTAGCCATGCAACCAAAACAAATAAAAAACACACACAACAATAACTCACAACATGATGATACAAGATATATCTTGGGAAAACACTCAATGAGGGAAAATCCCAATCTCCAAAGATTCTTTAGTATATTATCTAATTCCTCAATCAAAGTTACAATTTGTCACAAGGACTTTTTATTTGTTTGGCCCCAACTATTTGATTGCTAAACATGAAATTGAACTATTCAAATAGAATTCCACACATTCCTACATTCTGCATTATTAACATCTTCATTATCATTATCAATATCAATCTCCATTTTGAACTCTCATCCTTATTCTCACACCGTCTCCTCTAACTTCTTCCTTGATATCCTCTCTTGATGATGTCTTCAAATGATTGTGAGTAGTGTATATATATAAATCCCAAGCCCTAGAATGATTTCATGTCGGCCACAAGGTGTAACAAAGTGCAATGAAATGCATAGTCATCTAGGCGTGAAGATGGAACTTTCTAATTAAGTCCTCTTGGGTCCCATATATCTCTAAATTCATTCCTTTGATGGCACAAACTTCTAGAAACTTGGTGCAAGTCATGAATGGTGAATGTGTAAACCTGTTAGCTAGATAAAGGTTCAGAAACCAAGTATGCACATGTGGTGCTCTAAATCTCTTGAAATGTGAATATGACGTAGATGTATCTATTGCAACATATTCTCCAAACTGTGAGACCATGTATGCAAATGCGGTGGTATGCAGTGGCATCTTCTATAATGAACTCTGGGATGCTTCTACATCAGATGCCTAGGGAAGATGATTTGTGAGCATAGTTCTCACAAATAAGGCTTCTAGGATCAATCTTATAGAACTGAATCTCTCTCTCCAATCTAATTTCCTTATGTAGCTTTCAATCTTTGTCTCTCCTAATTCAAACCATCTCATGCCTTCTATTCTATTCTAGTATTTTCCTTTTATCATTTTCTCCATCCGTGGCATCCAATATTCAAATTCCTCTTCACTATCACGTTATATATTGCTCCAAGATTCACTTGTTGTTGTTACTTCCATGTATGTGCTAAAATTCCCTACTGTAAACTCTAAACTTCTATTATTTTCTAGACATGTATTACCTACTGCTATCGCAATCACAACTACTTCTAACTATCTACTATCATTCTTCTAAAACATCACAACCATAGTGTCTTCTACTCTCATACATCCTTCATATCCATCTTTCCTACTATTGTGATACAATTCAACACAAGTTTCCTTTACCCAATCACTTCTAGTACTCTTTTAGTTACCTTGTTTGAGAAACTCTCCTCCTGCAATACTTTCCTGACTATCACATATCTCCCAATCACCTCCTTTGCTACCACATCTTCCTCTAATTTGTTCTTTACCTTCATGTCTCCTTCTTGTCACAACCTTCCACTCATTATCCATTTAATTCAAACAATTTTTTGAGCCACTTCCCATCACAAAATAAGTATTCACCTCCTTCCTCAGTTGATTCTAATCCTATCTACTTTCTTCTCTCCAATTTCTTCTTGTATCTATATCCATTTCCATAATTTCTTGTATTAATTACACTAACCTCATATTTGACTTCCATTTCATTTTGCCTCTATTACCCTCATACTATCATTATTTTCCTCTATGATACAAACTATTGTCTACCTCTTCACCTACACCTTGTCTATGATATTTCCTTATCAACTCATAGTAAACTATCTTATCCTTCCACTGGAACTTGAAATCTTCATCCTTCTAGTGTCAAACATCCTCATTATAACTAATTTTTCTATTCCACCTTGTTTTCTACCCTTCAAGTATTCATTTCACTTCACTATCCATCCACAATCCTTTGTGATCATCTCAAAATGCACTTCAACTACTCTACATGTACTGCACACTGACTCCACTTCTATGCAAACTCTTAGATTTGATTTAACTCTATCATACAACATTTGAATCTTATGTACATCTCTTTATCTTGACACTTATTCCTCAAAAACTCTATACAATGACTTTTGATTTGTATCAAACTCTTTTTCTTCCACCACAAGCTTCATTACTTCTCTATCTGCATTCTTTCTTTCATAGTGTCTTCAATTTTAGCTCTAGACTCCTCATACCTCACCACAAATTCATATTTCTCCTCCACGTGACTGTATTCTCTTTTGTCCTTAACTATAATTGCTTGTACATTCTTGATCTTTTCTTCCACATCGCCGCATTTGCTTGCTTCCTCTTCTATCTTTCCATAATTTTCTTCAATCTCCCTTAGCATCATTCCTATATTCTATTCTAGTCTTATATCTCCACTTGTTTTATCTTGTCCAATCTTATCTTTACTTCCAATGTCATTTCATTCTTTATTTATGTCACCTGTCACTAACTTTGTACCTTCCACAAATGTTCTTTCTGCCTTAATTTAATTATCATCAATCTTTAGATCTTCAAATCTATCCTCAAAAGCATCACTAACTTGTTCATAATTCATACCTTTCACATCTCCTTCACTTATTGTGTCTTCCATAAAAATGTCTTGGTCCTCCCAATCATCCAATTTCTCACCTTCTTTAGGAAAATTGTCTTCCATGTCTTCATCCACCATATATCCTCATCCTTCATCTAAATTGATCTCTTGTTTTCTATTCTCCTTCACTTCCAAGCTTGCCATTAGTTTCCCAAGATTCTTTGCCATGCAAAATATCATTTCTAACCTTTTTGTAACTTCATCCTCCCAATGTTCATCCTGGTCTTCTTCTAGTTCTACAAACTTCTAAATAAAAACTTCAAGGTCCCTTGCCACATATCTATACACTTTTATCCTTTTCTCTTCATCCCTGTTCACATTCAGAACTAGTTTTCTCCACAATATTTCAATTCTACTTGCTACTACACTCAATCTCAAATACAATGTAATTGAAATTCTTTCCCTATGGGCCTTTTCTTCATATCACCAACCTCAGATATAGGGTTCACATCTATTCCTTCCATCTTCAAATCAAATTACAAAATACTTACTTGCAGATTGCCTCAAATTTCAACACTCTATCTGCTCACCTTTCACATCCAATGAACTCTTCAATAGATTGCCTCTTTGGTTGGTGATCTATTCACCTCACTCACAACTCTTCTCCTCTCACACTCTCTTTATATATGCTATCACTAGATTGCCTCACTTTTGGTGCTCTATCTAACAAATAATCTCCTTACTCTCACTTAATTGCCTTCCACAAATTACCTCATAGCTGGCAATCTATTTTCTGTAGCTTCTCAACTTTTCACTTTCACAAATTTGTTGTTGATTGCCTTAGGTTCAATGATCTACCTACAAACCCTTGCAACTACCTCTCCGTCAATGATTTGTCAACAAGACACCCTTGTAAGTTGCCTCAATTTGGCAATCTACCAACAAGCACAAACTTCCTCTGTCTTTGGGTTCCAGTCTCCACTCCCCTTCATGCTCAAGACTCTAAAACTTCACTTTAGTACTACTTGATTCAGTCAGAGTAGGAAGGTCCAATGAAGGATTGTCTATCCATGCAGCCAAAACAAATAAAACACACACACAACAATAACTCACAAAATGATGACACAAGATATCCTCAAAGAAGAAAAAACCTAGCCTCCAAAGATTCCTCAATATATTATTTAATTCCTCAATCAAAGTTATAATCTATAGCAAGGGATTCTTATTTGCTAGGCCGCAACCATTTGATTACTAAACATGAAATTGAACTATTCAGATAGAATTTCATACATTCCTACATCTACACTATCAACATCTTCATTATCATTATCACTATCAATCTCAAATTTGAACTCTCATCCTTATGCTTGCACAGTCTCCTCTAACTTCTTCCTTGATCTCCTCTCTTGATGTCTTTAAATGATTGTGAGGTGTATATAAAGAAATCCCAAACCATAGAAGGATTTCACGTTGGCCATAAGGTGGCACAAAGCTCAATGAAATGTGTAGTTGACTAGGCGTGGAGATGCAACTTTCTAATTAAGTCCTCTTGGGTCCCATATATCTCTATATTTATTCTTTTGATGGCACAAACTTCTAGAAACCTGGTGCAAGTCATGAATGGTGAACTATATAAACTTGTTAGCCTGGTAAATGCTCAAAAACTAAGTTACACACATGTGATGCTCCATAGCTTTTGAAATGTGAATATGTTAGATATGTATTCTATTGCAACATATGCTCCAAACCATGAGGCTAGGTATGCAAATACGGTGGTATGCAGTGACATCTTTTGCAAATGAACTTTGGGATGCTCTTACACTAGATTTGGACACTTGCAGACCTAACACATTCATAACTTCAAAGGGCATCACATTACTAGAGGCCCTAGAATCTAACATGCAATTGTGGCCTAGCCACTCATTTATCAACAAACAAGTATAGAATGGGTCAATACTTGGTTGGCTATTAAGGAAGTTCCTAAGTAAACCTCTAATATATCTTGGGTATTTTGTTTACCCTTCTATCTGGCAAAATGAACACTTGAAATAATGAATAGAATTAACAATGCATACCAGATAGAGGAGTAAAAGTATATCTTCATTCACACATGAGGCTATTATAGAAGTAGAGTAGATATGGTTGGCCAAGGATTAGAGTTGATTAGACTAGATCATACTTCTTTCCTTGATGATACAAAATCTATTTAAAGGACCTAATGTTGCCAAGAACACAACCATTGTCCAACTGAATCTTATAACTGCCCAAAGCTGACAAACAATTAATAAATAGATGAATAAACCATATTATCAAAACATAATAATCGACATTATACACTGATTACATCACCCCCCTAGAAGAAAAAGTAATCTTTTAGATACAAAAAACAAGTAAGCATCAAGTGACATTAGGGAAGGTGTTCCAAACTGGTGACAACATTGTAGGAGAAGGAGAAACTAGTGATAACACTGTAGATAAATAACTTGTATGCAACCTTGGAAGTACACTCGAAGTAGAAGTAAAACAAACATATCCTAAACACACGCTAGTAGAGGAAGAAGGCTGAGAACCAAACAAATAAGGAACCTGATTTGACGACACACTTGAGCAATCCATCATTGAACCCAGGTGATACTGTAAACACTTCAAAATTATTCCCATTAGGAAAATCCTCTATAGTACACCCAAGTAGATCTGTAGGTACTTTACAAGCATTCTAATTATGAAAATGTAGCATAATATCCCCATTATCTAGGAATGTACTTTCATTCACTTCACCAATCTGTAGCAATGATTCTTTGGGTCTAGAAAAAATTAGGAGTTGAGAAAGAGCCAATTATAGAAGGATAAATAAATGCAATAGAAATGTCTCCAAGTATTTACATAGGATATATAAGAAAAAATTGGATAGTAGCAATGGCATTAGATTGTGTAGCAACTTCAATATTTCATGACATGACACATGCCACACTATAGCAAGGAGAGAAAGAATAGGCTGTATAGTAGAAGAATATACTTGACCAAACCATACAAGAGCAAGTGAAGAGAATATTGATTGTACAAATGAAGATAGAACTAATAAGGAGTGTACAATAGAAGCAAGAAGGATAGGATGACTTAAAGAAAATGTGTTGCTGGGTGTATGGTAGAAGAGGCAACAATTAAAAATAATATGGTAGGTGAAAGTAATAAGTATAAAGATCATACGACGGAAAAACTATTTATGGAAATTGCAACAATTGAGAATCATATGGAAACAAGAGGTAATAGCCATATGGTAGTTGCAGAGAATAGTCATACGATAACAAAGAAAAATATTCATCAATAGAATGATGATGTATGCCAGATAAAAGAAAGACAATATTATTTGAAGGTGCTGTATGGTCAACAAGGAGTTCTTAAAATGCTATACGATGGGGCCAATAGTGGTCATATGGTTGAGAAAAAAAAATTATTCCTTACCTACTGTATAGTGGGGTTTTGGCTATTAAAAAAATTAATTTTTGTGTCCTTTTTAATTTTTAATTTTTTATGATTTACCATACCATATTAAAAAAAATATTTTTAATTTTTTTACCTTTTTCAAACTTAAACTTTTAGTTTTATTTTTTTCATTTTTCACATGTGGGGCCCACCTATTACACTGTATGCTATTTTTCACTTTTTTGTAATTTTCCTATGCGATATTTTCCCCTTTTTTGTGATTTTTCCATGAAGTTAATTTAAATTGATGACAAGTATCCGTACATTCCAAATTAAATATTTTAATATTATTACTTTGACCATACATAAACTATCCAACTTTTCAAAATCATTTTTTATCCGTTGCTCCTTGTTGATCTCTGTAGCTTCAATTAAATTATAGTTTAATAGAAATACCTCATAGTCCTCCATTTTCTAGTGAAATATGTTATGGAGTAAAATGTGTACCCTTGCTAATCAAGACCTATTTTGATACCTTTTAGAACATTAAACAATTAAATCTCGATCCCGATGAATAAACCTAAAAAAATAAACTTAGGAATGGTCTAAGCCCACTTCATTTAACACTCTTTGAAGTTTGTGGGGCTAAAGGACCAAGGCGCCTAGCACCCTGGTCCCAGATGTTAGCCCTGACCCTATTTTGCGGTGTTGGCTTAGAACATCTCCTTGGCTTATCCCTGTCAGCCCCATTTAGTTTTATTCATTGTTAGTGGGTGGGAATACATATAAGGAGTTTTGTTATTCATTTATCACCTATATAACTACTTGCTTGTGAAGAGAATGTGTGAATTACTTTGATGAATTGATCTCTTATGCTCAAGTGTTCTTCATGGTTAGAATAACTCTTTGTGTGGATGTTATGATGTTTATTTGCAAGTCTTGAAGGAAGTTCAAGCCTCCATCTTCTATCTCCTTGTTGGTGCATAGTCTTGAGTCACCTACTCCAACTAGGGTTTCATATCTTTTGGTAATCTTTATCATTTACATTCATTCTTTCATCATTTATTACAGATCTTGCCTTTGCCCTCCTAGGGCACACACTCTTGGATCTCTAATGATTGCTATAGTGGAGGTGGAAACACCAACACAGGGTTTGACTAAGGCAAGCCCCTCAACACAATACAACCCTCTTCCCTTCTTGTTTGTGTAGGTCGCATCTGAAAGAATCAGATGAAGACAAGCTACAAGAAGGAAGAAGACTGATAGAGGAAGACACCTAGATATGAAGATCCTGTAAAACCCTAATTTGGGTCTAGGGCACTCAGCGCCTTGGTACTGTTGCATTCCCAAACTCATGTTCCTATTTTGCGCTGTCTCCTGATCTCTACTATACTTTTAGAATCTCTGTATCTATTTTTGACAGTCTTTTATTGGTCAATCTTGCATAATTAGGGTTTAGGTTTTACCCTAGTTTGGTCGGTTGAATTTGATTGACACTCCTTTATACAACAAAATGACAAAACCCCTTTAGTTTGGCTCTCCTTCAAAAGGTAGAATCTAAACTCAATTTGTGTTCCAATGTTGATAGAAGAGGGTTTGACCTAGTTTAACCTTTTAGGCTAAGTCTCCCTTTTCCATCAAACACTTTAGTGAACTTGATGTATCTTGCACCCTTTCATCCTTATTCATCTAAATAAAATGTGTTTTCTATCCTAGACCTGATTAGGATCTAGTTTATTCATTATTTGCATACTTACATACCTTGCTTGTTGCATTCGATCCATTATTAGGGTAACAAGAAACCTTGCATTCCTTGAAAATCTAGCTAGTCTTGAACCTAGGGTTTGTAGATTAGTGTGTTGTTTCATATCTTTGTGACAATAATTGGTTAATTAAATTGATTTAATTTGTTGTACCTTATCTTTCCATGTGTTTAAAACATTCTTACATCTTGGCATTTGAAAATTTGAAAATCAAGCATTTGATTTAGGTGTAGAAAAAGTATGTTTGTCACATTGTCTATATGTCATAAGTATAGATCATCATAGCACGATATAAATTTCTGATTTGTGCATCAGATCTGATTGGTATTGCATTAATTACTCATTTCATAGTGGTATATTTTGCATTTACACTTCTTCATTATTAGGGTTTTCAAAAATCTTGCATTTTAGGAAAACCTAGCTACTCTTCAAGCCTAGGGTTTGTGATTAGTGTCTTGTTTCAGATTTTTCTGATGTTATTTGCTTATCAAATCTGATTTTATATTGCTTTATAATATCATAAAAATCATCTTGTGTTGAAATTTCAAAGATAGAGCATTCTTGAATTGTTAAGATTTAGGGTTTGATTTGAATATGAGCATTGTTTAATTCAAATTGAGCTTGAGTAGAGGTGAATTTAATCAAAGGTTTATTATTGCATTATATGTGTTTACATTTGATCAAAAGTGCAAAACATTGATTCATTTAAACAAAAAAGGTTAACCTCTTCTTTCATCACATCATTCATTTCTTCTTTGTGTGCATCTTGTGTGTCACTAAGGCTTGTAAACACTTTATGAGTTTTGTGACCCAATGCACTATTGGTTTTAGGATAGACAACTGAGAGGGGGGGTGAATTAGTTGTCACCAAAACTTTCCTTTCTATAAACACTTAAATCCTTCTTATATTTCTACAACATAATAATGATTTAATCACGAAAGCACAATGCAATATCTCAAGAGAAAAAACACATTAACACATATAACACCAAGATTTTAATGTGGAAAACCTGGTTAAGGGAAAAACCACAGGGTGACTAACCCAAGATTGTATTCTCTGTTAAAAGAATAAAAAGAACAAAATGGAACTTGCCAATTAGGGCTCATTGACCGAGCACACTTCTCACAAGAGGCCCACTGCCTACAGGAGACACACTGTCTATAGAATAATAATATAAATATTACACACTTGAACTGGAGATTAGCATCTTCACCATGCTTGAGACGGTTCCATTTAAGCTCAACACTTCTGCTCATCTTTTCTCTCTTTTCCTCTCTACCACTCTTATCTTCACCGAGGATACTTTGAAATGACTTCACAAATCTTATTTATACAAGACATTAACTTTGGGATAATCATCTAAGTCAGCACAATACATACTTTATTTTATTACAGAGCAATTACACAAATACAACTTGACTTATTACAAAACTTCATGGGTATCACCACACTGTCAGCCATACATATATGGGACTTCAATATTATTTGAGGAACACGCCATGCTTCGCAGAACATCTTCAAGATCATTTGCAAGATGTGTAAAACATCTGGTCGGCCATGATTAGGAAGAGCACCATCACTTGAGAGTAAATCTTCAATTATGAGATCAACGTTCAATGCAGATAGCCAATACGAACTGGACAAAATCTAGAGAACCCCACAAGCTTGCCTGAATCACCAAGAACATCCACACCACTTCTACTTACTAAAATCATTCGCATCTTCATCCAGAACCTCAAGAACACAGTCTGTCATCACTGTCACATTAGAATAAATGCTTGCAGACCTCCAGACCACAAACCAATTGAGTTGTCAATTCACATTGGCTTCCTAAACATTCCACCAAATCCGCATAACAAGATATTGCATTTCTAGATCTCACTGGACCTATTTGTGTCACTCTGTCACCTTTGAACACCTACCAAAACTAGTTTTACTCATATGGCCATAACTTCTCCAAATCTTCATGTGGACCTCTCAAATCTTGACTGGATCATCTTTAGACACATATCTACAAACCCTTTGATACACATTCTTTGATCTTCATCTAGCTGGTATTTTCACTTCATAGAGCTTCACTGTCTTCACTGTTCTTCTCTGTTTCTAATAGGACTAATTTTCTCAATATCCTCAGCACACAACTCATCCAATCCTTGACATCAATGCAACATGAGTATGTTGACATTAATGACAACACCAGTTAGGCCCATACTTGCAACAATCTCCCCCTTTGTCATTGATGGCAACATATGATGTGAAAAACTGTTTTAACCATCAAGACAAGAACTTCTCCTCACTAACTGACATAGCTCCCCCTATCAACAACAATCATTCATATGTCTTCTCTTTCTTTACTACTCCCCCTTTGATCATCAACCACTTTTGTTTTTCACATGTCTTCTCTCCCACTTTGACATCAATGGCAAAGGGCACATACTTGCATCAATCAAAATCATACAGATTGCTCCCCATGAGTAGCAGCTTCCTATCATCAATTCGGACCACAATATATGACTGTGAGATCCACCAGACTGATACCACTTGTAGGGAGTTGAGCTGGCCGTTTCTCCCAAAAGGCACACCTTAATTCAGAACTGGAGGGGTAATAATCCCTAACTTCTCCTTGAGATACTCAAAAGAGTCCTTAGGTAGAGGTTTAGTAAAAATTTCTTCAATCTGATCCTTTGAGGGCACAAACTCCAATCTAACTTCATTCTTGTTCACTTGCTCTCTCAAAAAGTGAAACTTGATGGATATATGTTTTGTCTTTGAATGCAACACTAGATTTTTTGATATATTTATTGCACTTGAGTTATCACAGAAGATTGTGATAGGTTCCTCATACTCCACTCTGATGTTTCTTAGCATTTGGTTCATCTACAATACTTGAGTGAAACTACTTGCTACTGCAATATATTCTGCTTCTGTAGTGGACAGAGATATTGCCTCTTATTTCTTGCTCAACCAAGAAACTAATCTTTTCCCCAAAAAGAATGCACCACCACTGGTACTCTTCCAGTCATCCACATCTCCTACCTAATCTGCATCTGTATATGCATGAAGAGAGAAATCATGATCCCTAGGATACCATAAACCATACTCAACTGTTCCCTTTAGATATATGAGAATTCTCTTGATTGCCATGACATGAGATTCTATGGGATCAGCTTGGAATCTGGCAACAAGACCAACAACATTCATAATGTCAGGTCTAGTGTGAGTAAGATACAGTAGTCCTCCAATCATTGACCTGTACTTTTTCTGATCAGCCGTAGGAAATTCATCATCTTTTCTTAGTTTACATCCGATTGCCATGAGAGTATTCATTGGTTTTGAATCTTCCATCCCAAATTTCTTCAACAATTATTTCATATATTTGGTCTGTGATATGAAGATTCCTTTCTTTGTTTGAGTGATTTGCAGACCCAAGAAGAAATTCATTTCCCCAAACATAGACATCTCAAATTTACTTTTCATTTGATTTGTAAAAGTCTTGCACATACTATCTCTTCCTCCAAAATTGATATCATCAACAAATACTTCAACAATCAAGATATTTTCATGATCAATCTTGAAGTACAAGTTACTGTCAGTAGTACCTTTGTTGAAACCAATCTTCAAAAGATGTTTATCCAATCTTTCATACCAGGCCCTTGGGGCTTGTTTGAGTCCATATAATGCTTTCTTTAACTTGCAGACCATATAACCATGATCAGACAATTCAAATCCATCAGGTTGCTCAATGTATACTTCTTCTTCCAAGTCACCATTCAGGAAGGTAGACTTGACATCCATCTGATATACTTTGAAATCCTTGAAGGCAACAAAAGTAAGAAATAATATGACTACTTCAATTCTTGCCATCGGAGCAAAAGTTTCTTCAAAATCAACTCCTTCTACTTGAGAATAACCCTTACAAACCAATCTGGCTTTGTTTCTGACTACTTCACCATCTTCATTCAGTTTATTTTGAAAGACCCACTTAGTCCCAATCACAATTTTGTCTTTAGGTCTGGGAACAAGATCCCAAGTGTGATTTTTCTCAATCTACATCAACTCTTCCTCCATTGCTTTAGTCCAACTTTCATCATTGCATGCTTCACTTACTGTTTTTGGTTCAATCTTTGAAATCAGATAATACTTTTCTAAGTCTTGAGCAATCTTTCTTCTTGTTTGAACACATTTGCTTCTATCACCTATGATCTGGTCTTCAGAATGATTTAGTCTTACATACCTGGAAGTTTTAGGAATTTCTTGCACTACTATATCTTGGACAGGTTCATTCAAACTTATCTCTTCTTCCTGTATTCCAGGATTCTCTGGATCAGTCTGGATCTGAATTTCAGAAGGGACTTGAACTTCTTGGACCAAAACATTATTTTGATCATCTTCTTCATATTCATAAAACTTGAGGGTTTTTCAATGCCTTCATCAACCTTCACATTTTTACTTTCTACAATCTTTCTCAATCTCTTGTTATAACACCAGTATGCTTTTCTTTGAGTAGAATAACCCAAGAATATTCCTTCATCACTTCTAGCATCAAATTTGCCAAGGTCTTCATCTCTTTTAATGTAACATTTACTACCAAAGACTCTGAAATACTTTACAGTGGGAGTGATGCCAAACCAAAGTTCATAAGGGGTCTTACTAGTATTGCTTCTGATTTGTACTCGATTAAGAGTATAGACAACAATGCTTACAACTTCTCTCTAGTAGATCTGAGGAACATTTGCTTCCATCATCATGGTTCTAGATGCTTCCTGGATGGCCCAGTTCTTTCTGTCCACTACTCTATTCTGCTATGGAGTCCTTGGAGCAGATAACTATATTTTTATCCCATGTTTCTCATAGAATTCTATGAACTCTCTGGATGTGAATTCTCCACCTCTATCAGACCTAAGACATTTTATGTTTAACCCGGTTTCATTTTCTACCATAGCCTTGAATATTTTGAATTTCTCAAAAGCCTCAGATTTCTCTTTCAGGAAAGTAACCCACATCATCCAGGAATGGTCATCAATTAGTAACATGAAATATCTATCACCTTGCAAACTCCTGATTCTTGCTGGTCACATAGATTAGTATGTACTAAGTCCAACAATCCGGTAGAAGATTGTTCCTTACTTTTGAATGTGACTCTGCTCTACTTACCCAACTGACATTCTTTACAAAAACTATTAGTAGGTTTCACCAGTATTGGAAGATCTCTTACAGCCTGAGTGTTGCTTATCTTGATGATATTATCAAAATTTACATGACATATTCTCCTATGCCACAACCAACTCTGATCAATTTGAACAAATAAGCAACTTTTGCTAGTACCAACCAAGTGGAAGATGTTACCTTTTGTTTGAGTACCAGATGCAATCTCTGTTCCAGAACTTTCAAAGATCTTACATTTTCCATTTTTGAATTGGAGATCATAGCCTTTGTCCACCAACTTCCCAACACTGAGAAGATTGTGCTTCAGACCTTCAACATACAGTACATCATTGGTTTTGTTCTTTCCATCAAAAGAAGCCTCTGATTCTGCCAGCAGAATTATCACCAAATTTTACAACTCCTTCATATCTTTCCAGATCTATGAACTTATTTTTGTCACCAGTCATATGGTGGGAGCATCCACTGTCAATTACCCATTCATCATTTTCTTCAACTTGTGCAGCCAAAGCTCTTTCTACCATTTTATGATTGACAGATTCAATGGGCATTAGATCTTCTTCCTTGATGGCAATAAACACCCAGTCACTTCCGGATTTATTTCCTGTCTCTGATTCATCATCTGTTACTCCTTCATCATCATCATCTTCATGAACATAGTAACATTTCTTTTGAAATTTTGATCTATTTTGATTAGTCCTTAAAAATCTTTCCAGACCCCTTGAAGCAAAATGACCAATCTTGTTGCAGTTGAAACATTTGAAGGGCAATTTTCCTTTATACTTACCAGATCCTCTTGGCAGTCTTTTTGCAATAAGGGCTTCAAGTTGAGCAGCTTCTGCCTCATCTTCTTTCAGATCTTTTCTTGCTTTTTCATACCATGATAGTTTCTTTGAGGAGTTCTCTCTTGGATCATACCTTTGTTTGCCTTTTATAGAGGAACTAGCTTTGAATGCAAATTCAGTCTTGGGGGGTGCATCTCCAAACTCAACCAATTCAAATGTAGCTAATTTTCCAACCAATTGATCTCTTGTGATATTTGATAAAGATCTGAATTCTTCAATAGTAGCAACCTTGTGTTTGTAAGATAGAGGTAGGGATTTGAGAACTTTGGCAACAATCTCATCTTCATCCAAGGTTCCACCAGCACATCTAATACCACAAACAAGCTCATTTACTTTTGGCATAAATGTAGTGATTTTGTCATCTTCATTCATCTTCAGGTTTTTAAATTTTCCTTTCAGACTCTGTAGCTTGGCACATTTAACATATTTGTCTCCTTCATGCAGAAGTTTCAGCTTTGACCAAATCTCATATGCAATTTTTAAATCCATAACATTTGTTAGCTCTAAATTAGATAAGGCACTTAGTAAGGCTTCTTTAGCTTGAAGATTATCTTTAGCATCTCTGATTTCATCTACAGTTGTTGGACCATTCTTTGGAGGAACATACTTCTTGGTAGTCATGGTCTAATATTGCATTTCCATACATTGCAAGTGACATTCCATGTGGCTTTTCCAAAGAGTGTAATTAGTTCCATCAAACCTCAAACTGTCCTTCTTGTAGGAAGACATCCTAGATCTCCTCAAGTGATTAAGCTCTTTTAGAGGAACTTAGCTCTGATACCAATTGTTGGTTTTAGGACAGACAACTGAGAGGGGGGGTGAATCAGTTGTCACCAAAACTTTCCTTTCTGTAAACACTTAAATCCTTCTTATATTTCTATAGCATAATAACTATTTAATCATGGAAGCACAATGCAATATTTCAAGAGCAAAAACACATTAACACATATGACACCAAGATTTTAATGTGGAAAACCTAGTTAAGGGAAAAACCACAGGGTGACTAACCCAAGATTGTATTCTTTGTTAAAAGAATAAGAAGAACAAAATGGCACTTGCTAATTAGGGCTCACTGCCTGAGCACACTGCTCACAAGAGGCCCACTACCTACAGAAGACACACTATCTATAGAATAATAATATAAATATTACATACTTGAACTGAAGATTAGCATCTTCATCATGCTTGAGACAGTTCCACTTAAGCTCAACACTTCTGCTCTGCTTTTCGCTCTTTTCCTCTCTACCACTCTTTCATCTTCACCGATGAAACTTTGAAATGACTTCACAAATCTTATTTATACAAGACATCGACTTTGGGATAATCATCTAAGTCGACACAATACATACTTTATTTTATTACAGAGAAATTACACAAATACACCTTGACTTATTACAAAACTTCATGCGTATCACCACACTATCAGCCATACATATCTGGGACTTCAATCTTCTTTGAGGAACACTCCATGCTTCACAAAACATCTTCAAGATCATCCGCAAGATGTGTAAAACATCCGGTTGGCCATGATTAGGAAGAGCGCCATCACCTGAGAGTAAATCTTCAATTATGAGCTCAATCTTCAATGCGAACTGCCAACACGAACTGGACACAATCTAGAGACCCCCACAAGCTTGCCTAAATCACCAAGAACATCCACACCACTTCTGCTTACTGAAATCATTCGCATCTTCATTCGAAACCTCAAGAACATAGTCTGTCATCACTGCCACATTAGAATAAATGTTTGGGGACCTCCAAACCATGAACCAATTGATTTGTCAATTCACATTGGATTCCTAAACATTCCACCAAATTCGTAGAACAAGATATTGCATTTCCAGATCTCACTGGACCTATTTGTGTCACTTTGTCACCTCTGAATAGCTGCCAAAACTAGTTTTACTCATATGGTCATAGCTTCTCCAAATCTTCATGTGGACCTCTCAAATCTTGACTGGATCATCTTTAGACACATATCTACAAACCCTTTGATACGCATTCTCTGATCTTCATCTAGCTGGAATCTTCACTTCATAGAGCTTCACTGTCTTCACTGTTCTTCTCTGTTTCTGATAGGACTAATTTTCTCAATATCCTCAGCACACAGCTCATCCAATCCTTGACATCAATGTAATAGGAGTATGTTGACATCAATGACAACACCAGTTAGGCCCATACTTGCAACATGCCCTGATTCTAACACCTTTGTGCAAAGAAGTCTTTGAATTATGAGTTCTAATTGCTTTGAATAGCACCAGTATTGACACATTGAAACCCCAATTCGTGAATCTAATCACACAAGAGGGCCCATCACTTCTTCATGATATACCTACATCACATATCTCAGAAGTGTCAACGTTTCATGAAACCATCGACATAGAGGACCTTGTGGCTCATGTTCTTGAAGCTCATATTCAAAGATTAGACATTGAGTTGGCTAATTTTCAACAATTTGTAAGCTCAAAACATATAGCTGAGGAGGTTAACCCTATTGTTGAGAGTTTAAGAAGTTTATTGTTCGAAGGATAAGAGGGACTAGAAGTCTTGCGTGGCTTAGCTCACATAGTGCACAATAAATTATGTCAGCAACTACTTATGTGGAAATCATCACTAATGTGACTTCTTCAAATCAAATAGGGACTCATGTGTCGACATCCATACCAACACTCCCTATTCCTACATACACTTCTACTATTCTCACCACAACTACACAACCTAGTAATAGAGCTACCACATGTGTTGGATTATCTACCGAGAATCTCGTTTGTCATTATAGTGCCATTCCATTCAAATATCCAAGTACTACACCTAGTGTCACCCCGCCTACATCAAATCAAACTAAGCCTAATATAACTATTAGGGATTGCAAGCAGAAGATATCAATTAAATGCAAATAAAGATTAAACAAAGGAATGAAAAAATACACAAAAATAATAGCAGCGAGAGACAAGTTTTAATGTGGTTCACCCAAACTCAGACTACATCCACCAATAGAGAGTCTAATATTATTATCCAGCAAATCAAACTAATTACAACCAGCAATCCTTGCAACTTAATACCGCTGCAAATGCTACAATACAATATCAATGGAAACCCTAACCCTTAGCCGTTTTTATCAAGCCTTATGTTAGTTACAAAATAGGGTTTTTTTTATGTCGGCCAATAGAAAAATTAACTCACGACACCTTTATAAAATAATAAAAATCGTTTGAGGTTTCAGGGGCACTGCCCCTCGACCCCGCCCTATATCGCAACAGGGAATGTGCTAGGGGCACTGCCCCTGGACCTCACAAGGGGCGCTTCAGCTTGACCCCGTCTTGGGGGCATTGCCCCCAAATCCCTGTAAATAATTTGGGGGGAAACTGCGCCAATAAAAGTGGGGAAAATTTAACCTCTGAGTCTGATTAGAATCCATATAACAATAATAACTTTCCAAAAAGCCAATCATATAGTGTCGCAACCTATGGTTAGTGTTGTCATATTTTTCCTAGGGAAAAATAGCCTAAAAATCCCACCTTTCTTCCATAAAAAATGTTGGGACCTAAAAAATTAGCTCTCAAACATGCATTATTTTGACTAAAAAATCCATTAAAAACTCTCAATTTTACCTTTGCAATCAAAACCCCCCATTTAGATCTAATTTGAGACAATTTATAGGGTTTTTCTTTCATAATTTTTAAGTATAATGTTCCCCTTGTCATCGTTTTTCCTTCCTTGCAAAAAAATGGTTCATCTAAGGCTTTTGTCAGCAAATCGACAAAATCATTAACTGACGAACTTGCCGACTAGGTTCACGGGTTCATGATTTCGCTAGATTTCTGGATTACTGACAAAAAGGCAGAAAAGGGAAGTTTGAAAAACATTTGTCTTCTTTGGCAAAGTTTCTAAGGAAGCCTTTGTCAGCGAATCGACAAATTCACGAACCGTTGGTTTCACTGACTAAGTTCGGGCATTTGTATTTTCTCCAATTTGCCGATAAGGAGACAAAGAGGTGGAGGATTTTCAAAAGAAGAAAAAGGCAAAGTGTGAAGCAAAATTATTGAGAAAAAGTTGATTTTTTTGGCCTTTGTTAGTGAATCAGCTAGTTCACAAACTGTTGACTTCACCGACCGAGCTAGTGGTTTTTTGTTTTTGCCGATTCACCGATAAGGTGACCAAGCGTCAAAAGATGAAGGGTTTGAAAGAAGTGAAAGTGGCCGCAGAAGGTAAAATTATGTAAGGTAAGAAAGAGATAAAGAGAAATGGAGGAATCGTTGACAAAGTGAAAGGTTGGTGAACCAATGGTTCGTCGATTAACAAGTTCACCTATCAGTGAATTCGTCGACTAAGGAGAAATAGACAAAGGAGAACCTAGGCCAAGTTCACAAAAGTGATATTTCACTAATAGAGATGCAAAAAGGTCAAACAAAAGGGAGAAATTGGGAAATTGGCAAAATTGTAAACTTGCCAATCAGCTCGTGGTTTCTCAAGTTCACCAATAAGGTGATTTGCCAACTAAAGAGACCAAAAGAGTGTTGTTATATAGAGCCTAATAAGACTCAAAGGTCAATTTTTCCCCACTTTTACCAGCGCGGTTTCCCCCCAAATTATTTAATGGGGGTTTGGGGGCAATGCCCCCAAGATGGGGTCAAGGGGTAGTGCCCCTGGCGTGCTCCCAATCGCGATACAGGGCGGTAACTTGGGGGCAATGCCCCCGAAACCTCAAACCATTTTTTATTATTTTATAAAGGCATTGGGAGTTATTTTTTCTATTGGCCGACATAAAAAAACTCTATTTTGTAACTGACATAAGGCTTGATAAAAGCGGCTAAGGGTTAGGTTTTTCCGTTGATATTGTATTGTAGCATTTTGCAGCGGTATTAAGTTGCAAGGATTGCTGGTTGTAATCGGATTGATTTGTTGGATAATAATATTAGACTCTTTGTTGGTGGATGCAACTCGAGTTTGGGTGAACCATGTTAAAACTTGTCTCTCGCTGTTATTATTTCTATGTATTTTCATTCCTCTATTTAATCTTTTTTTTGCATTTAATTGATATTTTCTACATGTAATTCCTATCAAGTGGTATCAAAGTGGGTTGTATTCGATTATCATCTGCAGGAAGGTCTCACAGTTGAGTGGGAGTCTCACGGTTGAGTGAGAGCAATGGTGGATGAGGGTAAATTGAAGGTAGATAAATTCAATGGGTAGAACTATCAGTTATGGAAGATGGAGATGGAGGATTATCTCTATCAGAAGGATTTATGAAGGGCATTGGAAGGAATAGCCAAGAAATCGGTAGCAATGACTGATGAGGATTGGAATCTTCTGGACAGAAAGACACTGGGAACCATTCGGTTGTGCCTGGCACCATCTGTGGCATTCAATATAACAAAAGTGAAGACAATAGATGGTCTGATGAAAGCTTTGGCTAAATTGTATGAAAAACCCCCAGCCTCAAATAAGGTATTTCTCATGAAGCATTTGTTTAATCTAAAAATGATTGAAGGTGGATCTGTGATAGATCATTTAAATGAGTTTAATATGATTATCAGTTAGTTAACTTCTGTAAAAGTAAGTTTTGATAAAGAGGTGAGGGCTCTTCTGATATTATGTTCTTTGCCAGAAAGCTGGAATAGCTTGATAATGACTGTAAGTAACTCTGTCTCTAGTTCAAATACTTTGAAATTTGATGATGTTGTTGATGTTATCCTTAGCGAGGAAATACAACATAAAAGCTTAGGTGGTCCACATCAGGTAGTGTTTTGAATGCAGAAAGCAAGGGCAGATTAAAGGAGAGAGGAAAAGGTACTGGAGGTCATGGGAAGTCACGAGGAAAATCAAAGGACAAGAGGTCCCAATCCAAAGGATAGAAGGATTGCTAGTACTATGGGAAACCAGGTCATCTGAAGAAAGATTGCTGGTCTCATAAGAATCAAGGAGACAAACAAGAAGGCAATAAGGAGGCAAATCTGATAAGTAACAAATCTGAAGATGATGCTTTGATTCTTTCCCTAGATAATGTTGATGATGCATGGGTTTTAGTATCAGGGGCTTCATTTCATGCTACACCACATAGAAGTTATTTTCTTGATTAGTCCAAGGGGATTTTAGACTAGTTTATTTGGGAGATAATGAACCCTATTAGATTGTTGGAAAGGGAAGAATCAAGATTAAGTTGCTGAATGGGAATCATTGGCTACTACAAGAGGTAAGGTACGTTGCAAGGCTGAGTAGGAATTTAATTTCAGCAGGGTAGCTAGCTGATGAAGGTTGCATAGTTACTTTCAGTGATAAAAATTAGAAGGTTTTAAGAGGTTCCTTAATAGTAGCAAAAGCTGTGAAAGTATGCACCTTATATCTTTGTACAGGTCATACTATTCCTTCTACTTTAGTTGTTGTAGAGAAAAAACAAACAGGTTTAGGAATAGTTGTTGTAGGTTTACAGGAAGAGACTGAAATAGTTGCTGCAAGTTCTGAGACAACTTTGTGGCATAACAAACTTGGGCATATGAGTGAAAAAGGTATGAAGGTACTTCATTCTAAGAAAGTTTTACCAGGTCTAAAATGTATTAATATGGATTTCTGTGAAATTTGTGTATGGCAAACAAAAGAGAGTTTTCTCAAGGATGAGAAGCAAAAGAAAGATGAAAAGTTGGAGCTTGTGCATACAAATGTATGGGGACCGGCCCAAGTATCTTCTCTCGATGGCTCTCGGTATTATGTTACATTCATAGATGATGCAACTAGGAAGGTTTACATTTATTTCCTTAGGCATAAATCTGATGTATTTGAAACATTTAATAAATAGAGAAGCTTGGTTGAGAATGAGATAGGTAAAATATTAAAATCTCTTAGATCTAATAATGGTGGTGAGTATTGTAGCAAAGAATTTGAGAATTATTGTTCCTTTAATGGAATTCGTAGCTAGAAAATGGTTCCAGGGACTCCACAAGAGAATGGAGTGGCTGAGCACATGAATAGGACAATAATGGAGCATGCAAGGAGCATGAGATTGCATGTTGGGCTGCCTTTAAACATGTGGACAGAGGCTGTTAACACCACTGTATATTTAATTAACAGAGGTCCTTCATTTCCTTTGGGCTGTGGTATTTTAGAGGAAGCATGGACAAGTAAAAAGGTGAGTTATTCTTTTCTCAAGACGGTCAACAAGGCTAAGTAGACCTCCTTAAAGGTTTTCTCCCTATTTGTATTCTATTTTTTTAATAGATATTGGTGAACCAGAAGGGTATGATGGAGCTATGCAGGTGGATACGAAGGTTTAGTGGGAGCTTGCAATGAAAGAAGAAATGGACTCCTTGTTGAAAAACCAGACTTGGAAATTATGTAAGTTGCCTGTAGGTAAAAAAGATTTACCAAACAAATGGGTTTATAGGCTGAAAGAGGAAGATGGAGAGGTAAGAAAAGATTTGATGCAGGAGCATCCAGTGGTGTAAGGGCAATCTTGCATCACCCAAAAAGAAGTTAATTCAAAATCATTGTAGTTGTTTTCATTTCTTTCCATAATTAGTGTTTCTGGTTCCATAATATCCAGAATAATAATGTAGGACTTTCAGTTTTTCCAAAACTGCTAAAAATAGCAACCTGCCTATTTAGGAAAGTGTACCTGCTATTTTTAGAAAGTTTGCATTTGGGCACATAATGAAGCAAAAACATCCAGAAAGTTATATAACGGAAATATAAGACCTTTGGCAAATGAATCAGGCAAAGATCATTTGTGAGCTGAAAGATATTAAAGTTTTTGTTTTTCGAAAAGCCCCTGAAAATTTCTGGAATGAGATATGAGGCACTAAAACTTCCCATAACATCCCAAAAGGTTGATGGAAATCCATTTACAAGTTTCTAGCGTGACAGTTCACATCGCGAGCTTTTTGGCACTTAAAACAGTTCGTCAATCGGACACCTGGATCAAAAGTTATGCTTCCCGGAAGTTGACCTACTTTTGGAGGGAGTTGCAAATTTTGAAATTTAGCTGGAGGCCGCCAAAAAGTGCTATTTATGACTATTTTAGGAACCTTGAGTGGTAGTAGAGTGAAGAGGGCCAGTGTAGAGTCAAGAATAGGTGGGAAAATAGAAACCCTAATTGATTTGGGGTTACAGAAGGCTGAAGATTCTAGAGTCTTGAGGTTGGGAAAGCTGTAATGTGTTGTAGCCAGTAGAGGATTCATCCTCTGATTGTAATTGAGCTTCTGTAATGTAATGAGTTGCCCAGTTTAATAAAAGAAAGTTCTATTTGCTGTGTTCAATATCTTCTATTGTGTGTTTTGTGATTTACCCCCTTCATCAAGTGGTATCAGAGCGAGGGTTCCTAAGTGTGTAGACAGATCGCCGACCATGAGGCAGTTTGCACCAGGACCTGAGGTTGTGGGTCTGCTGCGGAGACCAAGATGCCTCCATGAAGAAATCATGTTGGGAGGAATGCTTTGATGGAAGAGGGGTTTTAGAGCCCTACAAAGGCAAATCGATGCATTGCAAGAGGAGCTACGAAGAGGGTTTGAGCCCAGGACAAGAGAAGAAAGTGAAGATGAAGTTGAAGAAGAGCTATCTGAGGAAGAACAAGAAGCTACCGAAGATGCTGCAGAAGTAAGGTTGTTGAGGGTCATTTCAAAGATCGGAATGAGGCCCAAGATCAAAGTTTCTACATATTCTGGAGATTTGAATCTAGAACAACTTATTGATTGGATCAATGACATGGAGGAGTATTTTGAGTATGAAGATGTGGAGGACCCAGATCGGGTTAAGTTTGCAAAAACAAAGTTGAAGGGCCATGCCAATATTTGGTGGAAGGAGGTCCAATTAGAGAGGAACAAAAGAGGAAAAGCAAAGATTACTAGATGGGATCGGATGGTGGAGAAACTAAAGAAGCAGTTCATTCCTGTGGACTATGAGATGGAGTTGCTGAAGAAGCTGCAAGGACTAAAGCAAGGTAACAAGTCTGTTAAGGAGTATACAGAAGAGTTTTATAAAATTACTACCAGGATAGGCCATGCAGAGCCCAACAAGGAGAAGGTAGCCCGCTACATTAATGGGTTGAGGCCGAGTATTCAAGAGGAGTTGAGCCTAGTTAGAAAGACCACCATAGAAGATGTGTACCAGTTTTTCCTGAAGCTGGAAGAGAAGCTGAACAAAAGATTTGATAGCAAGCAAAGGGGAAAAGGTCAAGGTGGAAGGACTGGTGGAAGACCCTATGGAGGCCGTAATGAGGATCAAAAGAAAAGTGAAGAAGTAGGCACCAATCGAAATCAAAGAGGGGATAATACCTACCGCCCTCGTGACCAGAACAATGGTGAGCAAAGAGGAAGAGGAAGAGGCAGACCTGGACAAGGACCTGGAAGAGGAGGTTTCAGAGGAACCTATTTCCAATGTGGAGAAGAAGGGCATCGAGCATATGAATGTCTGCAACATCAAGGAAGGACGAATAGAAGACCTAAAGGTAATGCACGAGTTGCACATGTAGATGAAGATGCACAGTCTGAGCATTCTAAAGATGCTGAAAGGGGAGAAACCCTAGTTGTCAGAAGAACTTTGTTGAATGAGGAGAGAGAACCCAATTAGAGGAAGAGTTTATTTCACACAAGGTGCAAATGTGAAGGTAAGTGTTGTGATATTATTATTGACAGTGGAAGCACTGATAATCTTGTTTCAGAGAAGATGGTTGACAAGTTGAAGTTGACAAGAAGAAAGCATCCGCATCCATATCGGATTGCATGGTTGCAAAAGGACCATAGAGCTTTGGTCAATGAACAATGTTTAGTGAAGTTTAAGATTGGTGACTACCATGATGAGGTGCTGTGTGATATCATACCGATGGATGCATGTCATATGCTGTTGGGGAGGCCATGGCAGTATGATAGGAGCGCTGTCCATGATGATCGTGCAAACACATATTCCCTAACAAAGGATGGAGTTCGTCATAAGTTAAAGCCCTTGAAGGAGGTGGAAGAAAAGGTATGTAGTACTACCAAAATTTGTGTGGTAGATGGTAGGAAATTTTTGGAGGGTATGAAGCATAAGCGTCATTGCTTTGCATTGATTCCTAAGATTAGTCAAGAGAAATGTGAAGATGTACCAGCAAAAGTTTCAGATATGTTGGAAGAGTTCTAGGACATTATTTCTGATAATGTACCAAAAGGTTTACCACCAGTAAGGAAGATAAGTCATCAAATGGATTTGATACCAGGAGCCAGTTTGCCAAACAAGGCAGCCCACAGAATGACCCCTGCAAAGAATGAAGAGTTGAACAGACAAGTTCAGGAGTTGTTGAGGAAGGGACTGATAAGGGAGAGCCTAAGTCCATGTGCGGTACCTGCAGTACTAGCACCAAAGAAAGATGGAGAATGGAGGATGTGTATAGACTCTCGAGCCATCAATAAGATAACGATCAAGTATAGATTTCCATTGCCAAGAATGGATGACATCATGGATTGTTTGAGTGGGGCCAAGTACTTCACGAAAATTGACCTGAAGAGTGGGTATCACCAAATCTGTATCAGAGAAGGGGATGAATGGAAGACAGCCTTCAAGACAAAGGAAGGTTTGTATGAGTGGTTAGTCATGCCATTTGGGCCAACCAATACACCGAGCACATTCATGCGGCTCATGAACGAGGTACTGGAAGAATTTTTGGGAAGTTTTGTTATTGTTTATTTGGATGATATTTTGATTTTTAGTAAGACTTGGGATGAACATTTGATGCATATCAGAAGAGTTCTAGAGAAGCTGAGGGAGGAGAAGTTGCTAATTAATCTAAAAAAATACAGTTTTGCAAAGAAGGAGTTGGTATACCTGGGATTTGTTGTCTCGGAGGAAGGTCTTAAGATGGACCCAGAAAAAGTAAGGGCTATCATTGAGTGGCCTACGCCAAGGAGTGCAACGGAGGTAAGATCTTTTCATGGTTTGGCAAGTTTTTACAGAAAGTTTATCAGGAATTTTAGTAGCATTTGTGCACCCCTAACTGAGACAATGAGAGGGGATAGAAAAGAGTTTAGATGGACTAAAGGAGCAGACAAGAGCTTTGATACATTGAAACAGAAAGTTGTAGAACAACCTGTTTTGGCACTTCTAGATTTCAATAAGGTATTTCAGGTAGATTGTGATGCTAGTGGTAGTGGTGTAGGAGTTGTTTTAAGCCAAGAAGGTAAGCCCATTGCCTATTTTAGTGAGAAGCTTAATGATGCCAAGAAAAAGTATTCTGTTTATGATCAGGAATTTTATGCAATAGTTCAAGCTTTGAAGAAATGGAGACATTATCTGTTGCCAAAAGAGTTTGTTTTATATACTGATCATCAAGCTTTGCAGTATCTTAATAGTCAAGGTAAGTTGAACCAAAGGCACTTAAAATGGGTTGAGTTTTTGCAAAGTTATACCTTTGTTTTGAAGCACAGGAGTGGGAAGTCCAACAGAGCGGCAGATGCCTTGAGCAGAAGACAAAATTTGCTGACAGAAATGAAGATAGAGGTTGTTGGGTTCAATGAGCTCAAAAGTTTGTATCCTGAAGATCCAGATTTTGTAGAGGCTTGGAAAGCTTCTCTGGAGCCTGTTACTTTGGATAGGACAAAATGGTTGGATTTCATAATCCAAGACGGCATGCTATTTAGAGGAAGCCAGTTGTGCATTCCGAGTTCCATGAGAGAGAACCTGATTAAGGAGAAGCATAGTGGAGGATTGGCTGGACACTTTGGTCGAGATAAGACCATTTCTATTGTTGGTGAAAATTATTATTGGCCACAACTGCAGCAGGATGTGAGGAAGTTTGTGCAGAGTTGCAGAGTATGTCAGATGGCAAAAGGAACAAGTCAAAATACAGGGTTGTATCAACCATTACCTGTACCAGAGAAGCCATGGGATGATATTAGTATGGATTTTGTTCTTGGTTTACCAAGGACACAGAGAGGGCATGATTCTATTTTTGTGGTAGTGGACAGATTCTCAAAGATGGCACATTTTATTCCTTGTAAGAAGACTAATGATGTTGTTCATATTGCAGAGTTATTTTTCAGGGAAGTGGTGAGACTACATGGTCTACCAAAGAGCATAGTTTCAGATCAAGATACTAAGTTTCTTGGTTATTTCTGGAGGGCATTGTGGAAGAAGTTGACAAATTTAAAGTTTAGTTCTGCACACCATCCATAGACTGATGGACAAACTAAAGTGGTGAATAGGAGTTTGGGTAACCTGCTACGATGCTTAGTAGGAGATAAGCCCAAGGGATGGGATTTGATTTTACCACAGGCAGAATTTTCTTACAACAATTCTGTCAATAGGAGTATTGGTAAATCACCATTCCAGATTGTATATGGCAATAGCCCAAGAAATGCTTCTGAGTTAAGGAAGCTGGACAACGGAGAAAAGACAAGTGCTGAAGCTGAAGACTTTGCAGAACATCTGAAGAATTTGCATGAAGAAGTGAGAAAGCACATTAATAAGATGAACATTCAGTACAAGGCTAAGGTAGATTAGAAGAGGAGGTATAAGGAGTTCCAGGTGGGAGATGAAGTCATGGTTCACTTGAGAAAAGAAAGGTTCCCAGTTGGAACATACAATAAATTGAAAATGAAGAAATTTGGACCATGCAGAATCATGAAGAAGCATGATTCAGGAAATGCATATGAGGTAGAGTTGCCGAGTGGGATCAATATTTCTCCTGTTTTCAACATTGTTGATTTATCAGAATATCATGAAGGTGGAACAGAGGATGGACAAACAGAAGTACAGTGGAGTATTCCGGCATCTACTTCAATGGAGGAGATAGAAGAGATCTTGGATAGCCGTGTGGGAAGTACTCGGAACAAGCAATATGAAGAATATCTGGTAAAATGGAAAGGAAGGCCTGTTGAAGATTCTTCTTGGTTGTCTAAGACAGAGGTTGACTATTTGGGTTTTCCTCACACAAACATCTAAGACGTGACAGGGTCACTTCTCAAATTACCCTGGGTGTCTGATGCAGGAGCATCCAGTGGTGTAAGGGCAATCTTGCATCACCCAAAAAGAAGTTAATTCAAAATCATTGTAGTTGTTTTCATTTCTTTCCATAATTAGTGTTTCTGGTTCCATAATATCTAGAATAATAATGTAGGACTTTCAGTTTTTCCAAAACTGCTAAAAATAGCGACCTGCCTATTTAGGAAAGTGTACCTGCTATTTTTAGAAAGTTTGCATTTGGGCACGTAATGAAGCAAAAACTTTCAGAAAGTTACATAACAGAAATATAAGACCTTTGGCAAAGGAATTAGGTAAAGATCATTTGTGAGCTGAAAGATATTAAAGTTTTTGTTTTCTGAAAAGCCCCTGAAAATTTCTAGAATGAGATATGAGGCACTAAAACTTCCCATAACATCCTAAAAAGTTGACAGAAATCCATTTACAAATTTTTAGCATGATAGTTCACATCACGAGCTTTCTGGTGCTTAAAACAGTTCGTCAATTGGACACCCGGATCAAATGTTATGCTTCCCGGAAGTTGACCTACTTTTGGAGGGAGTTGCAAATTTTAAAATTTAGTTGGAGGCCGCCAAAAAGTGCTATTTATGACTATTTTAGGAACCTTGAGTGGTAGTAGAGTGAAGGGGGCTAGTGTAGAGTCAAGAATAGGTGGGAAAATAGAAACCCTAACTGATTTGGCGTTACAGAAGGCTGAAGATTCTAGAGTCTTGAGGTTGGGAAAGCTGTAATGTGTTGCAGCCAGTAGAGGATTCATCCTCTGATTGTAATTGAGCTTCTGTAATGTAATGAGTTGCCCAGTTCAATAAAAGAAAGTTCTATTTGCTATGTTCAATATCTTCTATTGTGTGTTTTGTGATTTACCCCCTTCATCAAGATTTAAAGCCAAGTTAGTTGTAAAAAGATTTGCATAGAAAAAAGGTATTGATTTTGATGAGATTTTTTCTCCGGTTGTTAAGATGACTTATATTTGTACTATTTTAAGTATTGTGGCTACTGAAGATTTGCATTTGGAACAACTAGATGTGAAAACTTCCTTATGCCATGGTGATTTGGAAGAGGAGACATATATGGAATGACCCCAAGGATTTGAGGTCAAAGGTAAGGAGAAACTGGTGTGTAGATTGAAGAAGAGTTTGTATGGCTTGAAACAAGCACCCCGATAATGGTATTTAAAATTTGATAGTTTTATGGCTGAGGAAGGCTGTATCTGGTATAATTCTGACCATTGTGTTTATTTTAAGAGGTTGGATAATGACATCTACATTATTTTATGTTTATATATTGATGACATGCTTGCAGTAGGGTCTAACATGGATCACATAAGTGAGTTAAAACAACACTTAGCACAATCATTTACTATGAAGGATTTGGGGGCAGCAAAATAAATCCTTGGTATGAAAATTTGTAGAGATAGGAAGAACAGAAAATTGAATCTATCTTAGGTTGATTATGTTGAAAAGGTGTTGCAGAGATTCTATATGGAGAATGCAAAAGCTGTCAGCACACCTTTGCCTAGTCATTTGAAATTGACTAAGGAGATGTGTCCAAAGACATAAGAGGAGGAAGAAAAAATATCCAAGGTACCATATGCTTTAGCTGTAGGAAGTTTAATGTATGCCATGGTATGCATGAGACCAGATATTGCACATGTTCTAGGATTCGTAAGCAGGTATATGAGTCATCCTAGATTGGAGCATTGGAATGCGGTAAAATGGATTCTTAGATATTTGAGAGGTACATCCAATAAACACTTATGTTTTAGGGGGCTCTAATACTGATTTAGCAGGTTATGTAGACTTAGATTTGGTAGGGGATATTGATACAAGGTAGAGTACTACAGGTTATGTCTTTATTGGAGGTGGGACCACAGTGAGTTGGATCTCACAGTTGCAAAAGGTGGTTTCTTTATCCACTACGGAGGCAGAGTATGTAGCTACAACAGAGGCAAGTAAGGAGATGATATGGCTACAAAATTTTATGGAAGAATTGGGAAAACAATAGGCTAACAGTTATTTGTTTAAGAACAACTAGAATGCCATACATCTTGCAAAGAATTATGCCTTGCATTCAAAGACCAAACACATACAATTGAGGTATCACTTCATTCGATTAGTGTTGCATGATGGACATTTAAGGATAGAAAAGATACATACAGATAACAATCCAGCAGATATGTTTACAAAGGCAGTGACAAGGGAGAAGGTTAGATCCTCTTCAGCTTCAGTTGGTCTTCAAGACTAAAAACATAAAATCAAAACAAAAGAGTCTAGGGTGTTTATTTCCAGTGGGAGCTACAAGGTTAGTGGTGTTATGATCAGTCTCCAAGTGGGAGATGATATGTTGTGGAGTCTGATCAGTCTCCAAGTGGGAGATTGTTGTTATATGGAGCCTAATCAGACTTGGAGGTTAAATTTTCCCCACTTTTATTAGTGCGGTTTCCCCCCAAATTATTTAACGGGGGTTCGGGGGTAGTGTAGAGGAAAACTAATACGTTGTAGACTTAGCGTAAGTTAGGGGTAAACCTATCTAAATAGTCCACTCTATCATTGCATTCCTACATTAAATTATCAACCAAGGAGCATAAGCTTATGATGGCACTTGCATTGTATGTGCCTCCAAGACTCATATCTATCCTAAACTATCTTATCCAAACCTACTTAGAGTATTCTACTTGGCTAGAATTCTCAGAAATACAAAAACAGTAAAAACAACTACAAAACCCAGTGGCTACGGGTACCTATAGCATAAGCTATAGATAACTGTATTCAACAAGTAATTGTAGAATTAACTCAAAATATCCAAAATGATAAAAGAACTTAACACTAACCTTCAGAGGACTTACAGTAAACAAAGCATGCACTCATTCATAAATCACAACTACTGGAAATAGTAATCAGAATATTTTACTGAACTCACAATACAATTTGTGAAATATCAAAGAAATAACTTTAACTAGAAATGCATAAATAAATAAGGAAATAGTTGAAGTGAAGACTAGTACCTTGAGTGGCTAGCTCAGGGGACTATCTGACTTAACTAGAAATCAAATCTACTTTAGATTCTCACGCATTTTTATAACACATAGTTATATTCAATTCATATCACAAATAGGATCTGTTGGTGCCTGCATGAGCAGTCAGGTTTCAAGCATATATTTTGCAGGCACCTTCCCAAAAAATCCAAAAAAGGTTCTAAGTCTCTGGGCCTCCTCAACATTTTTCAACATCAGCATCATGTTTTCTTCGGAGGAGGTCATCATAATCATTTTTCAAGACGTTCACCCTAATGTTGCTTGCGAGGGTCATCATATTTTCTGCCTACATGATCTTTCGCCGGGGTGATATTTTAACATCGGGTGTTCTTAGTTAAGATCATCCTGATGATGTTGCTGTAAAGTTCTAAGTATGACCTGTTTTGCATCGGAGTCATCGTATTTGAACATCGAGTGATCTTAGTTAAGATCATCCTGATGTTATTTTATCACTTCATGTTCTTTCATCACCCGATGCTACTGACGTCATATTCTTGTCAGGGTGATATCCTCTTATCAATCAGCTTCATCATATTCCAAGGAAGGGGGTGATATTTTCAAGTATCAGTCATATTCATACTTCACCCCGATCTTACAATAGAGCTACAGTGCATCATGATCTTTTCCGAAGGGGGTGATATTTTGAAATATCAGGTCATCTTACAAATATCACCTTGGTGCTGATATATGAATATGATGGTGACGTCATCAAGGTCTGGGGGGGTCATATTTTTAACACTAGTCATCTTGTGAAGATCCCCCGATATTTGCAAATATGACGATGACGTCATCCAGATATAAGGAGGTGCGCGATAGGCAGATATGTTGATGACATCAGTAGAGTATGATGATGACATCATCAGGTTGGATATCGGCGTGACATTTTGTATTGGATAGATAAGCAAGTGGTTTGGTGATGAGGAGGGTTTGGCCGATGGGGTGATATCCTGCAGGAGGCATTTTGTCATGCTAGAGGATGATGATGACGAGGCTTATGCTAGCATCGTCGGGAGCAAAAGCATCGACATCATATGTGCTCATGACCTAGTATATAAGGTGATGAGGAGGTTGCCGCGGGGTGCATGTGGGATAATTAGTTCCCACATAAATTTGAAATATCAGGGTGATAAATCTTGGTGGGAAATGTTTGCGATGCACAGTATTCTGTATTTCCCAAGGTTGCGGGTTGGTACGCTATTAATGGTAGATGTTACAGGGTATGGGTGAAGACGTGGACAAATCTAGTACCCAACTGAAGTTGTGAATCCCTAGGCGGCGGTGCAAGGCTCGAGATCTCTTCCTGTCCCCTCCTCCACTTGTTGCATTCAATGTTTGAGCGCCATTTCCTCAGAATGAATTGTATTTGGCGGACTTTTGACTTTTGCCATGTAATTAATGCTGAGTACCTACCTTGCTGTATATAGCAAGATGTGTTGCTCAGTTGTTGGTTGTTGAAAGCCTGGGGCATTTTTGTGTAAATAACGAAAGATAGGGCATGACCCTGGTTGTTCTATCCCATTTTGGAGTTTATGTGTTGCAGCATGAGTGTATTTTGCACATATGTGTTGATTTATATGAAAAATGCTTATTTCATGTGTTTATCTACTTGTCTCCATTTGCTGCATGTCACCCTTCTTTTGAATCTGGTTGCTAAGGGTTTCATAGATTCTAGGGTGTAGATATCTATATTGCATGCTTGATCTGTAACTTCCATTCAAGGAGTGGATTAAACTGTTATAGGTCAATGTATGGAGAAGGTTGCATGCCAGTAGGGATATCTGTAAGTAGAGGCAGCTAAATACCCATCCTTGGGTGATGTTTGTAAGGCAAGCATCAAATCCAACCCCCTGAAACTTGAGTGAAAGCTGCAAACCATCTATTGTATACGTCTAGTTGACTCCTTGCCCAATGGATAGGTACCAGTCTGCTCCTGGGTCAGTAGTTATGAGCCAAAACCCCTTGTCTTGCATCCAGGATATTATGTCCACCCATTTCATCACTTCAACCTGTTAGTTGTAGGAGTAGGATTAGGACCCCTGCATACTCTCATATCCAACCAGACACATATGTCCAAGAAAGTTGCCAAACTTGTGATGTATCATACACAGCTTGGTCCATACATGAGAGTATTCTGCATGTTGCTATCAAGATATATCATTCTGTCATCGAGCTAGTCAAGGTCACATCTTTAGTTATAGGGACACCCCCCTTGGTGCAGCAGAACCAGAAGTGAAGGGGAGGAGCTCATGCAACCTCCTTTATTAGTTGGCTGAATCTACACGTGCATAGGAACTGGCAAACCCTAATGCTGATTCAGAGGAAAAACCAACAAAATGGCAACTCCGCTGGGGATGATTTGATGAAAAAAGAATATATTTTATCCATCCAAGTCACCAACAAAATGGTGACTCCGCTGGGGAATTAAACAGAAAAAGTGATATCTTGTGGCCCATCCGAGTCACCAACAAAATGGTGACTCAACTGGGGAATGAACAGAAAAAGTGATATCTTACAGCCTCTGGTGAAGTTTTGCCTTGCTCTGTTGGTGGAATGAACTTGGAAAAATAGCTTTTAGCTGTTGTAAATTTTGTCCTCTCTGGAGAGGTGGCAACTCTGCAAAAAGTTTAGTGCACATGAAAGGTAGATGTATGTTGTGTGATAAAAGATGTTCAGATTTCTGCATTTGGATGAGAAAAGGTACTTAGCTTCTTCTCCTATATTTGTTGTTCTACTGCATAAGTTAGATGCAAGGGGGAAGCCTTAGGTCTTAGGCGGACAAAGGATGTCTAAGAGTGAAATTTTTATGAATCCAAACATGTATTCACCCATACTCAGTCAAAAGGGGGGTGATATGTTGAATAAAAGAATAGAAGAGATAAAAAATAGGTTGATATTCTTAAAGGCTAGGCAGGCACAATTAAATAGTAGTAACCCTGTTGTGTCTGCCAGTTAGAAGGCTAAACCTCTTCTCAGCCCTTTTGATCCTCAGTATGACCTTGAGATCATGGCATCATGTGAAGAGAAAAGTGAGAATGAAAATACACCAGTTGAAGATGCCAAAAGAAGGATCAATGATGACTCCCATTGCAAGGTTGTGGTGTTTGGTTCTGAAAATAATGATGTAGTTATGGACAACAATAAATATTTATTTGAATGGGTTTGTGGAGATAATTGTGAGTATTGTGCTCAGGATAGAGAAGAAATAAACAAACAGGTTGATACTCCTCCACAAAGGGAATCCATTGATGGTGAAGATGCGTGTTCTAATGCATATGAACCAATGGCATACCATGATGAGACTTATGCACCTGGATCACCCATTTTTGACATATATGGTGATGAGGATCTATTTGAGTATGGTGAAGGTTTGAGCATTGTTTTTGACTTGGATTCTGTTTCTCATCCTAATGAAGGAGAAACCAACATACATCAGGTAAGTGATTGTAAAGATGTGCCTGATTGTAAAGAGGTGCCAAAGCCTGATCTTTTCTAGCTTGGTGTACCTGATGATTGTGTGCATGATGTGCACAATTGTGAATTTGAAAGCTTTTCTTTTGATAGGCCAGCTGATGAAATGAGTTTGGAGCTCCCTAGTTGTGTGGTGGACTCTGAGTGTTTCCTTTTTTCAGTCCAGCTATGAGATCATTTTGCAATGCATAGTGATGATAACCTGTGTTCTGTGCCATTTAAATATGCATTTCTTGATAAATACTGCACCCACATATCACATGATACTGAGGGTTGTCTGCATAGGGGTGATAATGACAAGCCAAATCAGAGAGTTGAAAGTGCAGATGACCAAGTTTGTTTGTGGGTGGATCATTGCAGTATCTCTGAGCTTGATCCAGTGCATGCAAATGAAAACAAGATATTTGACAAAGGGAGATACAGGTATTTCTTTTCTTGGTGGCCTTAGGCCATCAAGTGTGTTTGGTGATGCAGGTCAGTGTAGTATTTGACTCTGTGCCCAATGGATAAGGGACTGGTCTGCATCCCAGAGTTCTGAGGTTCTCACCATGCCTGCAAGAGGCATGCGTTCCCAGACAGAGCCACTGTTGGTGCCTGCATGAGCAGTCAGGTTTCAAGCATATATTTTGCAGACACCTTCCCAAAAAATCCAAAAAAGGTTCTAAGTCTCTGGGCCTCCTCAGCATTTTTCAACATCAGCATCATGTTTTCTTCAGAGGAGGTCATCATCATCATTTTTCCAGACATTCACCCTGATGTTGCTTGCGAGGGTCATCATATTTTCTACCTGCATGATCTTTCGCCGGGGTGATATTTTAACATCGGGTGATCTTAGTTAAGATCATCTTGATGATGTTGCTGTAAAGTTCTAAGTATGAGCCATTTTGCATCGGGGTCATCATATTTGAACATCGGGTGATCTTAGTTAAGATCATCCTGATGTTATTTTATCACTTCGTGTTCTTTCATCACCTGATGCTACTGACATCATATTCTTGTCAAGGTGATATCCTCTTATCAATCGGCTTCATCATATTCCAAGGAAGGGGGTGATATTTTCAAGTATTAGTCATATTCATACTTCACCCCAATCTTACAATGGAGCTACAGTGCATCATGATCTTTTCCGAAGGGGGTGATATTCCAAAAAATTGGGTCATCTTACGAATATCACCCCGGTGCCAATATATGAATATGATGGTGACATCATCAAGGTCCGGGGGGGTCATATTTCTAACACTAGTCATCTTGTGGAGATCCCCTGATATTTGCAAATATGACGATGATGTCATCCAGATATAAGGAGGTGCGCGATAGGTAGATATGCTGATGACATCAATAGAGTATGATGATGACGTCATTAGGTTGGATATCGGGGTGACATTTTGTATTGGATAGATAAGCAAGTGGTTTGCCGATGAGGAGGGTCTGGCCGATGGGGTGATATCCTACAGGAGGCATTTTGTCATGCTGGAGGATGATGATGATGAGGCTTATGCTAGCGTCGTCGAGAGCAAAAGCACTGACATCATATGTGCTTATGACCTAGTATATAAGGTGATGAGGAGGTTGCCGCGGGGTGCATGTGGGATAATTAGTTCCCACATAAATTTGAAATATCAGGGTGATAAATCTTGGCGGGAAATGTTTGTGATGCACAGTATTCTGTATTTCCCAAGGCCACGGGTTGGTAGGCCATTAATGGCAGATGTTACAGGGTATGGGCGAAGACGTGGATAGATCTAGTACCTGAGTGAAGTTGTGAATCCCTAGGCAACGACGCAAGGCTCGAGATCTCTTCCTGTCCCCTCCTCCACCTGCTGCATTCAATGTTTGAGCGCCATTTCCTTAGAATGAACTATATCTGGTAGACTTTTGACTTTTGCCATGTAATTAATGCTGAGTACCTACCTTGCTGTATATAGCAAGCTGTGTTGCTTAGTTGTTGGTTGTTGAAAGCCTGGGGCATTTTTGTGTAAATAACAAAAGATAGGGCACGACCCTAGTTGTTCTATCCCATTTTGGAGTTTATGTGTTGCAGCATGAGTGTATTTTGCACATATGTTCAGTTTCATGTTGATTTATATGAAAAATGCTTATTTCATGTGTTTATCTGCTTGTCTCCATTTGCTGCATGTCACCCTTCTTTTGAATCTGGTTGCTAAGGGTTTCATAGATTCTAGGGTGTAGTTATCTATTCTACATGCTTGATCTGTAACTTCCATTCAAGGAGTGGATTAAACTATTTTAGGTCAATGTATGGAGAAGGTTGCATGCCAACAGGGATATCTGTAAGTAGAGGCAGCTAAATACCCATCTTTGGGTGATGTTTGTAAGGCAAGCATCAAATCCAACCCCCTAAAACTTGAGTGAAAGTTGCAAACCATCTGTTGTATACGTCTAGTTGACTCCTTGCCCAATGGATAGGCACCAGTCTGCTCTTGGGTCAGTAGTTATGAGCCAAAACCCCTTGTCTTGCATCCAGGACAGTATGTCCACCCATTTCATCACTTCAACCTGTTAGTTGTAGGAGTAGGATTAAGACCCTTGCATACTCTCATACCCAACTAGACACATATGTCCATGAATGTTGCCAACCTTGTGATCTACCATGCAGATCTTGGTCTAGACATGAGAGTATTCTGCCTATTGCTATCAAGCTAAATCTATTAGTCATTGAGCAAGTCAAGGTTACATCTTTAGCTATAGGGATACCCCCCTTGGTGCAGTAGAACCAGAAGTGAAGGGGAGGAGCTCACGCAACCTCCTGTATTAGTTGGCTGAATCTGCACGTGCATAGGAACTGGCAAACCCTGATGCTAATTTTGAAGAAAAACCAACAGGATCTTCTCAGATTGTATTCAATAAAACATGTCTAGATCTTCCAACATAGAAAAACAGAGTAACAACTGGGCAAATATAAAATGAAGTAAGTTAGAAAGAACTAACTTTACATCGAACTCATCCTTCCTAACTTATACAAAAATGGGAGAGTGTTATGTAACTACCAACTAACTTTGATCATCAATCCATCCCTAGATATCAGGGTACAGGCTTGAGATCAATTTATTAATCTAACTAAATAAAGGAAGCAGAGTCCTATTCAAATAGAAATTACTATACAATGACTCATATATGAAACACATGAGTTGTGTTTAGAATCCTAGAACAAGTCTTCTTCTCCTGTATTTATTCTTCCATAATGATCACATTCATCTTCAGTTGGCGTTTGACTGTGACTTCCTTTAATGCCTTGTTTTGCAATGTGCTACAAATTCTCCTCTCCTCGATGCCACATACTTGCTGTTGCATAGGGGTTAATCCATAGAACATATGCATGCAAATAACCTTCATAATTAAACTATAAAATCTTCATCTATATGCATACATACTGATGTCTAACTCATTCAATTGATAAATATTATCACCATGTTTCATATTTGATAGAATAGGTTCAAGGTTTGTAGAATATATAAAAACAACATATTATGATGGTAATGTCTTGGAAAAGTATCTGGAATATCATAGGCATAAAGTTTGAAGCATATAAAAATAACATAAAAGAAGCCAATTTTTGAACCCATCATTTCCCCCCAACTAGACTTTTGCTTGACCTCAAGCAAAAACACTCAAGTAAACACCTAGTGGAAAAGATTATAATGCAAAGTAATTTGCCTAAGATCCACATCTTCTCTGACACCCTATCCCTGCTTGAGATAAAAACCATTATAGCATGCAAGTCTGTCCATCCTGATTGACTCCGTACTCTTGCATTCATCCCTTCTTCCTCCTGTCCAGTATGGAACTAGATAAAGGAGAATAGGAGGGTGATAAGTAAGGGGTAGCCATGCCACTCCTCTTTTCTCTAAGATCTGGATGTACCTGCGCAATCTCTCAAACATATTCATGAAATTGTGGAGAGAGTGAGGCTCTTTCTTCTACAATTCTTGGGTCAAACTATCCCATCTGCTCTGCACATACCTCTGGCAGTTATGAATAATAGACACTGCTACCCGCTATATCCTTCTGTAATCCCTGAGTCTTAAATCCATAATTACTTTTCCTGGACCCTTATGAGAGAGGAGTGTTAACCATTGGGTCAGGATCACTTTGGGATTTAAGGATTCTTTCCTAATCTATAGTGGCACTTTCTTTTCTTGTTCCTCATACCTATCCATCAGTTCCCCTCTAAGTTGCTCATTCATGAAGTAAGATAATAGTACTCTAACTTGAATATCACCAACATAAATCAAGGGGTTCCACTCTGTATCTTCTGCCATCAAGTAATTGTGCAAACAATATTCACATAACTGGTCTTGTTCCTCTAGATTGACTTCTTGAAATAACTAGAAAAAATTATGCCTTGAATAGATAGAAATAGACTTATATTTAATGAATCTATTAAACTAAAAACTCAGAAATTTTTCTTTAAGAAACCTTGCATAAACTCTCAGTGGGGGTCTACATTCAATGATTTGAATTAATTTTCAATTACCTCTATCAGGTTCCCTTCCACGCTTTTCAATTCAAAATTTTTACTTTCTAATGATGCATTAAGAATTTGTTTCTCTTTCTCCCAGTTTTCCTTTTCTTGTTTGAATTTATTATTGAACTTCACCAATTCAAAATCCAAAGATAGAACAGTGAGGCATGTTGGAGGTCTTATTACAGGAGGCTATAGAATTGGAGCTTGTCTTCCCTTATTTTCTATTTTACTCTCAACCACCTATGCCAATAGATCCATATTGGTTCCATGACCATAAGTGTGAATTTTCTCCTCCAACACTTGTATTCTTATCTCTTTTTCCCTATCCTTTTCCTCATACTGTTTCACTTGTTCTTCTAATTGTTTTATCCTATCTAGGGCTTCTTGAAGTTCTTGCCTTATATTTCCATCTTCCAACAACTCTTTTTCTTTTCCACAATCAAAACTTTCATCCTTATTTCTAGTAACATAAAAAATTTCTTGAGCAGGGCTACCAGGAACTGATTTTCCCATCTTCTTTGCAATGAAAATGTCTTCTGAATCAGAACCAAAGGATGAAGAAACATACCTTCTTTGTTTAGCAAGTATACTGGCATCAGTAGGAGCATTCTTAGGGGCATTTCCTTCCTTTTGTGAAGCTGTGTCCAACAATGTTGGATCTTGCTGCTGCTGTGCTTCTTCCTTTTCTACTTCCCCTTGTTCCTCATCAACTCTTTTTCCCACATCCTGCCTCTTTAGCCTTTCTGAATGCCTAGGTGTGATAGTTTCTGGCTTCTCTTCACTTTTTCTCTTTCTCCTCTTCTTCCTCTCCTTTCTCTCCCCTGCACCCTTCTCTTTCTCAACACCCTTATGCTTCTTCATATTCTTCTTACTTTTCTTCTTAGAAGAAAGTAGAAGCATCACTTTTCATGGCTCCTCTCATAGGTTTAGGGTTAGGAGGTGAGGGTTCTTCTACTATCACCAACCTAGTTTCTGGAGGGATTTCCTCCTATGGCTCTTCCTATTCAGGTTTAACTTCAGGTTCAACATTTGGTTCAGCTTCAAGTTCAACATCTAGTTCAACATCAGGTTCTTGTTGAGGTTCATCTACTTCCAATAATTCTAAAATATCCTTGCATTGTTTAAAAGCATCCCAATTAACCTATGGGTGCTGAATTCTCAAACTCCTTTTAACCAACAAAGCTATCAAACGATGATGAGACAATGTAGTCTTTGTTTACCTTTTCTGATACTCAAATGCCATTCTTTTCAACATATTATAAAGATAATTGGGAACATTAACTAGTTTGTCATTATGTAGGTGATTCAACAACTTAAAGTGTGTAGTATACAACAAATTATGTCGACCATCATAGGTAATATATTTGATAATATATGGAGCACACTTCCCCCAAAAGAATGGAAGCGATAATCTCTTTGTACCTTGTGTGGTCAAGTCCAGGTTCTCACCATGCTCACAAAATTCTTCCCTCGCCATAGCTGCATCAGTATGAGCTAGAAACTTAGACCCTGTACATGGTAAGCCGGTGCTTGGGCAATGGCTATTTTAGAGGCATCCATGACCAATCTCCTGACTGTGGCTTCATCATACTACAACATTACTGCAAAAACCCTTGCCATTTTATTATCATACTCCGTTAATTTTAGAAAATAGTCTAACCACCCCACTGTGGTAAAGAGTGGTAGAACCAATACATCCTCTAATATCTCCTTATGCATCGATGGATCTCTTCTGATGAGATCACCCCCTATTGCACCTATATTCTGCACTCTTATCAATTCTTAATTTTGCCTAATTTCAATTTTACCATCTTCAGAAGATTGCCTTTCAATCCCCCCCAAATGTAGATTTTAGAACTCTTCGATATTAGAAATTTTGATATTGAATTTTTTTGAAATTTCACCTCACTCATAGGGAAACTACAAGCTCACAATTTAGGGCAGGTCGACTATCATGGAAAACGACACATGAAAACCTTGACAGCTTCTAAAAACTTCATGTCAAAAATTAAAAAAAAATGACTAACCATATACCCCTCCCCCCAACTGAAAGTTAAAGTGACCACACTTCACGAATCAATTTGTAGGGATGAAAAAGTAATGATTACATGGAAAGGGTGATATATTGTTGCATGCATGAAATAAACAAAAGCAATAATGAATATAAATAGAAATTTTAAGTTAATTATTAAAGGTTACCATATGTGCATGCATTGAGTGGTGAGCCTTGGAACTGGAGATCATGTACTTGGCATTTATTAGGCACGAGTAGAGTGATATGCTTAGAGTAGATGGGAGGGTGGTGGGTACATTGAAATTGATGTAATGTGACAGATCACAACAGTTGATGTAACATCTTGGGAATGTGATTTGAACAAGCATGCCGCAACAGTTGGTTTATTGAAAATAGATGAAGCACGTGTAGAAAGAATGAAATGTGCGGGTAGAAGAATGGAATGTTGCCAAAGTGTTGAGAATTTCCGCAGACACTTGTTGCTATGGGCACCCACAGTATAGGTCCCGACTAAATGTGTATAGAAACATTATACCGGGTCCCAACAGCAACAGGTCCCTACTACATGTTAAAAATAGGTTCCTCTGAGAGTGAAAAATAGGCTCCTCTGAAGTTGACTGTGGTCATCATGAATAATGTGTTGTGTGTGAATGTGATGTATAAAGCATAAAAAATTAGGTCTCAGCGACAGGGGTTGAGTATTGCAACTTAACCTCTGCATCACTAGACAAGAGTGGTGGATCATCATCTGACAGTGTATCAGTTGGTGTTACAGAACCTTTATCAGGAGTGCCAAGAGTACCATACTGAGTAGCTAGAGAAACAAGAAAGTCATCCTTCTGAAGTGGCTTCTTATACAGTTTCAGCATGTGTCCATCTACTAGCAATGAAAACTAAACCTCATCAATGGTCTATAATTCGACTGCACCATTAAGAAAGACTTGTTTAATCTAATAGGGTCCCAACCAATGAGATTGAAGCTTGCCCTTGAAGTCCTTGTATCTTGAATCATAGAGTAGTGCCCAATCACCAGCAGTGAATTCTTTAGTCTTAATGTACTAGTAATGCTATTTGGCTCTTTGTTTCTATATGAACTCTATTTGATGGATGGCTTCTAACTGGATTTCATCCAGGGCATTCAAATATTATAGTTTGTCTTGTTGAGCTACAGTCAAATCCATCCCTAATTCCACTATTATCCTCATGGTTTTGTATTCAAATTCTATAGGCAGGATTGCTATCTTTCCATAGACCAACTCATAAGGTGTAAACCCTGTAGTTGTCTTCCAGGTAGTTCTATATGCCAAAATAGCTTCTGGCAGCCTAGAAACCTAATCTCTTATGTGAAGTTGTACTATCTTTGTCAAGATGTTCTCAATTTCTCTGTTTGTGACTTTGACCTGACCATTAGCCTGAGGATGGTAGGGAGTGGATTTCTTGTGTTGAATTTGATATTTCTCCACCAGTCTGCTGATTAAATCAGATGTAAATTATGGTCCTTGATCAGTCACTATCTCCCTTGGCACACCATATCTAGTGAAGATGTCCTCATACAAGAATTTTACCACATTGCCATCTCTGGCAAACTGCATAGATTTAACTTCCACCAATTTGGTTAAGTAATCAGTACATACCAGGATATACTCCTTATTGTTTGATGTAGGAGAAATACCTAGGACCAACAAAATTCAACCCCCACTTATTAAAAGGGGCCAATGAGATTTGTGGCTGCAAAGGCATCTCATCACTTCTTGTAGGTCTTCCCATTCTCTGACATCTATCACAGCTTCTAGTATACTTGACAACATCTTTATGAAGTGTTGGCCAGTAATATCTTGTTGTCGATATTTTGAAGGCTGTCCTTTTGGTTGCAAAATGTCCCCCACAAGGATCATCATGACAGGTCTTCAATATATCAAACACCTCATCCTCTCTGATACATCTTCTCATAATATTATCTAGGCCAGTATAGAATAAGAATCCATAAATCAAATAACAAGGAAAACATTTGTGAACTAGCTACCTTTTCTCCCTTGGAGAAAAGTAACCTGGAATCTGCCTCGAAACCAAATAATTAGCTATATCTGCATACCAGGGAGTGTGTATGTTGAGAGAAAAGAGATGCTCATTAGGAAAAGAGTCATCAACCACTCCTTCCGCTAATTGTGTAGGCAGTCTAGACAGAAAATCAGCAACTACATTAGCCTTACCTGGCTTGCCAACAATTGTTATGTCAAATTCTTGTAGTGACAACAACCATCTGACAAGCCTACCACCCACTATTGTCTTATTCATCAAATATCTAATTGCTACATGATCTGTGTGTATGAACACTTTATAACTAGTATTGTAGTGTCTGAATTTGTTAATGGCATAAACAACTGCCAATATCTCTTTTTTTATCACAGTGTAGTTTAACTTAGCTCCCTGTAGTTTTTTACTTACATAGTATATTGCATACTCCTTAGTTCCTTCTTGCTGGCCTAGAACTGCTCCAATGGCAAAGTCTGTCACATCTGTGTGGATGTGAAAAGGTAGTGTCCAATTTGGTCCTCTAAGAATTGGAGCTTGTGTCAAGGGTGCTTTTAGCTTTTCAAAGGAAGTCTGACAATCTAATGTCCATTCAAATTCACTATCCTTTGTCAACAAGGTAAACAAAGTTGCAACAATTTTGCTAAAATCCTGAATGAACCTCCTATAATAGCCTGCATGTCCCAGGAAGCTCCTTACATCCTTATGTTTCTGTGGAATAGGCAGGGCAGAGATAATTTCAATTTTCTTTGGGTCAACTTGTATGCCAACACTTGAGATAAAATGTCCCAAAACTATTCCTTGTGTCATCATCATAAAACACTTTTCATTACTCAAAGAGAGGTTGTGCTTTGTGCATCTCTTCAAAACTTTCTCCAAGTTGTGTAAAGCTTCATCATATGTTTCACCATATGTGGTGAAGTCATCCATATAAATTTCCATGCTGTCATGGGAAAAATCAAAGAAAATATTAAGGATTTCTCTTTGAAATGTGTCTGGAGTGTTGCACAGACTAAAGGGTAAGATAGAATATGCATAGGTCCCCCAAGGGAAAGTAAATGCTGTCTTATCCTAATCCTCTAGTGCAATCTTGATTTGGTTATAGCCACTAAAACCATCAAGAAAGGAAAAATATTTCTTGCCTACCAAAGAGTCAAGAACTTGGTTAATAAATGGCGATGGAAAGTGATCTTTTCTGGTAGCAGTATTTAGTTCTCTGTAATCCACACAAACCCTCCATTTGCCACCTTTCTTGGGCACTATGACCAATGGTGAAATCTATTCACTGTCTGAAATGGGGTATATAAAGCCTGCATCCAAAAGCTTTTGAAGCTCAGTTTTCACAATCTCTCTGAGGGCGGGGTTCATGCACCTTTGCTGCTACCTAATAGGTCTATAGCCATCATCAATGTATATTTTGTGCATAAATAAGGCAAGATCAATGCCTTTCATGTCACTATAATCCCAGGTGAATGCTACTAAATGTATCTGCAATACTTCATGTAGGGATTGCTGTTGTTCATCAGTCAATGCATTGTTTATAGTCAACATCTTTCTTGGCTTGATTTCTAATTGTTTGGACATTTCTTATACAGAATTCAAATCAAGGCTAGGTAATACTGGTAAGCATTGCTGGGGTAATAGAGCATGAAATATTTGTGATACTTCCTTTGAGGAACTGCTGGGTATTATGCTGCTCAAAGGGTCTTGTAAACATGATAGATAGTCCTACTACTGCGGGTGCCTCCCACAGTCATTTTGTATAATGTGAGCAATTAACTCATCTTCATCTGGAATATCCAATAAGGGACAGCGTTCAATAGTCATCAAGGTTTGTAGGGAATAGTTGTCCTCATCCTCTAGGGTAGGCAGAACGGTCTGCTCAATCTCATCGTATGGTTGGGCTGCTGGATATAAAACCAATTTCTTGGTCATAGTCCCATTGGATATGATTATGTTACTAGACCTGCAATCTATAAATGCATTAGCAGTGGCAAGCCATGGTCTGCCTAGTATAAGAGGATAACCAGCAAGATTAACCTTTGGTTGCAGGACTATGAAATCAGCAGGTATTCCCAAGAGTCTAATGCAATGACCAAATTCTCAATGACTCCTTTAGGTTTGACTATAGACCTATCAGCTAATTGCAAGACCTTCTGAGTAGGCCTAAGGTTGTTCAATTGGAGTGTTTGTATTGCCTCCTTGGTCATTACATTATTTTTAGCACCTAAGTCTATCAGAGTATTCTTAATCAGAGTCCCATTAATTTTGACATCCACCACTAGACTACCTGGATTTGTGTATTTGGGAACAGTTATGTTCCCCAACATTATGTCAGCTAGGTTGCCCAAAACATGAAATATCTTTGGGTCTATTCTCTTTCTTCCTGGTTTCTTGATGTAGAGATCACAGATAGTCTTAGTGTAGATGGGAATATATTTGATGGCTTGGATTAAGGGGATCTTTATGCTTATGTCTTGCAACTAGCCTATGAGGTCATTTTCAGATTGTGTTGGTTGTTTCTAGATAGCTAATCATTCAAGGAAAGGAGGCTTAGGATGTGAAATGGTCTGAGGTTCCTGAGTTGGTTCAAGTTACAAAGGTGGTTTATTTGAGGCCTCTTCTATGGGTTCTTCATCGTCAAGTTCTATAATTTGGGGAGATGAAGTACCTGCAAGTTGCTTCCCTGATCTGAGATGAACATTACTCACTTCCACCCCATAGGTGGGATATTGCATCACCTCGTTAGTATAAGCCTGCTAAACAGGCTTGTTGTTAGGGTTAGGTGCATGTTGGGTAGGGATTTAGGTAGGCCTAGGAGGTGGATTTTGAGGTGTTGATGGCGGCATTATGGATGGCTGTTGTGGTTGAGATGGAATCATAGGATGCTCAAAATGTGCATTTTGCTGCCATTGTTGGCCCTTGTTCCATTGAGGCTGCCATTGCTATTGTTGAGTAGGCCACTGGGGGTTATAGTTGGAGCCTTGGAAATTTTATTGAGGCCATGGGTTTGGTTGTTGTTGGTTCCAACCAATTTGTGGAGTAGGCCATTGTGGGTTTTTCCATGCATTTGGATTTCCAAGCCACTATTGAGTATTCCAAGCAGAGAAATTTTGGTTTGCAGTAGGGAAGGGTGAATTAAAATTAAGTGGATCAGAGGGCATACCTTGTCTTTACTGCCAAGGTCTCCTCTAAGCTATGAAGAATAGTTTCCCATCCTCCCCTTCAAATGGCTGTAATTCTAGCCTTTCAATCTTCTCTTGCTAGATACTAGCCACCCTCTTGCATTTACAATTGGCCTTCCTCTGCTTATAGTTGGGGCAGTATTCAATAAGCATTGTATCTACCTCTTCCTATTTCTTCTTGATGTGAAGAGTATCCAGCTGTGTAGCCATATGGCTAATGATATCTTCTTTCATGTTGGTCAGCAAGTTACTAATCTCCACTCTTGAAACCCCATTGGTTGACTTGCCTGTGATGGATGCTCTTTCTCCCCTTGGTCTTTTGGTAAAGGTTCTAGAATAATTTTTGCAAGCTCTGTAGACATCCTCAAAGGGAAGTTGAGATATATCCCATGTTCCAATGAGATTGAGGGCATCCATGCAGTCATCATTAACCCCCTTCAAAAAGACCAGCTTCAGTGATTCTTTAGACAATCTATTTTGAGGGTTTTTCTTCAAGGCAAACTGAAATCTTTCAACATAGTCTTCCAGTGGCTCATTCTCTTTTTGTGACATCCTAAAGATGTTGTCTCTCCTCCTATCATGTCCTCTATAGTAGTCTTTATATTTTGCCAGGAACTTTGTCTTCATGGTATCCCAGTGTGGAATGACATCTTTCCCCAACCCCATAAACCATCTTAAAGAAGCATCTTTTAACATGGCAAGGAATAGCTTGAGCCTGTAAAGATTAGTCGTGTAGTCATAAGTCCTACATAAGACATCAAACTCGAACAGGAAAGTGTCAGGATCTTCAGTCACCAAGCCGTAGAAAATAGGCAATGTAGAAGGTGGTATATTTTTCAGAGTAGTAGCCCGTGCTTGGTCTAGGATAGCGAATTCAAACATTGCTTGTCCTGGAGGATCCTCCACTACAACATTTGCCATGGTTATGAAGGTCCCTTCTGTAGTTGTCGAAGAAGCTGATGAAGATGTAGAAGGTGTTGATGAAGATGTAAGAGGAAATTCTTCTTCAACACTTTCTACTGTATAATTGATAAAGTGAGCTATTTCTTCACTATCCTAAAAAATTGAAGGGATGAATCTACCTCGGTTATCTCTTCGCCTCCGCATACAGTGAATTTGGCTTTATATTCTAGCAGTCTTGCACAATGTTAGTATATTTTCTAGTGTTTCCTGGAAAATGAATTTATTAATCCTACTGCTGGAATCAAAATTTAAACTATGAAAGCATATAAAGACAAATGAGCCGATGAAGGTAGCACCATCCTTGGCAACGATGCCAAAAAAGTAGAGGAAAACTAATGTGTTGTAGACTTAGCATAATTCAGGGGTAAACCTATCTGAATAGTCCACTCTATCATTGCATTCCTACATTAAATTATCAACTAAGGAGCGTAAGCTTATGATGGCACTTGCACTGCATGTGCCTCCAAGACTCATATCTATCCTAAACTATCTTATCCAAACCTACTTAGAGTATTCTACTTGACTGGAATTCTCAAAAATACAAAACAGTAAAAACAACTACAGAACCTAGTGGCTACATGTACCTGTAACATAAGCTGTAAATAACTATATTTAGAAGGTAATTACAGAATTAACTCAAAATATTCAGAATGATAAAAGAACTTAGCACTAACCTCTAGAGGACTTACAGTAAACAAAGCATGCACTCATTCATGAATCACAACTACTAGAAATAGTAATTAGAATATTTTACTGAACTCACAATTTATGAAATATCAAAGAAACAACTTTAACTAGAAATGCATAAATAAATAAGAAAATAGATGAAGTGAAGACTAGTACCTTGAGTGGCCAGTTCAGAGGACTATCTCACTTAATTAGAAATCAAATCTACTTCAGATTCTCACGCATCCTTATAACACATAGTTGTATTCAATTCATATCATAAACAGGATCTTCTCAGATTGTATTCAATAAAACATGTTTGGGTCTTCCAACATAGAAAAATAGAGTAACAACTGGGCATATATAAAATGAAGTAACTTAGAAAGAACTAACTTTACATCAAACTCATCCTTCCTAACTTATACAAAAATGGGAGAGTGTTATGTAACTACCAACTAACTTTGATCATCAATCCATCCCTAGATATCAGGGTATAGGCTTGAGATCAATTTATTAATCTAACTAAACAGAGGAAGCAGAGTCCTATTCAAACAAAAATTCCTATTCAACGACTCATATATGAAACACATGAGCCATGATTAGAATCCTAGAAAAAGTCTTCTTCTCCTGTATTTATTCTTCCATAATGATCACACTCTAGCTTCAGTTGGCGTTTGATTGTGACTTCCTTTAATGCCCTGTTTTGCAATGTGCTACAAATTCTCCTCTCCTCAATGCCACATACTTGCTGTTGCACAAGGGTTAATCCATAGAACATATGCATGCAAATAACCTTCATAATTAAACTATAAAATCTTCATCTATATGCATACATACTCATGTCTAACTCATTCAATTGACAAATATTATCACCATGTTTCATATTTGACAGAATAGGGTCAAGGTTTGTACAATATATAAAATCAACATAGTATGATGGTAATGTCTTAGAAAAGTATCTAGAATATCATAGGCATAAAGTCTAAAAGCATATAAAAATAACATAAAAGAAGCAAATATTTGAACTCATCAGGTAGTGCCCCCAAGATGGGGTCAAGGGGTAGCGCCCCTTGCAGGGTCCACGGGCAGTGCCCCTGGCATGCTCCCTATCACGATACAGGGTAGGGTCGAGGGGCAACTGTTAGTGTAGGTTTTTATTTCCTAGATGGGTTATTTATTTTTCCTATATTCCTAGGTTTTTCTTACACTTCTATTAATCTCGCTTAGGTTAATAAAGCATATCTTATTAGGTAAGTGGTTGCGAGGTGTCACCTTCTTACATGTGAGCATCTATTAGCTATCTTGGGAAGATTCTTTGCTATCTTTAGTCCGATAGATGGTTGCTCCTCATTGGTCGGTGTTGCCACCTCCTCTCTCTTCCTACTCTATATAAGCATGCTACCTGGCTTGTATTTGGCATCTTTTGCTTTTGCATCCTCTTAATGCTATTTTGCTTCTAGCATTTGCATTACTCTCTTGGAGACTAACTCTGTGTTGCTATTTTGATTTTGTATCATTTGCATTCATAGTTTTAATATCTATTCTTTGCACTAGTTTTCTGGGTTATTAATCTTTTCAGATTCTAACATGGTATCAGAGCTATTCTATGTGCAAGAGTAGATTTTAGTTTCCATATTTGAGAGATTCGGGGGGGGGCTAATAAATCTTATTGCAGGTTTTCAAAAAACCCAGTATGCTCTTCTCTTGCATCTTCGGATGATCTTGAGAATCAGAAAAATTTGACGGAAACTTTTTTAATCTCTGGGGTTGCACATGTGTTTTATGAAATCTGGGTGATTGCAGCATTTCTGGTTATACTGGCAGCATTTTTGGCTGTTCCAACGCATCCAGGAGGCTTGAGAAAGTCAGATTTGGCTTTCGTTTCACCGAAATCAGAGATCGTCATACACAGTTGCGAAACCAGGGTTTCAAGCTCAAATCTGACAACCAGCTTGCATATTTGGTCCTTTGAATCAATATTGCAGGTTCTAGCATCTGATTCAACCTTTGCATGTCATTTTTTGGTTGTTGGGGTCATTTTTTGTAGCTAAAGGCGTTCCATTTACACTGGAGCAACATCTTCTGTACATTTGCAAAAAAATGCCTTCTGGGTTTTGTTCGCAGCATAGAAAAACTATCTGGGTATCTTTCCATTTTTGCATGCAGTCTGTATATTTTGCAAAAATGCGCTCAGAAAGCTACAGCAGGACCCCTCTCTGTTGGTAGCTGCAGTTTTGAAGACAGTTTTCAAATGCTCTGTTCTTGCTCATACGGACTCCTTTTCCCACAAAAGTTTTTTTGATTTTGACTATTTTTTAGTGCTCTATGCACTAGTGCAGTCATTTTTTGATTTTGATGCCAAGATTTTTTAGAAATTGCAGATTCTCAGTCGTGACATTGCACGGTTCTCGTTTTGGGAACTTCAGAGGATCATAACTTTCACATACGACCTCATATCGAGGCGATTCTTTTTTTGAAGGTGCATGATTTTTTGAGTAGATCGTAGCGGTACTATTTATTTCTCTAGATATTATGCCAAAGTTATATTTTTAGCATATGCTCTTCATGAGGGTTTTGTAATGCATTGAAATCAAAACCACTTAGTATTTATTGCTAGTGGTAGTTGTAAACGCACTAATATAAAGTGCCAAATCATATTTTCTTGGGGGGTTCTTTGATTGAGTGAAAAGGGGGGGTTGTCTTGGTTGGGTTCTCTTCTTTTCAGACTTCTTCTCTGCATTTCTTCATCATGGATCAAACAAATCTGCCTATCCTAACTCCATACAATTAATTTGAGTGGAAATCACGCATGACAATTCACTTAAGGAAAGCTGGATTAAATAGGATAACTATGGGACTTGAAACTGAACCTGCTAAAGATGAAGATAAGCCTAAGTGGTTTAACAAATGTGATGAGGCATATGGAACATTGTGTTTGTCTGTTTCTCCTGATTTGCTCTTTCACATTGAATATTTGAATACACCAAATGAAATCTAGACAAAGCTAGAAACACTATTTGGTACACAAGATTCAATGAGGGGTCATATGTTGGAAAATGAACTAATTAGTTTAAGTCCAGGCAATTTCAACACAATCCAGGATTTATTCACCAAATTGAAATCACTAAGGCTGCAGTTAAAACAATGTGGAATTGAAAAGAAAGATGAACAACTGATTCTTAGTATTCTCTCTAAGCTAAGTTCAGAATATTCTATGTTTGTTTCTACTTTCTATGCTACTAAGGGTGCACTTGGTACTCAATTCACCATGCCATCTTTAGATGATTTTGCTGTCAATCTCACTTGAGAACAGGACAAGCTAATCCAGATGGGCACTCTTAAGTCCTCTAAGTCACATGCCTTGGCTGCCAACCAAGGTACAAAAGAACATAAAGGACAAAGTAGTAACAACAATAGTAAGGATAAGAAACAAAAGAATAGCAAGGAGAAGAAGGATCATATAACGGTTGCTTCCAAAGCAACTAATGAGACCCAATATTCCAAGGGCGACAAGCCTAAGAAAGAGAGGGTCCAATGTGCCTATTGTAAAAGACCTAGTCATGATGAACATAAATGTCTGAAGAAACAAATTGATCACTTGACACACATTCTTGAGAAAAGTAATATCAGTGTTCCTGAGTCTATCAAACAGAGTTCTAATGAGGGGTCTAATAAGGCAAAAGAAAACAACAAGGGGAAAGGAAAGGGCAAGGCCCTTGTTGCAGTTGCTTCTTCACCATCCACTTGGGTTCTTGATTCGGGTGCTTCGCACCACATGGCTTCATCTAAGGAAGAACTTGCATCCTTGGAGCCGTGTACTATGCCTTCTATTTTGATGGGTGATAACACTCCTGTTGAGGTGTGTGGGAGAGGGTCTGTTGATGTGGGGGATGGCACATTCCATGATGTTCTTTGTGTGCCCTCATTATCAACTAATCTCCTATCGGTATACCAGATCACTCACACAGGTTCAGGCAAGTGGGTTGAGTTCACTCCTGATTCAGTGGAGATTCGTGAGTTGCACAGTGGTTCTACAGTCGCAGTTGGGAGAGCAGATCATCAATCACGGCTCTATCTGTTTTCTCACTTTGTTCCTGATCCTCCTTCGACTGTTTTGCTGACTCATTCTAATGATGTGAGTAGATTATGGCATGAGAGGTTTGGCCATCTTAACTTCCGCTACTTGCAGCAGCTCAACCAGCAGAGCATGGTCACAGGGTTGCCTTCAGTTCAGTTTTCAGGTGGTGTTTGCCAAGGTTGCATTCTTGGTAAGCATCCTAAGGAAAAGTTTGACAAAGGTAAGGCATGGAGAGCTTCACAGATACTAGAGTTAGTTCATAGTGATTTAGCTGGTTCATTTCAGCATCCTTCTTTCAGCAGGGCTAGATATGTCCTCACATTCATTGATGACTTTTCTCAAAATACTTGGGTGTACTTTCTCAAATAGAAGTCAGAGGTATTTGATCATTTTCAGGACTTCAAAAATTTTGTAGAGAAGCAATCCGAGAAAGCCATCAAAGTTTTGCGCACTGATAATGGTGGTGAGTATGTCAACCATCGGTTTGAGAGGTTTTGCACTTCAGAGGGGATTGATTTGCAGCATTCAGTTCCATACAATCCTCAGCAGAACGGTGTTGCAGAATGGAAGAATAGGTCCTTAAAGGAAATGGCGAACTGCATGATTCACTCCAGATCTCTTGCACCACAGTATTGGGCAGAGGCCATTAACTATGCTTGTTATATCTAGAACCATGTTCCTCACCGAGCCTTGAAGGGAGTCACTCCTTTTGAAGCTTGGAGCGGTCAGAAACCATCAGTTAAGCACTTTCGAGTTTTTGGTTCTCCTGCATGGGCCCACATTCCTACAGAGAAACGTAAGGCCTTGGATCCGCAGAGAAGACCTTGCATATTTGTAGGTTATCCTGATGGTGTGAAGGGTTATCGGTTGCTCCACCCTACTACACATGAGTTGTTCATTGAGAGGAGTGTTCAGTTTGAGGAGGGCTCTTCGAGCTCACTTTCTATCACTTCTCCAACTCCTTCTACTTTGACATTGGAGTCACTTGGGATACATGACAGATCTTTTGATGATTTAGATTCACTTGAGCAGTCTTCTACCTCCACTTCTAATGCAGAGAGCGATTCAGAGGACTCACCTCCTTCCTCTCCTAGTCATCATTCAGAGGTTGATGATTCTCCTCTAGATTCTCCATCTTCCGGTCCACTTTGGGCTAGATAGACCTTACAGTCTGCAGGTGATTGGGTTGGGGATCCATTAGACACCAGGCGGACTCGTTCACAGTTCTAGGATGCTCCACATGTCTTCATTGCTACTGCCTCAGATCCACAGTCTTTTCATGAAGCTTCTGGTATTCCTAAGTGGGATACAACTATACAGGAGGAGTATAGTTCCTTGATGAGGAACCACACTTGGGATCTTGTCCCTCTTCCTAAGGGAAGAAAACTTGTTCGATGTAAGTGGATCTATCAGACAAAATTCGCAGCAGATGGGTCGGTTGACAAGTATAAGGCTCGCTTGGTCGCAAAAGGATTCTCCCAGGTTCCTGGGATTGACTACTCTGAGACTTTTGTGCCAGTTGCCAGAATGAATTCCATCCGACTTGTTCTTGCCATTGCTGCAGCTAATCGTTGGGAAGTACACCAGATGGATGTGAAGAGTGCTTTTCTTCACGGTGACCTTCAGGAGGAGATCTACATGGAGCAGCCACAGGGGTTCTTTCAGGATTCTTCACTTGTGTGCCTTCTTCAGAAGTCTCTCTATGGCCTCAAACAGGCTCCTCGAGCCTAGTATGCCAAGATGGATTCCTTCCTTCTATCAGTTGGGTTCACTCGGTGCCATTCTGATCCTAATGTCTACATTCTGTAGCAGGATGATTCACTCCTATTTCTGGTTCTGTATGTTGATGACTTGCTGATCATAGGGAGTTCTTCATCCACCATTGGGGCTGTCAAAACTGCCCTTCATAACAGGTTTTTGATGACTGACTTGGGCTTGTTGCATTACTTTCTCAGGATTGAGATCTACCAGTCTTCTTCCAGGATCACCATCACACAGTCCAAGTATGCTCTAGATTTGCTCTTGAGGTTTCATATGGCTAACTGTAAGCCTGCTCCGACTCCCTTTCTTTCTGGAGTCAAACTTGAGGCTCAGTGTTCTTCTCCACTTGTTGATGGCACTTTGTACCGATAGCTTGTAGGGAGTCTCATTTATTTGACTCATACGAGACCCGACATTTCATATGCTGTAGGCCTAGTTTCACGATTCATGCAGGAGCCTCATGAGCTGCACTGGAAAGCAGACAAGCGGATCCTTCACTACATTCAGGGTACTCATAGTTTTGGGATTCACTATGCAGCGGGCATTGAGCTTGACTTGGTGGGCTACACAGATTCAGATTGGGCAGGCGATTCTCAAGATCGCAAGTCTACTTCAGGTTACAGCTTCTCACTTGGTTCAGGTCCTGTTTGTTGGTCAAGCAAGAAGCAATCTGCTATTGCTCTATCTTCTACTGAGGCCGAGTATCAGGGGGCTGTGAATGCCTGTACTGAGGCCATTTGGCTTCAGAATCTTCTCACTGAGTTTGGCATCCAGATCAGACGGCCATCAGTCATATTTTGTGACAACCAGAGTGCCATTCAGATCTCACGGAATCCGGTCCATCATCAGCAGACCAAACACATAGAGGTTCACATGCACTACCTCTGGGAGCTCATCCATGGCCACGTCATCGACCTTCGCTACTGTCCGACTTCCGAGTATGTTGCTGATATCTTCACCAAACCCTTCACTGAGAGCAAGTTCCTTCATTTGCGAGCTTTGCTGGGGGTGCGGGATGTTTCATCTTCTGGGGGGGCTTCTTCCTCTCACTCGGAGTCCTGACTCTCTCTACTTTTGGGGGGGTCTCTTTTCTCTCTCTTTGGAGGGGAATTTTATGTACATGGGTACCTCATCAGGCTTGCTTTGCCGGGACCCATTTCTACATCCACCTAAGCTTCGCTTATGGGGGGTGTTAGTGTAGGTTTTTATTTCCTAGATGGGTTATTTATTTTTCCTATATTCCTAAGTTTTTCCTACACTTCTATTAATCTCGCTTAGGTTAATAAAGCATGTCTTATTAGGTAAGTGGTTGCGAGGTGTCACCTTCCTACATGTGAGCATCCATTAGCTATCTTGGGAAGATACTTTGCTATCTTTAGTCCGATAGATGGTTGCTCCTTATTGGTCAGTGTTGCCACCTCCTCTCTCTTCCTAGTCTATATAAGCATGCTACCTGGCTTGTATTTGGCATCTTTTGCTTTTGCATCCTCTTAATGCTATTTTGCTTCTAGCATTTGCATTACTCTCTTGGAGACTAACTCTGTGTTGCTATTTTGATTTCATATCATTTGCATTCATAGTTTTAATATCTATTCTTTGCACTAGTTTTCTGGGTTATTAATCTTTTCAGATTCTAACAGCAACATCCCCACAGGGGCTTAGGGGCAGGCCCCTAAAACCTCAAACAATTTTTGATTATTCTATAAAGGCGTTAGGAGTTATTTTTTCTATCGACCGACATAAAAAAACCCTATTTTGTAACTGACATAAGGATTGATAAAAGTGGCTAAGGGTTAGGGTTTTCCATTGATATTGTATTGTAGCATTTTGTAGCGGTATTGAGTTACAAGGATTGCTGGTTGTAATCAGATTGATTTGCTAGATAATAATATTGGACTCTCTATTGGTGGATGTATCCCGAGTTTGGGTGAACCACGTTAAAACTTGTCTCTCACTGTTATTATTTCTGTGTATTTTCATTCCTTTGTTTAATCTTTATTTGCATTTAATTGATATCTTTTGCATGCAATTCCTAACAAGTGGTATCAGAGTGGGTTGTGTTCAATTATCATCTATAGGAAGGTCTCACGATTGAGTGGGAGGAATGGTGGACAAGGGTAAATTGAAGGTAGATAAATTCAATGGGCAGAAATATCAATTATGGAAGATGCAGATGGAGGGTTATCTCTATCAGAAGGATTTATGGAGGGCGTTGGAAGGAATAGCCAAGAAATTAGCAGCAATAAATGATGAGGATTGAAATCATCTAGAAAAAAAGGCACTAGGAACCATTCGGTTGTGCTTGACAACATGTATGGCATTCAATATAAAGGAAGTGAAGACAAAAATGGTCTGATGAAAACTTTGGCTAAATTGTATGAAAAACCCTTAGCCTCAAATAAGGTATTTCTCATGGAGCGTTTGTTTAATTAGAAAATGATTGAATGTGGATCCGTGACAGATCATTTAAATGAGTTTAATACGATTATTAGTTAGTTAACTTCTGTAAAAGTTAGTTTTGATGAAGAGGTGAGGGCTCTCCTAATATTATGTTCTTTTCCAAAAAGATGGAATAGCTTGATAATGGCTATAAGTAACTCTGTCTTTGGTTCAAATACTTTAAAATTTGATGATGTTGTTGGTGTTATCCTTAGCAAGGAAATGTGACGGAAAAGCTCAGGAAGGTCCACATCAGGTAGTGTTTTGAATGCAGAAAGCAGGGGTAGATAAAAGGAGAGAGGAAAAGGTTCTGGAGGTCATGGGAAGTCACGACGAAAACCAAAGGACAAGAGGTCCCAATCTAGAGGATAGAAGGATTGTTGGTACTATGGGAAACTAGGTCATCTGAAGAAAGATTGCTGGTCTCGGAATAATAAAGAAGGAGACAAACAAGAAGGCAATAAAGAGGCAAATGTGGTAAGTAATAAATCTAAAGATGATGCTTGGAATCTTTCCCTAGATTATATTGACGATTCATGGGTTTTAGATTCAGGGGTCTCATTTCATGCTACGCTCCATAGAAGTTATTTTCTTGATTATGTCCAAGGGGATTTTGGGCTGGTTTATTTGGGAGATAACAAACCTTGTCAGATTGTTGGAAAGAGATGAATCAAGGTTAAGTTACAAAATGAGAATCATTAGCTACTACAAGAGGTAAGGCACATTCCAAGGCTAAGTAGGAATTTAATTTCAGTAGGGTAGCTAGCTGATGAAGGTTGCATAGTTACTTTAAGTGATAAAAATTGGAAGGTTTTAAGAGGTGCCTTAATAGTAGAAAAAGATGTGAAAGTAGGCACCTTATATCTTTGTATAGGTCATACTATTCCTTCTATTTTAACTGTTGTAGAGAAAAAATAAACAGGTTTAGGAATAGTTGTTGCAGGTTCATAGGAAGAGACTGAAATAGTTGTTGTAGGTTCTGAGACAACTCTGTGGCATAACATACTTGGGCATATGAGTGAAAAAGGTATGAAGGTACTGTTGGCAAGAGACACTATATGGATTCATGGTTGTTGTCATTGATGGCAACAAAGGTCATGCCACATATCCGCAAGTCATAATGTGTCTCTACCGGAAGTCAGAATAAAGAATGTTGTGGTCCGGTGAACAAGAACAGAGCATGTGGCAAGGTCCGACAGATTGGTCCGGATCTCTCAGAGGAAGTGTCTTGGTGCAGTGCGGATTTGGGGAAGTCAAGAGGACTACCTTGAGTGGTATATTCCAAGGATTTAGCCTCCGGTGATGGACAAGGAAAAAGATATGAACAGTTGAAGTACCGGATTCCTGAGAAACAGTGAAAACAGAGGAAGAACTGACTGACAGAGTATCAGACTACTTTCCGGATGTGTTACTGTTGATGATAGAGGTTGCGAAGGCATGAATCATGTTTGGCCGACATGATTAATGATATCTACAAGTATATGCTTGATCCGCATTGCTTGGTGAGGAAGGATTCAGCCGACAGAACAAAAGTTTGTAAGAAACTAGACTGTTCCGGATGCCGACTAGAAAGGTGATGAAATTACTTGTGCGGATATATATAGAGGATGGATTTAGTTGTGAAGGGTGTGATGGTGCGAAGATATATGCGAATAAGTCCAGAACAGAGCAGAGGTAGCAAAAAGGATCCGGTATGTGAAAGATAGCAGAATAAAGAACAGAGGAAAGATGAAGTGCAGCAGATCAGTGTACTGAGCCTAACCGGAACTGAACTCCAGCATATGCAGATGCTTCCAATCAGTTCAAGACTGTGATTCTTATCACTTTGTAGACAGTGTGTCTTCTTGTAGGCAGTGGGCCTCTTGTGAGCAGTGTGCTCGGGCAGTGAGCCCTAATTGGCAAGTGCCATTTTGTAATTTCCTATTCTTCTAACAGAGAATAATTTTGGGTTAATCACCCCGTGGTTTTCTCCCTTAACAGGGTTTCCACGTCAAAAATACTGTGTCATGTGTTTCTTATTTCATGATTAATGTTTTTGTGTTTGATTCTATGCTGCATCAATTAAAAAGAAAGTTCAATAAGGGAAATAATTAGGATAACTGATTCACCCCCCCTCTCAGTTATCAACAATTGGTATTAGAGCTAAGTTCCTCCTAATAGAGCCTAACAGCTTGAGGAAGATCTGGGATTTCAAATGGATGCATATGGTTTAAGGGAGCAACTCAAGACTGCTCTTGAGGATCTTGAACAGTCAAATTCTGAAGTCAGTGAATTAAAGGAAAGACTCAAACAGGCTGATGAATTCATGAGAGAATTAAAAGACAAACTAAGTCTCTCTATGAAAAAGAGAAAGGAGCTGCTCCAACAGTTGGCAAGACAAAGTGAAGAAAGCAATACAAATGAAGAATTGACTGAGCAAACCAAGTTATGTGAAAAGTTATCAAAAGAAGTCATTATGTTAAGACATGAAATGGAATCAGGAACCATAAAGTTTACTCAAGAGATTGAAGAAAAAAGAAAGGCTGAAGACAATCTAAGACAATCTCTTAAAGAAAAATCAGAAGAATGCCACCAGATGGACAGGATTATCAGACATCTTGAATCTGATCTTGAAGATGCCAAAGATAATGAAGAAAAACTTGAGGATCAAATTGCCTCTCTCAAAAGAGACCTTCAAACAGCAAATGAATATAAAGAGAAATTCAAGATAAGTTCTGCTCAACTTGAAGTTCTTCTTGGAAGTCAAAAGAGGACAGATGACAAGTATGGTTTGGGATATGAGAAAGGAGAAAGCTCCGAATCCGGTCAGAAGAATCTTGGATCAGAAAATCCAAGGAGCAGGCCTAGAAGACCTCCGGTAAGACAGCCAAATGCTCAAAGATATCCATCCTTCAATGGATACTGCCACAGCTGCAACCACTTTGGTCACAAAGCTAATCAGTGCAGAATGAGAATGAATCAGATTAATTCATCCTTCTCCGGACAGTGCTTCAACTGCAAAAGGTATGGACACAAATCCCATGAATGCAGAATTATGCAAGTAAACAAATCATTCAAAGGTAGATGCTTCACATGCAATAGAGTAGGTCATATGGCTAATCAATGCAGATCAAGAGGATATCAGTCAAATATGCAAAGAAATGTTATTTGCCAAATCTGCAATAGGTCCGGTCATAATGCTAAAGTCTGCAGAAACAAGTATCAGGACAAAAGAGGTCCGGTGTATAATCAGAATCAAGACAAGGGTAAACAAAAGATGAATGCGGATGAAGTTAGGAATCAGATGAGCAAGATTTGGGTGAAGAAAAGTTCAGAGAATGTAGAGGTTGGATCCGCACCAGACTCTGGTGCTGATATTTCTTCCGAAAATTAAAAAGTGAGCTCAGGCTCAGGGGGAGACTCAAAGAAAATCCTGTTCCCCCAGCCAAACAAGTGATGCCGGATGTGGCACAAGATGCGGATTAAAGGGTTTGCAGATATGAGTCTTGAGATGCTTCAGTCAAGTTTTCAGAGGTCCGCATGGAGTTATGGAGAAGCTGTGATCGATCAAATAAGACCTGTTCAGGGAGATGCTCCGGTATGATAAAGGATTACAAAAAGGTCCGGAGAGATCCGGAAGTGCACTATCTTGTTCTGCGGATTGGACAGAGTGTTTGGGATGTTCTTGTAATATGTTACCTCTATTTATTCATGATTGAAAGATCCAGATGATATTCACAGATCAGGACTAATCCGGGATACTCCAAGCTATTCAGACAAGGCGAACCAGAATAATGTAGGTGAAGCATTTATTGCAGACAGATATTAGGGTTCGCGGAGCAATATAAGGGATTTCTCAAAAGTCATTTGCTCATTCTGCACTCAAGAAGAAGCGAATAGTGGAGCTCTGCAACAAGATTCATCAAGCACACCAAGGATCTCCTACCGAAGTCATTGCATAAAGAAATCAATCCAATCACTCCGTGCAAGTCGAAGGCGCATAAGGTATTCTCCGTTTTTCATTACCTCACTGCAAATCTTTGAAGAATGGCTACTCCAAACATAGTTAAGATCTCTGATAGACCTCGCCCCTCATTCAAGAAACATCCCTACAAATCATTGGAGGTAGATCCACTAGGAGCCTTCTCTAGTGTTCCTCACGGAGTTTTACATACTGAAGACATTAGGGTTTACATACATGCAAGCATTGAGGAATTTGGGGAATTCAAATTAAGAGACCTCTATCACAAGCAACTGATAGACAATGCTTTTGAGCTTAAACCAGAGTATAAGGATATCCAGAAGAAACAATTTGAGCAATTTATTCATTTCCCCTGCTTTGAAGAAGATGAATGGGTCCGGTATGTACTGAGCAGGATGCATGACAACTTTCTATGGCTGGATAGACCCTGCAAGATCACAAAAGAGGCAATTAGAGCAGTAACTGGTCTATACTCTTCCGGAGGGATACCTATCCTCAAATCTGTCAAGAACAACATTGTAACTGAGGCCACCGGATCAAAATTTGATAAGAGGGCAATGACCATTGAAGATATTTCTGATCCGGATATCAAATATGCATCAATGATAATAGGATACAAGATCTATCACTCCAGCAGGGAGAATTCTGTATCCAGAACTGCAGTATACACTGCCTATGAAATGCTAAGAAAGAATGCAGAATATGATCTCTGCGAACTACTGCTAAGCCAATTAATGGAAAATATACAGAAAATCAAGAAGGATAAGAAGAATTCCTTTAAGTATGGTACTCTTATTGTATGTCTATTCTTCTACTTCATGAATGAGCTACCCGGATCAAGTGGATGGGTATGGCAGAATGACAAACCTGTTGCAGTCCAGATAAGAGACTATTTGCATGGACTTGGGGATGCAAAAGCGAGAAATACAGCTCTATGGGGATACTTCAAAAACTTTCAGAGCATGATGCAAGCAAGAGAGAGAATTCCCCAGTCTCTTGTTGAAAAATACAAAGACTCTGTGTGCTTTATGGTTGACACTGATCAGTGCCTAATGGAGGCAGTGGAGCCAAGGACTGTCTGGATCATGCCCATGGGGTATGAAGTGGATGAACAGATAGTGGAGCTGCATGTTCAACACATGCTAAGTCAGCCCAAAGATCCTAAGGTAGAAAGGTTTGGAACCTTTGAGGAGCTGAGTGTAAAAATACATGTAGAACTCAGGGAACCTGAGATTAAAAGAAAGGTGAGAAAAGAAGTAGAGCACATTGCTCAAGGCCTAGGCATCTCAAAAGAGGCACTTGATGCCAGCCGGGAAAAGAGGAGGAAGGCTGAGGAAGAAGATAAAAGTAAAGAAAGTGCTCCGGTTGAAGCTCCCACCCGGACCAGATCATCAAAGAGATCTGCACCTCCCACAACCAAAAGTTCAAAACCGGAAGTCCAGGCATCCGGTAAGAGATCCAAGACAAAAGCCACAAGGGCTTATGGAAGCCAAAAGGATGAAGAGGAAACAGAATCAGATGAGGGAGTAAAAGAAATAAAGAAACAGAAGCAGAAAGGATCCGGTAAACCCTCCACAGGCCAAGACAAGGATGAAATGGCGGAGGTATCTGTTGAAAAGCCCACTCTGTCTCTAGAGAATGTAATCAAGTCGGTCACGGTGGATGGAAACCTTCAACCAATGACTGAATCTTATGATGACTTCAGTGAGGCTGACCAAAAGACTCTGCAGGAAGCCACAGTCAAATATCTTAACATATATAATAAGGCTTTCATTGAGATCATATCTCTTATTCCTAAAAGCCTAGAAAAGGAATTGGAAGTAAGAAAGAATAATGCTCATGCTAAAGATCTTGAGATCCGGGAGCAGATAGCTATTCAGCTATATCCTCAAATTGATCCCAAGACAATGAACATTATCTTCAAGGACTGCAAAGATGAGTTCAGAAGTAAAGCCAGGATGAATCAACTCATGCTTGGTGAGACTGACAAAGTGGCCCAAGAAACAGAAGAGATCCTCCGGAAGGCCTTCAAAAGGTTCAATCTTCCTGTTGTAGAGGACTTAGGTACAGAAACAGCTGAGGACTTGGGACCCTCTGCTCCAGAAGAAGTGGCCCATGAACAAGCTAGCATCTCTCCTCCGGTTTCCTCTACAGTCTCTGGATCCAAAGAAGAAGAGCAATTACAGGAGAAGGAAGCAGTGGTGAAAGACAAAGAGGTTGACAGTTCCAAGACTGCAGAAGAAAAGAAACATCTGTCTCCGGCAAGAGACACTGTACAAACTGTTCAACAATTTTTGAGCAAAGAAACTTTAGAGATTGATGAACCGGAGCTTCTAAAAGGCCCATTCGACTTTGACTCTCTCTCTCCGGTACAAACAATGAAGATAGCTTCATTTGCAAATGCCAAGGCAAATGAAAAACTCCTGAAGTCTCATATGGAAGACTATGAGTTGATAGAGGCTTCTTTCAGAGTACTTGAAAAAATTATGCCATCAATCCAGATAGATCCGACAGCCTCCTCTTCCGGTAATCTAAAAACCTTAGTCAGCAGTGTTGATACACATTTTGATTCTCTAGAAAAATCAGCTGAAGAAAAGGTCCGGAAGGAATTTTTGGATAAAAGATTTTCAGAGGTATTAGAATTAATCTCTAAAGATAGGAAGATTGTGAGCATTGGAATAAAGAGCTTAGAGAATGCTCTTAAGGATGGCGGTGACATCTACAAATTTTGCATATCCTGGCCAAAGGCAACAGCAGCAATTGATAAGAAAATAAAAGAGGAACAGGACAAGCTACAAAGCTTATCTCAAAGTTTTGATCCTCTCTCCTCCTCCATAATAAATCAAGAATGTCAGACTATTGCAGTCTTGAATGAAATAAAGAATCTTGAGAAGGAAAGGAAGAACATCACCAACCGGATGGGAGAACTTAGAAGGATTATAATCCCTAAGTTGGAAACTATGCATGAGGCCATCAGTGATGCTCAGACCACCGCCCAAACAAAAGATCCGACAGATCTCAAGCGGGCAGAAGCGTTTGCATTCTTGTTGAGTGGTCACATTTCAATTTTGGACAGAATGAAGCAAAGTTGGGCTACAGAAATGATTCAATTGCAGACATCCTTTGCAGACATTCTTCAGTATATGTATGTAAATAAGCGGCTATGTATAGAAAATTTTTGAAAATTTTGGTGTGCGGACCCCACCCTTTGCCATTGATTTCAAAGGGGGAGTGAGGAGCAGTGAAAAATGAGGAATCCAACTAAGGGGGAGTTCCAGAAATTGTATATAAAGACAGAGCATCAGCAAAGGGGGAGCATAGTGTAAACACTTAGTCATTTTTCACTAAGTGTTGCCATCAATGCCAAAGGGGGAGATTGTTGGCAAGAGACACTATATGGATTCATGGTTGTTGTCATTGATGGCAACAAAGGTCATCCCACATATCCGCAAGTCATAATGTGTCTCTACCGGAAGTCAGAATAAAGAATGTTGTGGTCCGGTGAACAAGAACAGAGCATGTGGCAAGGTCCGACAGATTGGTCCGGATCTCTCAGAGGAAGTGTCTTGGTGCAGTGCGGATTTGGGGAAGTCAAGAGGACTACCTTGAGTGGTATATTCCAAGGATTTAGCCTCCGGTGATGGACAAGGAAAAAGATATGAACAGTTGAAGTACCGGATTCCTGAGAAACAGTGAAAACAGAGGAAGAACTGACTGACAGAGTATCAGACTACTTTCCGGATGTGTTACTGTTGATGATAGAGGTTGCGAAGGCATGAATCATGTTTGGCCGACATGATTAATGATATCTACAAGTATATGCTTGATCCGCATTGCTTGGTGAGGAAGGATTCAGCCGACAGAACAAAAGTTTGTAAGAAACTAGACTGTTCCGGATGCCGACTAGAAAGGTGATGAAATTACTTGTGCGGATATATATAGAGGATGGATTTAGTTGTGAAGGGTGTGATGGTGCGAAGATATATGCGAATAAGTCCAGAACAGAGCAGAGGTAGCAAAAAGGATCCGGTATGTGAAAGATAGCAGAATAAAGAACAGAGGAAAGATGAAGTGCAGCAGATCAGTGTACTGAGCCTAACCGGAACTGAACTCCAGCATATGCAGATGCTTCCAATCAGTTCAAGACTGTGATTCTTATCACTTTGTAGACAGTGTGTCTTCTTGTAGGCAGTGGGCCTCTTGTGAGCAGTGTGCTCGGGCAGTGAGCCCTAATTGGCAAGTGCCATTTTGTAATTTCCTATTCTTCTAACAGAGAATAATTTTGGGTTAATCACCCCGTGGTTTTCTCCCTTAACAGGGTTTCCACGTCAAAAATACTGTGTCATGTGTTTCTTATTTCATGATTAATGTTTTTGTGTTTGATTCTATGCTGCATCAATTAAAAAGAAAGTTCAATAAGGGAAATAATTAGGATAACTGATTCACCCCCCCTCTCAGTTATCAACAGGTACTTCATTATAAGAAAGTTCTACCACATCTAAAATGTATTAATATGGATTTCTGTGAAATTTGTGTGTATGGCAAACAAAAGAGAGTTAGTTTTCTCAAGGATGGGAAGCAAAAGAAAGATGAAAAGTTGGAGCTTGTGCATATAGTTGTATGGGGACCAGCTCAAGTATCTTCTCTCGATGGCTCTTGGTATTATGCTACATTCATAGATGATGTAACTAGGAAGGTTTGGATTTAATTCCTTAGGTAGAAATCTGATGTATTTTAAACATTTAAGAAATGGAGAAGCTTGGTTGAGAATGAGATAGGTAAAAGATTAAAATGTCTCAAATCTGATAATAGTGGTCAGTATTGCAGTAAAGAATTTAAGGATTATTGTTCTTTTAATAGAATTTGTAGGCAGAAAATAGTTCCAGGGACTCCATAGGAGAATGGAGTGGCTGAATGCACGAATAGGACAATAATGGAGCATGCAAGGAGCATGAGATTGCATGTTGGGCTACCTTTAAACATGTGGGCAGAGGCTGTCAACACCGCTGTATATTTAATTAATAGAGGTCCTTCAGTTCCTTTGGGTTGTGGTATTCTAGAGGAAGCATGAATAGGTAAGAAGGTGAGTTATTTTTTTCTCAAACCCTTCGGATGTGAAGCATTTGCACATGTAGATTCTGAAAATAGAACCAAGATGGATGCAAAATCAAAAAGGTGTATCTTCGTTGGATATGGAATTGATGAATTTGGTTATAGGCTTTGGGATGTTGAAAATCTAAAAATTGTGAGAAGCAGGGATGTTGTATTCAATGAGAAGGTGTTGTACAAAGATCAGTTGCAGTAGCATGAGAAGAAATGAAAGGATTATGTGGTGTTGGATGATACTCCAGATAATGATGTTCCAGTGGTTCCTCATGCTCCGTGATAACAATGAGAAATACCACAAACTCAAGTGAATGTTAGACAGTCAACAAGGCTAAGTAGACCTCCTGAAAGGTTTTCTCCCTCTTTGTATTCTATTTTGTTAATAGATGCTAGTGAACTGAAAGGGTATGATGAAGCTATGCAGGTGGATACAAAGGTTCAATGGGAGCTTGCAATGAAAGAATAAATGGACTCCTACCTGAAAAACTAGACTTGGAAATTATGTAAGTTGCTTGCAAGTAAAAAGCATTTACCAAACAAATGGGTTTACAAGTAAAGATACATACAAATAACAATCCAACAAATATGTTTACAAAGGCAGTGACAAGGGAGACACTGAGCTCTTCTTTAGCTTCGGTTGGTCTTCAAGACTAAAAACATAAAATTAGAACAACAGAGTCTAGGGTATTTATTTCCAGTGGGAGCTAGAGGGTCAGTGGTGTTATGATCAGTCTCCAAGTGGGAGATGATATGTTGTGGAGTCTGATCAATATCCAAGTGGGAGATTGTTGTTATATGGAGTCTAATCAGACTCGGAGGTCAAATTTTCCCCACTTTTATCAGTGCGTTTCCCCCCAAATTATTTAATAGGGGTTTGGGGACAGCATCCCCAAGACGGGGTCAAGGGGCAGTGCCCCTTGCTGTTAGTTATAAAAATGGCAGATAAACTAAATGCAAAGTAAATTAGAAACACACAGATAATAGAAAGAGAAGAACAAAGGTTTTAACGTGGTTCACCATGAAGGCTACATCCACAAACAGCAGGGCAATATATTATTCTGTATTTCTTACTTACATACAATACACAGCATCATCATGCTTTATAAACCTTTAGATGCTTACTCTCACATATTCTATTATCCTCCAAAAGACTCATCACTATCTTTAGTCCCAACGAATAGGGAATATCAGAAGAATATTACAGAATATAAGAGGCGTTAGAATCAGAAGCACAAGAGCATTATAAATAGAGGAATAGAGGAGTTACTATCAGAAGGTGTCAGGTGCATTAGACAGACCAATTGGGCTTCACCTCTCAACAATCTCCCACTTGAAGTCCAATCACTGTTGCTACAAACAAAGATATCCCCTGCATTTTCAATCCAATCATCACTGTGAAAAGAAGCCCGCATTGCAGGGCTTTAACCTCTGTTCAAGGACACTCCGTATAAATCTTTTCCAAGCTTTCCAATCAATCGCACACGGAGACTCCACACGCTCAGGCACCACCACCTTCTGGAAACCAAAGCCTGGAAGCCTTGCAAATGTTGTCTGCCTGATCTTCCCTGAAAAATCCTCGTCCTTTGCAACTTTGCTTAACACACCAGTAACATAGCCATCCAGCTCTTTCAACCTACCATTCTCAAACACTCCACTCGATACATCCTTCTCAAACACACCCACTGCCAAGATATCCCCCTTCCATTCTCTCAACTCAATTTCCTTGGCAGAAAAAGCAATCTAAGGTAGAGATATCTCGACAGGCTTAGTTAAACCCGGTGTATAGCTAGCCTTGGGCTGTAACACTCCCCTACTTCCCATCTCACTGAAGCTGTGACTGATCTGAGGGCTTAATCCACGGAGTAAAAATCTGGTTGAGCCAGACGTCCTATTCTCAGCGATGATGTTTGGTATCTTTGTTCTTGGCTCGATGCAAGTAGCCGAGCCCATAGTCACCCAGGTGTACCTGATGGCCCCGAAATCTCTCAGTTTTTCATTTATCACTATGCCCCCTGCGAACATCTTTTTGAACGCATTAAGGAGCACATCATTGAAGTCGCTCCAGTCATCAGTAGACCAGAAAAGGCCACCAACGAATATTTTAAACACCTTCGGTTCCCTTTCTCCCAATATCTCTTTTATAGCATCCATAGGATTTGATGCCACAATAGCCACAAATCTAGGGCAAGACCCATCATTCTTAAACTCACTCGCAAATCCATAGGAAATCAAGAGCTCGAAAAATGCATGCACCTCCAAATAGGTATTGTTCACTTGCTTAATCTTAGCCTTGGCCTGGGACGGGGGTGATTCAATAGGAGGAGGTTGAAATCTACTTTCATTGTAAGCCGGTGCATTTGGTACAGACAAACTTTTCTTCCCTGCACCCCAGTCCTCCACCTCTTTTGTCGAACGCTCTCTGCTTATCTGCAGAAGTCGCCCGTCATCCACCTAGATTTTAATGTCTTCTTTCTTTAACCTAGGAAGATCTGCTTTAAAAATATGAGCGTCAACAGTCTCCTTCCAGTCGACATGAGCACGAGCTATAGCAGAGGCATCCACTTTTCCATTTGTTTCTTCTTCTTCGTGCCTTTGTAGGACCTGGCCTACATTTTCCCTCATCTCCACATCAGCACCATCTTTGGACAGATCTACTTCTGGGGAGGCTGGTGCATCAGAGGGCATTGCACTTGATTCAACATTCCTTTCGTCAAATAGGGGGCTTTTGTGAGATCTAGCAAGAAGATTCATGTGGGTGGTTTTGTGAAAGAATGTATCCGAATCCCCTTTTCTAAGAGGACCAGAGACAGGGGAACTTTGACCCAAATCAATGCAAAACAAATGATCATTCTCATATTCACTAAAATTGGGACTTTTCAGAGTAGAAACATTTTCTATATCCTCGCTAGCTCCATCCCTAAAAGAACTACCTATTTCACTTACACAAACATCTCTTACTTGTGATGAGGAGAAGAGCCCACAAAAGGCTGGTAGCTCCAATCTCGAGTGCAGTTGAAGACCAGTTTCATTTTCATCCTCCCCTGCATCACTCTTCCTGCTACTCTGTTCATCTGCAGGGTCGTTGAGGTAATCAGGGCTATAAGATGGAACAATGCTTACCAATCCAACTGCTGAGGCTTCCTTTTCAAGATGAAGAGCCTCTGTCTCATTTTGAATTCGTTCCTGCAGAGCAGATTTTTCTTGTTTTGATCTTTCTTCCTCATCTCGCAGCCATTTCGATATTCTCTTCTCTTCTTCAACCAGTGCCAATTCCTTCTTCACTTGTTCTCTTTTCTCATCAAGAAACTCCCACTCTTTCTTGAATCTCTCTGATTTGTGTACTCTCTCAGCTTTTCCAAAGTCTTCTAGCATGTCAAAAACCTCACCCCCCAAATCTTCTGGGGCCCTTTCCCACACATACCTCGCCTGGGTAGTACTCAGGGAATCATGATCAACATCACTCATAAGAACTTCAGTGGGGAAATAGACAGGAGCATCATACATTTCCATTGGCAAAACAAATCTAACCTTTTTCTTTACACACAGATTACTATAACCATTCTTTGAACACATTGTGTTTGAATCTTCTACCTCCTGCTACAACTTGAATAGAGAAACTTCATTATCAGCAAAATGAAATATTTCTTCTACCTCTTTGTCTTCTCCAAACTGAGCCACAACACTTTTTATTTCTTGCATCTACTCCATGTCATTGCCAGATTTCATCATGCCAAGAAACTCCTCAATAATAGAATCAGCTTCATCATTTAGTTCATCCAAAAACATTTGATGAATAGCTCCCACTTCATCATGACTCAGTTGAGAGCCACACGACCAAGACATGACAGCTTGAACCCAATCATCCCAGTTGGGACTCTCTTCCATATCTGTTTCATCCATAGCTTTGAAAAATTCTTCCATGTCTCAAGCTTCTTCACCAAGTTTCTCCACCAGGTTTTCGAACAAGCTTCACAAATGAGCTTCTTGGCTGAGCTTCTAACCAGAGCTCTAATACCAATTGTTAGTTATAAAAATGGCAGATAAACTAAATGCAAAGTAAATTAGAAACACACAGATAATAGAAAGAGAAGAACAAAGGTTTTAACGTGGTTCACCATGAAGGCTACATCCACAAACAGCAGGGCAATATATTATTCTGTATTTCTTACTTACATACAATACACAGCAGCAGCATGCTTTATACACCTTTAGATGCTTACTCTCACATATTCTATTATCCTCCAAAAGACTCATCACTATCTTTAGTCCCAACGAATAGGGAATATCAGAAGAATATCACAGAATATAAGAGGCATTAGAATCAGAAGCACAAGAGCATTATAAACAAAGGAATAGAGGAGTTACTGTCAAAAGGTGTCAGGTGCATTAGACAGACCGATTGGGCTTCACCTCTCAACACTTGCTTGGTCCAGTGGCAGTGCCGCTGGTGCAATTCCTGTCATGATATAGGATGAGGTTGAGGGGCAACGCCCCCGCAGGGGCTCAAGGGCAGTGCCCCTAAAACTTCAAATGATTTTTATTTATTTTATAATGGCGTTAGGAGTTCTTTTTTCTATTGGCTGACATAGGAAAACCCTATTTTGTAACTAACATAAGGCTTGATAAAAGCGGCTATGGGTTAGGGTTTTTTGTTGAAATTATATTGTAGCATTTTGCATCAGTATTGAGTTGCAAGGATTGCTGGTTGTAATCAGATTGATTTGTTGGATAATAATATTGGACTCTCTATTGGTGGATGTAGCCCGAGTTTGGGTGAACCACATTAAAACTTGTCTCTCACTGTTATTATTTCTCTGTATTTTCATTCATTTGTTTAATCTTTATTTGCATTTAATTGATATATTTTGCATGCAATTCCTAATAAGTGGTATCAGAGCAGGTTGTGTTCAATTATTGTTTGCAGGAAGGTCTCACGGTTGAGTGGGAGTCTCATGGTTGAGTGGGAGCAATGGTGGATGAGGGTAAATTGAAGGTAGATAAATTCAATGGGCAGAACTATCAATTATGGAAGATGCAGATGGAGGATTATCTCTATCAGAAGGATTTATGGAGGACATTGGAAGGAATAGCCAAGAAACTGGCAGCAATGACTGATGAGGATTGGAATCTTCTAGACAAAAAGGCACTGGGAACCATTCAGTTGTGCCTGACACCATCAATGACATTTAATATAACAGAAACAAAGACAACAGATGGTATGATGAAAAATTTGACAAAATTGTATGAAAAACCCTCAGCCTCAAATAAGGTATTTCTCATGAAGCATTTGTTTAATCTGAAAATGATTGAAGGTGGATCTGTGAGAGATCATTTAAATGAGTTTAATATGATTATTAGTCAGTTAACTTCTATAAAAGTAAGTTTTGATGAAGAGGTGAGGGCTCTCATGATATTATGTTCTTTGCCAGAAAGTTGGAATAGCTTGATAATGGCTGTAAGTAACTCTATCTCTGGTTCAAATACTTTGAAATTTGATGATGTTGTTGGTGTTATTCTTAGTCAGGAAATGCAACAGAAAAGCATCCTTAGCAAGGAAATGCAACAGAAAAGCTCAGGAGGGTCCACATCATGTAGTGTTTTGAATGCAGAAAGCATGGGCAGATCAAAGGAGAGAGGAAAAGGTTCTGGAGGTCATGGGAAGTCAGGAAGAAAATCAAAGGATAGGAGGTCCCAATCCAGAGGACAGAAGGATTGTTAGTACTATGGGAAACTAGGTCATCTAAAGAAAGATTGCTAGTCTCGGAAGAATAAAGGAGACAAATAAGAAGGAAATAAGGAGGCAAATGTGGTAAGTAATAAATCTGAAGATGATGCTTTGATTCTTTCTCTAGATAATGTTGATGATTCATGGGTTTTAGAATCAGGGGCCTCATTTTATGCTACACCCCATAGAAATTATTTTCTTGATTATGTCCAAGGAGATTTTGGGTTGGTTTATTGGGGAGATAACAAACCTTGTCAGATTGTTGGAAAGAGAAGAATCAAGATTAAGTTGCCAAATGAGAATTATTGGCTACTACAAGAGGTAAGGCACGTTTCAAGGCTAAGTAGGAATTTAGTTTTAGCAAGGTAGCTAGCTGATAAAGGTTGCATAGTTACTTTTAGTGATAAAAATGGGAAGGTTTCAAGAGGTGCCTTAATAGTAAAAAAAGGTGTGAAAGTAGGCACCTTATATCTTTGTACAGGTCATACTGTTCCTTCTACTTTAGATGTTGCAGAGAAAAAATAAATAGGTTCAGGAACAGTTGTTGCAAGTTTGCAGGAAGAGACTAAAATAGTTGCTGCAGGTTTTGAGACAACTTTGTGGCATAACAGACTTGGACATATGAGTGAAAAAGGTGTGAAGGTACTTCATTCTAAGAAAGTTTTACCAGGTCTAAAATGTATTAATATGGATTTATGTGAAACTTGTGTGTATGGAAAATAAAAGAGAGTTAGTTTTCTCAAGGATGGGAAGCAAAAGAAATATGAAAAGTTGGAGCTTGTGCATACAGATGTATGGGGACCGGCATAGGTATCTTCTCTCAATGGCTCTCGGTATTATGTTACATTCATAGATGATGCAAATAGGAAGGTTTGGATTTATTTCCTTAGTCAGAAATCTGATGTATTTGAAACATTTAAGAAATGGAGAAGCTTAGTTGAGAATGAGACAAGTAAAAGATTAAAATGTCTTAGATCTGATAATTGTGGTGAGTATTGTAAAGAAGAATTCAAAGATTATTGTTCCTTTAATGGAATTTGTAGGAAAAAAATGGCTCCAGGGACTCCACAGGAGAATGAATTGGCTAAGCGCATGAATAGGATAATAATGGAGTGTGCAAGGAGCATGAGATTGCATGTTGGGCTGCCTTTAAACATGTGGGCAAAGGCTGTCAACACCATTGTATATTTAATTAACAGAGGTCCTTCAGTTCCTTTGGGTTGTGGTATTCCAAAGGAAGGATGGATAGGTAAGAAGGTGAGTTATTCTTTTCTCAAAACCTTTGGATGTGAAGCATTTGCACATGTAGATTCTGAAAATAAAACCAAGCTAGATGCAAAATAAAAAAGGTGTATCTTCATTGGATATGATATTGATGAATTTGGTTATAGGCTTTGGGATGTTGAAAATTTAAAAATTGTGAGAAGCAGGGATGTTGTATTCAATGAGAAGGTGTTGTACAAAGATCAGTTGCAGCAGCATGAGAAGAAATATAATGATTATGTGGTGCTGGATGATACTTTAGATAATGATGTTTGAGTGGTTCCTCATGATCTGCAATAGGAATAAGAAATACCACAAACTCTAGTGAATGTTAGACAATCAACAAGGCTAAGTAGACCTCCTGAAAGGTTTTCTCTCTCTTTGTATTCTATTTTGTTAATAGATGCTGGTGAATCGGAAGGGTATGATGAAGCTATGTAGGTGGATACAAAGGTTCAGTAGGAGATTGCAATGAAAGAGGAAATGGACTCCTTGCTGAAAAACCAGACTTGGGAATTATGTAAGTTGCCTGCAGGTGAAAAATATTTACCAAACAAATAGGTTTATAGGCTAAAAGAAGAAGATGGAGGTAAGAAAAGATTTAAATCCATGTTAGTTGTAAAAGGATTTGCACAGAAGAAATGTATTGATTTTGATGAGATGTTTTCTCCGGTTGTTAAAATGACTTCTATTTGTACTATTTTAAGTATTGTGATTGCTGAAGATTTGCATTTGGAACAACTAGATGTGAAAACTTCCTTTCTCCATGGTGATTTGGAAGAGGAGATATATATGGAACAACCCCAAGGATTTGAGGTCAAAGGTAAGGAGAAACTGGTGTGTAGATTGAAGAAGAGTTTGTATGGCTTGAAACAAGCACCCTGGTAATGGTATTTTAAATTTGATAGTTTTATGGTTGAGCAAGGCTAGAGCTAGTGTAATTCTGACCATTGTGTTTATTTTAAGAGGTTGGATAATGACAGCTACATTATTTTATGTTTATATGTGATGACATGCTTGTAGCAGGGTCTAACATGGATCACATAAGTGAGTTAAAACAACAGTTAGCACAATCATTTGCTATGAAGGATTTAGGGGTAGCAAAACAAATCCTTGGTATAAAATTTTCTAGAGATAGGAAGAATAGAAAATTGACTCTATCTTAGGCTGATTATGTTGACAAGGTGTTGCAGAGATTCTATTTTGAGAATGCAAAAGCTATTAGCACACCTTTGCCTAGTCATTTGAAATTGACTAAGGAGATGTGTCCAAAGACACAAGAGGATGAAAACAAAATGTCCAAGGTACCATATGCTTCAGTTGTAGGAGTTGTAAGCAGGTATATGAGTTATCCTGGATTGGAGCATTGGAATGTGGTAAAATAGATTCTCAGATATTTGAGAGGTACATTCAATAAACACTTATGTTTTGGGGGCTCTAATACTGATTTAGCAGGTTATGTAGACTCAGATTTGGTAGGGGATATTGATACCAGGTGGAGTACTACAAGTTATGTCTTTACTGCAGGTGGGACCATAGTGAGTTGGATCTCATGATTGCAAAAGGTGGTTGCTTTATCCACCACAGAGATAGAGTATGTAGCTGCAACAGAGGTAAGCACAAAGATGATATGGCTGCAATCTTTCATGGAAGAAATTGGGAAAATAATTGGCTAACAGTTGTTTGTTTACAGACAACTAGAGTGCCATACATCTTGCAAAGAATTTTGCCTTGCATTCAAAGACCAAACACATATAGTTGAGGTATCACTGGATGATGGACAATTAAGGTTGGAAAAGATACATATAGATAACAATCCTGTGGATATGTTTACAAAGGTAGTGACAATGGAGAAGCCGAGCTTCTCTTTAGCTTCGGTTGGTCTTCAAGACTAAAAACATAAAATCAGAAAAACACAGTCCAGGGTGTTTATTTCCAATGGAAGCTACAAGGTCAATGGTGTTATGATCAGTGTCCAAGTGTGAGATGATATGTTATGGAGTCTGATCAGTCTCTAAGTGAGAGATTGTTGTTATATTGAGCCTAATCAGACTCGCAGGTCAAATTTTCCCCACTTTTATTGGTGCGGTTTCCCCCCAAATTTTTTAATAGGGGTTTGGGGGCAGCGCCCCCAAGATGGGGTCAAGGGGTAGCAACCCTTGCGGGGTCCAAGAGCAGTGCCCCTGGTGTGCTCCCTTCCACGATACAGGGTGGGGTCAAGGGGTAGCACCCCAGTGGGGGCTCAAGGGCAGTGCCCCTGAAACCTCGAATGGTTTTTTATTATTTTATAAAGGCTTCAGGAGTTATTTTTTCTATTGGCTAACATAAAAAACCCTATTTTGTAACCGACATAAGGCTTGATAAAAGTGGCTAAGGGTTAGGGTTTTCCGTTGATATTGTATTGTAGCATTTTGTAGTGGTATTGAGTTGCAAGGATTGCTGGTTGTAATTAGATTGGTTTGCTAGATAATAATATTGGACTCTCTATTGGTGGATTTATCCCGAGTTTGGGTGAACCATGTTAAAACTTCTCTCATTGTTATTATTTATATGTATTTTCATTCCTCTATTTAATCTTTATTTGTATTTAATTCATATATTCTATATGCAATTCCTAACAAGTGGTATCAGAGCGGGTTGTGTTTGATTATCATTTTTAGGAAGGTCTCACGGTTGAGTGGGAGAAATGGTGGACGAGGATAAATTGAAGGTAGATAAATTCAATGGACAAAACTATCAGTTATGGAAGATGCAAATGGAGGATTATCTCTATCAAAAAGATTTATGGAGGGTGTTGGAAGGAATAGCCAAGAAACCAATAGCAATGATTAATGAGGATTCGAATCTTCTGGATAGAAAGGCACTGGGAACCATTTGGTTGTTCCTGGCACCATCTATGACATTCAATATAATGGAAGCGAAGATAATAGATGGTTTGATGAAAACTTTGGTTAAATTGTATGAAAATCCTCAGCCTCAAATAAGGTATTTCTCATGAAGCGTTTGTTTAATCTAAAAATGATTGAAGGTGGATCTGTGATAAATCATTTAAATGAGTTTAATACGATTATCAATCAGTTAACTTCCGTAAAAGTAAGTTTTGATGAAGAGGTGAGGGCTCTCCTGATATTATGTTCTTTGCGAGAAAGATGGAATAGCTTGATAATGGCTATAAGTAACTCTCTCTCTGGTTCAAATACTTTAAAATTTGATGATGTTGTTGGTGTTATCCTTAGCAAGGAAATGTGACAGAAAAGCTCAGGAAGGTCCACATCAGGTAGTGTTTTGAATGCAGAAAGCAGGGGCAGATAAAAGGAGAGAGGAAAAGGTTCTGGAGGTCATGGGAAGTCATGAGGAAAATCAATGGATAAGAGGTCCCAATCCAGAGGACAGAAGGATTGCTGGTATTGTGGGAAACCAGGTCATCTGAAGAAAGATTGCTGGTCTCAAAAGAATAAAGGAGACAAACAAGAAGGAAATAAGGAGGCAAATGTGGTAAGTAATAAATCTGAAGATGATGCTTTGATTCTTTCCCTAGTTAATGTTGATGATTCATGGGTTTTAGATTCAGGGGCCTCATTTCATGCTACACCCCATAGAAATTAATTTTTTTGATTATGTCTAAGGGGATTTTGGGCTGGTTTATTTGGGAGATAATGAACCTTGTTAGATTGTTGAAAAGGGAAGAATCAAGATTAAATTACAGAATGGGAATCATTGGCTACTACGAGAGGTAAGGCACGTTCCAAGGTTGAGTAAGAATTTAATTTTAGTAGGGCAACTAGCTAATGAAGGTTGCATAGTTACTTTCAGTGATAAAAATTGGAAGATTTCAAGAGGTGCCTTAATAGTAGGAAAATGTGTGAAAGTAGGCACCTTATATCTTTGTACAGGTGATACTGTTCCTTCTACTTTAGCTATTGAAGAGAAAAAATAAATAGGTTCAGGAACAGTTGCTGCAGGTTCGTAGGAAGAGACTGAAACAGTTGTTGTAGGTTCTGAGACAACTCTGTGGCATAATAGACTTGGGCATATGAGTGAAAAAGGTATGAAGGTACTTCATTCTAAGAAAGTTTTACCAGGTCTAAAATGTATTAATATGGATTTCTGTGAAATTTGTGTGTATGGTAAACAAAAGAGAGCTAGTTTTCTAAAGGATGGGAAGCAAAAGAAATATGAAAAGCTGGAGCTTGTGCATACATATGCATGGGGACTGGCTCAGGTATCTTCTCTTGATGGCTCTTGGTATTATGTTACATTCATAGATGATGCAAATAAGAAAGTTTAGATTTATTTCCTTAGGCAGAAATTTGTTGTATTTGAAACATTTAAGAAATGGAGAAGCTTGGTTGAGAATGAGATGTGTAAGAGATTAAAATGTCTCAAATTTCATAATGGTGGTGAGTATTGTAACAAAGAATTTGAGGATTATTGTTCCTTTAATAGAATTCGTACCCAAAAAATGGTTCCAGGGACTCCACAGGAGAATGAAGTGGCTGAGCGCATGAATAGGACAATAATGGAGCCTGTAAGGAGCATGAGATTGTATGTTGGGCTGCCTTTAAACATGTGGGAAAAGGCTGTCAATACCATTGTATATTTAATTAATAGAGGTCCTTGAGTTCCTTGGGGCTATGGTATTCCAGAGGAAGCATGGACAGGTAAGAAGGTGAGTTATTCTTTTCTCAAAACCTTCGAATGTGAAGCATTTGCACATGTAGATTCTGAAAATAGAACTAAGCTAGATGCAAAATAAAAAAAAGTGTATCTTCATTGGATATGACATTGATGAATTTGGTTATAGGATTTGGGATGTTGTAAACCTGAAAATTGTGAGAAGCACGGATGTTGTATTCAATGAGAAGGTGTTGTACAAAGATCAGTTATAACAGCATGAGAAGAAAGAAAAAGATTATGTGGTGCTAGATGATACTCCAAATAATGATGTTCCAGTGGTTCCTCATGCTCCGCAATAACAACAATAAATACCACAAACTCCAGTGAATGTTAAATGGTCAACAAGGCTAAGTAGACCTCCTGAAAGGTTTTCTACCTCTTTGTATTCTATTTTGTTAATAAATGTTGGTGAACTAGAAGGGTATGATGAAGCTATGCAGGTGGATACAAAGGTTCAATGGGAGCTTGCAATGAAAAAAGAAATGGACTCCTTGCTGAAAAACTAGACTTGGGAATTATGTAAGTTGCTTGCAGGTAAAGAGGATTTACCAAACAAATGGGTTTATAGGCTGAAAGAGGAAGATAGAGGTAAGAAAATATTTAAGCCAAGTTAATTGTAAAAGGATTTGCATAGAAAAAGGTATTGATTTTGATGAGATTTTTTCTCTAGTTGTTAAGATGACTTCTATTCGTACTATTTTAAGTATTGTGGCTACTGAGGATTTGCATTTAGAGCAACTAGATGTGAAAATTGCCTTTCTCCATGGTGATTTAGAAGAGGAGATATAAATGGAACAACCCTACAGATTTGAGGTCAAAGGTAAGGAGAAACTAGTGTGCAGATTGAAGAAGAGTTTGTATGGCTTGAAACAAGCACCCTAGCAATGGTATTTTAAATTTGATAGTTTTATGGCTGAGTAAGGCTATAGCTAGTGTAATTCTGACCATTGTGCTTATTTTAAGAGGCTAGATAATGAAAGCTACATTATTTTATGTTTATATGTTGATGAAATGCTTTTAGCAGGGTCTAACATGGATCACATAAGTGAGTTAAAACAACAGTTAGCACAATCATTTGCTATGAAGGATTTCAGGGAAGCAAAACAAATCCTTGGTATGAAAATTTGCAGAGATAGGAAGAACAAAAAATTAACTCTATCTCAGGCTGATTATGTTGAAAAGGTGTTGCAGAGATTCCATATGGAGAATGCAAAAGCTATCAGCACACCTTTTCCTAGTCATTTAAAATTGACTAAGGAGATGTGTCCAAAGACACAAGAGGAGGAAGACAAAATGTCCAAGGTACCATATGCTTCAGCTGTAGGAAGTTTAATGTACACCATGGTATGCATGAGACCAAATATTGCACATGCTATAGGAGTCATAAGCAGGTATATGAGTCATCCTAAATTAGAGCATTGGAATGCAGTAAAATAGATTCTCAGATATTTGAGAGGTACATCCAATAAACATTTATGTTTTGGAGGCTCTTATACTAATTTAGAATGTTATGTAGACTCAGATTTGGTAGGGGATATTGATACCAGGCAGAGTACTACAGGTTATGTCTTTACTGTAGGTGGGACCGAAGTGAGTTGGATCTCATGGTTGCAAAAGGTGGTTGCTTTATCCACCACAGAGGCAGAGTATGTAGCTGAGACAAAGGCAAGCAAGGAGATGATATGGCTTCAATCTTTCATGGAAGAATTTGGTAAACAATAGGCTAATAGCTATTTTTTACAGATAGCCAGAGTGCCATGCATCTTGCAAAGAATTCTGCCTTGCATTAAAAGACCAAACACATACAGTTGAGGCATCACTTCATTCGATCAGTGTTGGATGATGGACAGTTAAGGCTAAAAAATATACATATAGATAACAATCTAGTGGATATGTTTACAAAGGCAGTGACAAGGGAGAAACTAAGCTCCTCTTCAACTTCGGTTGGTCTTCAAGACTAAAAACATAAAATCAAAACAACAAAGTCTAGGGTGTTTATTTCTACGGGAGCTACAGGGTTAGTGCTATTATGATCAGTCTCCAAGTGAGAGATGATATGTTGTGGAGTTTGATCAGTCTCTAAGTGGGAGATTATTGTTATATAGAGCCTAATCAAACTCGGAGGTCAAATTTTCCCCACTTCTATCTACGTGGTTTCCCTCTAAATTATTTAATGGGTGCTTGGGGGAAACGCCCTCAAGACGAGGTCAAGGGGCAGTGCCCCTTACGGGGTCTAGGGGCATTGCCCTTGGTGTGCTCCTTGTCACAATACAAGGCGGGGTCAAGGGGCAGAGCCCCTGCGGGGGCTTAGGGGTAGCACCCCCGAAACCTCAAATAATTTTTTATTATTTTATAAAGGTGTTGGGAATTATTTTTTCTATTGGCCGACATTAAAAAATCCTATTTTGTAACTGGCATAAGGCTTTATAAAAGAAGATAAGGGTTAGAGTTTTTTGTTGATATTGTATTGTAGTATTTTGCAGTAGTATTGAGTTGCAAGGATTGCTGGTTGTAATCAGATTGATTTGCTAGATAATAATATTAGACTCTTTGTTGGTAGATATAGCTTGAGTTTGGGTGAACCATGTTAAAACTTGTCTCTCACTTTTATTATTTTTGTGTATTTTCATTCCTCTGTTTAATCTTTATTTGCATTTAATTGATATCTTCTGCATGCAATTCCTAACAAAGAGATAAAAGGCCCAAAAGGAGAAAACAAAGAGGACTTGATGGTTCACCAAATGATGATTTCACTGACCAAAAGGGGGATATGAGAAGGAAAGTGAAGAAAGCCAAGAAAAAGTGGTTTGCCAGTGGGCAAATTTGCTGATAAGGGGGAATTCAAGCGTGCTGAAGGTGAAAGTAAAAGATAAACACTTTTTAAGTGTTGTAAAAGCTTCAAGAAAAGGACACCATGGTTGCAAATGAATTAAATGCGGACAGAGGGAACAGTACCTGAATGACAATTTTTGTAGATCAGTCAGTTGTAGGTAGTTGAAACCATGGAAATATTCAATACAAAATGACCAGAAATAAATGAATCAGATGAAATACCCCTGCAACCCATTCTTTTGTTGCTCCTTTCAAGGTCAAAATCAGTTCACAGGGCATGGGCATTTCCTATTCTGCAGGTTTTGCAGACTTGTCAGGGCATAATCAACACTCAAAATCTGCAGGTTCTGATAGGACCCTAAGGTCAATTTTATGTAGCATGGGCATACATGTTGACTGAGTTTCAACACTCAGGGCTGCACAGTGATTTGTAAAATTTATGTAAGCATTTTAATATGTATTTTTTAGGGATTGGTTGGTCACTGGGTCCTTATTTAGGTTGAAGTGCTGGATATTGGATCATGGCCTCATGATATTTCTTAGAACTATATGAATCTAATGGACTATGTCCTCTTCTAGACCTCTCTTGTCTTCATATCTAGTTCAACTATGAGGGGAAAGTTATCATTCTATGTCTTTTATGATATGTATTCATCTTTTCTCTCTATGTAATGACTATTTAGCCTGTATGATTAATATACGCAACTGATTCTACCTCTCTCATATTATTTTACACTATGTCTGCTTGAATGCTGCTCACTTATCTTATGGATAAATGGTCCCTTTATAGGTTTCAATATTCTATTTTGGCCTCTGTTAAAGATCGGATGAGTCTGTGTAAGTTTATTCAGCCTTTGAAATCATTACTATGTTATCTCTGTTGGTTTACAGATTTTGCCACCTAACTCTATATTCTCACACCCACATAAGTGACAAATGTACCAACAGTTGAACCAATTGTAATTATATTTTACAATGATTCTTTGTTTGTTTTACAAGGTGCAACTACCTTCTAATGATATACAAAGAATGGAAAGTTTGGTATGCTTTTAACCATAAAGCAGAAAGGTGGCGCTTTTAACCAGAAAGCATAAAGGCAATAAATCTCACCATAAACTAAATTTAAAGAAGTACAAAGACTTCGATAGCAGTATTCTCATTCATAACAGTAAAGAATCACATCAATTACTATACAATCACTACCATAAACCATTCATCAAAAGATAAATATCCACATCAATGAGCAAGAATAGAATCATCCAATCACCTCAAAACAAAACTAATAATCAGGAAACCAACAGGGTATTCAACATAGGAAGAATAAACATTCAGATAACCATAACACAAAGTCTATGATCATTGAATTCCCATTGTACCAATTTAAATTCATATATCAAAGTAATTGAAAGTAATAACACATCAAAATTGATCTTCAACCAAAACAAAGTTTGCCAAAGATTCTTAACATTGACAGGCTTCTAGCATATATAGCCTCGTCACCATAATTGTTTTTAAAAATAATAACAGCTTCTTAGGGATAGTCGATTTAAAGATGTTTTTAAAATAAACATAATTTAGAGAAACAACTCTCCAGAGCCAATAGTTTTCTTGCAAGAATAAAAATACTAAAGCATATGAGAAATCAATCAATTGGTAATCACCACATCATCATCGAGGGGAGCCTCCCTTTGCATCTCTTCCCTCTCCTTGCCTTGTTCATCTTCAAAAACTAAATCTACCTGTACCACTTGGTTTGCCTGTGCTCACAACTTCACTTTATACATTCGATACCTGCCAATGATTGGTGATAATATTTAGCCTCTTGGACTGCTAGTCATACTAGCCCAAAGTTTCCTCTTGCTTATCATCTAATCAACATCTGTCACCCTTTTATGAACCTCATCTATTTCACTTTTGAAAGTCTCAATGTAAGTTGATAATCTTCCAAGTTTCCCAAGTGATTCACCAGAGATCACATCAATGGCTACTATTTCTTCATTGACCATCTTCTTGAAATTTAGCTTTATCTCCTTTATCTCGAGTAGTTTGTTTTCATCCTCATCAAAAGCTTCTATATCAAGAATTGCAAAGTTGCCCTTGAGGTAACTTTGATCTATGAAATAATGAGTTAGGGTATTTCTCATTTCCTCCTCTACCACTCATATTATAGACATTTTGCATTCAAGTGTGTCTAACCACATAGTAGTTTTCATTTCTAGAGGATCATTCAAATATTTCTCGGCCACAAGAATATTGATGTCTATATCGGCCATTTCTTGTACTTCTTTGGAAACCATAAAAAGGCTACCATTATCTTTTCTTCTTACAATCTGAAACTCAATGGCTAATGCTTCTCTTTTGCTAGAAATAGAATTATATAATTTTGCTGATTCCTCGATATAAATCAAACCATCAAGAGTTACCTTTTCAACCCACTGATCGACGACATTGCTTAGAGCTTGAGATCGTTTAATTTGTTGTAGTAGATTGGGATATGGGCCATCCATGTTTATACTTGGTAACTCATCTATAGGTTGGGTGGTGATCTTTAAGATAGATTGAATAAATAAAGTTAAGGACTTTACCTATGCTTGTAATTTAGCATTCTCTTGTTGTTCCTTCTTGATCCTCTTTGACAAATTACTAACAGAGAACTTAACATGGTAAATTTCTCCTTCAACAGTGGAAGGCCCCATATCAACTTCACTTAAACTGAAGTCATCTTTAGTCAATTCATCTTCATTCTTTCCAACCATGGGATCTACAATTTCTAAAATGTGATGACCTATAGAGGGGTTTTCTAAAATCCTCGACATCCTTTTAGCTCTTTTTGGCTTGGGCATGTCTTGCAATAATTTGGCCACGGTGTGTATATTGGTGTCGATCATGGGGGCGTATCTTTTCTTCTCGACAACTTGTTGATCATGATGTTAGTCATAAGCAAACATGAAATAAAAGTTACACAACAAGCTTTATTCATCTTGAAAGATATGATGAATTCAGAGAATTCATGATCCCAAGTCTCTGTTGACAAGTTCATAATCTACTGACGTTACTCAGTGGTTGATGTGTGTTGCTATTTTCCATTTCAAGGGGCCTTACGTTTATAGATCAGTAGATTCTGTTTCCTACAAATATGCTACACAGAAAGGTTATTCTACACAGTTATTTACTCAAATAATATGTCTATACTTAGATCTTTGCATGATATTTATCAATTTAACATGCTTTAACTTCAAATATGCTATGTATATCCAATTATCTATGAGATGTCTACATATTTCATGTTATTTGCATCTGATTATCTGTTATTTGCAATTATGATGGTGAAATGTTCTAAAATTGAAAGAAAATTAAAAGAATACTTCAAATTTTGGTGAATCTTAGCTATTGAACCACATACACACTAGATACTGTCATGAGGAGAAGAAATCAAACCATATTTTCACCAGGATGTTCCACAGCTAGATACAGATGATGCTAACTTCAAAGGATGAGGAATGAAGGCAACACATGTAGACTGAACAAGCACTCCAAGGGACGCAGCTGATTAAAGCATGTATCAAGAATTCAAACATAGATTACTTAGGATTTATGATGATTTGTAATTGAATGGTCTTCTCTTTCATTAAGTATGCAAAAACAGGTATGTTTACAATAACTTTGAAATAAGTCCTGATATTTTAGCAATCAAATTTCAATTAAGCTTTTGAATGTACAAAATATGGCATCCCTGCACCTTTTATAGAATAAGGTGAGGGAGCGGTTACAAATGACCTACGGTCAAGATTTGTCAATTAAGATCAATGGTAGATATTCCTTCTTGGACTTAGTCAACATCTTTCTCGTGGCATAGGTTGCCAACTGGCTACCATCTGGGTGACTTATTATCTTATAAGTACTTGATGCATATGTCTCTTTGGCAATGCATCTTCCTTTCATTCTTCGGGTTCTTCTTCATTATGATCATCACTTTCTATATCGCTATCACCCTAATGAATATCATCTTGGATGTGGACCTTCATTGTCGTCTTGATATTTTCATAGGCTTGTACTATTTTCTCTACCTCCCCGCCATCTTGAGTTTTGGCTTTAGTGACGGCATGCTTATGGGCCTGAAATTTATCTTTGAGTGCTTCCAGCTTGCCTTTTCTACTATTCAATGTCTCATTGTAATTATCTACCCTGACCTTGATCTTCATGATCTTGTTCAACACCTCCTCTGTCAGGTGGGTAAGGGGGTCATCAGCCACTGGCTGGAAATTATCATGCAATGCCTTGATGGCAAAATCTGCATCTTGGTTTTCTATTTTCCCCTCTACTTTTCCTTCTAATGCTTCCAGTATCTCTGCTTCATATGCCATCATACTGTGCAGCTTGATACTGATATCTCGAAGCTTTCCATTGCACTTCTTTAGGACATCACATTCGAACCTGATGTCCTCATACCATACTTCTACTAGCAGGGTAGTGTTATTGTTTAATACCTGATTATTTATCAGGACCTGAGGATCAATCCTCTTTATTTCACTTAGAACACTTAAGGCCTTTTCCAATTGGAATGATCTCTTTCCTGTTTCATTCTGCATTTTATCTACTTTCCTCTTCAAAGTACTCAAGGAATTCCACCTCTATAAAGAGGTTTTCAATACATCTTCTACTCCTATAACGGCCGTCAGTATCCATCTATCCATGATCCGGGCCTGATGTTTCATGAGGTCCAGCTTATTAACTTCCTCCTGAGATATAACAGTCAATGGGACTGCAGGATCTGCTGGTGTATTATCAAGGTTAATTAACCCCTTTATGTATGCATGTAGCTGAGCAATGTGCTCCTTTTCTCTTTCTCTTTCTTTACCCTTTGGGTCAAAGAATCTATGATATCCTTCCCTTCTTGACCCTCTTCGTCTTCATTGGCAAACCCCAAGTCAACTGTGGTGATTTGGAATTCTTCCAGGGTGATTTTACCTTTCTCCTTTTCTACAATGGGAAGTGCTACTTGGGTAGTTCTTCTGCCTGTAGCAGGATCTCTTCTGATAGCCGAGGTCAACCTAGCTTTCCTCTTTGGTTTCATGATGGTCTCTATAAAAAAGGTTGAAACATCAAATTCTTGAACTTCAAAACCTTGTTCCATACCTATTTCCTTCTCAAGCCACTGAGGCACTTCATCTCCTGATCCTTGTGGTCTTTTATCATCTCCATGTTCACCTTGGTCTCCTGTATTTGTCTCTGTTCTGAGTGGAGAAGGTGACTTCCTTATTTCTTCCTCATGATGTTCTTCATGAGGGGAATCTTGTTCTATTTCTTCCTCCTGAGGAGCTTCTTTCTGCGGTGGAGGATCTTGTGGTGTATCCATATGATGATCCTGTACTTGATCCTGCACCTCTTCTTCTTCTGTTTCATCCACCCTATTATGTTCCTCACCTTGAGGCATATGGGTATCTGTGGATATCTTTGTATTTAATCCTGGTGCATCACCCTGATCTTGAGCTACATTTTGTTCAGTACCTGATATATTGACCTCTGGCGTCTTAAGGTCCTCATGACCTAATGTATCTTTATCTCCTGTGGTATGTTGAGTTAGGACGACATCATCACCTGATGTTTCTTTATCACCTCCACCCTTTTGTTGAACTTCAACTATCTTAGGCTCATTAGATATATCTTGTTGTTGCTGGCCTATATCCAGAGTATCACTCTCTATTTCTGCCTGCTTGACTACTTTGATATTTTCTGTTACATCAGGTTCACCTGCCTTATCTTTAGAACTCATATCTTCCCTATATGTCAAGTCTACCACTGCAGGGCTAGTTACTTGATCCACTAATTTGTCAAGCCCTATTTGTTGGGCTACCCTCTCTAGGCTATTTTCTTTCTCTTCTTGCTCTGTTTGCTTCTACTCTTCTAATACCGCCATCTGTGCTGATGGGGTCCCATGTTGGGTCATGCGAGTATTAGAAGCAAGGGTCTCCATCTGCTGAGAAGCCACATTTTGTACCACCTCATCATCTGATAGGTCAACGGTGTCCTCCAAGGAGAAAGTACCACCATGACCTACCCTGGAGGCTTCTTTTGCTTGCTCCTCAACCTTCTTAGTCTTAAACTAGATGATAGTCAGAAGTGGCACATCATGTTGCATTTCTTTTCTGAACACTTCACTGCCAGCTCCCCTCAATACTATAGGATCAGTCCTGATCTCACCCCTCATATGTGTCCTCTATTTCTTGGGTGGTGACACTAGGGATACTGCCTTCCTCTTCCTAGTGACCATCATAGGATCATCACCCACAGGTTCTTGACTTATCAGCTCCTCTTCAATAAGGATATCTTCTTCCACATTTTTCCATGAGGCTTGGCCCTCATGCTATATTTCTGCAGTCTCTACAGCTGGCCTCAGGATTCTTTTAGTCTTTGGTTTATCCATTAGAGGTGGTGCAGATGAGGTTGATGCCTGTTCTTCTATGGATGCACCTGTAGCTGATATGGAGATTCTCTCAATTATCACCCCCTGAGGTTCATTGTCAGTCTTCTTTCCTCTGGGGGGTCCTTTTCCTTGTTTCTGAGCATGCAACTTTTCTCCATTAGATTTTCTTTTCTCCCCAAGAAAGTCATCATATTCTTCATCAGGGATATCTTGCTTTGTTCTCTTGTTATCCACTGTGATGGCTACACCTCTTTTCTTCAGTGTATTTATCTATTCATCTACCCATGATTGGGTCAACTACAGTACCCCACCTATAAACCTATCCAAGGAAATGTCCTCTTGCTGTGTTAGGTCAGGAGTTGAGATGGTGTCGTTATACACCTTCTTATCTTCATATTCATTTGACATGGTCTTTCCATCATCTTTCCTTAACTGTGCTGGTACTGGGATGCAGTCAAATGTCCCTATCTGATTTAAGGTGAGCCTTTGACATTTTCTTCTTCTTACTTCTGCTTCATCCTCACAATCAGTCCAGAAATCTTCTAAGTGCTTCTGATGTATGGGCTTCCCCATTATCTTATGCATTCTACCATAGGGGTCATATGATCTAGCCAATGGAAATGGCTGCAGGTACATCATGTTTAGACCGCCTATGACATTCTTTATGCTCTGGGAATCAGGGCACATGTACCAACCCATAGTTACTGGAAATAGTACTGGAGGTATTTTATTCTGTGCTTTATATGTATCCAGTATGGTAGATATCTATCTCACAAACTCCATTAGGACTACCCCATCAGTAGGGTACCTGGGTAACATGAAGGGTTGTCCCTCAAAACCTTCTATTCTGATATATGAAAAAGTGGCAAACTGGATGAACCAGGCACCATGCTTGTATATAACTTCTTGAGCCTCCATGCTCAATCTCTTGGTTCTATCCTCTTCCATAGTTCTAATCAGATGCATAGAAAATGCATCATTCACCAATTTGTAATCAAAGAGGTAGTTCCTTCTCTGTAACTGAGGATAATGATCCCATATATGGGCATCATCAATACTGCAGCCAATCTTTCCAACTATGATTAATGCATCAAATGTTCCTTTGTAGGCACATGAATAAACAACATATGAAGTCATGTGGAATGAGCACTCCAGACCTCCCAGGTTCATCATCTGTTCATCCATTGCATCACTGATGATCTTGGCCCATAATGGCTTGCTTTTTGTATAGAGGACCATCTGGTGATTCCAAACATCCAATTCTTGAAATTCCCAGTATGAGGCTGGCATGTCATCCTGCTGAGCAGGACAATCATGTATTGATATTCATCATCAAAATCAAATTTGTATAAATACACTGGCAACTTGGCAAAGGCAGTATAGGTGCTATTTTTAGACCTCCACTGGTATATCCTCTTCTTGGCACTCTTCTTATTGTTTTCATATTCTGTCTCTAGTTTGTGTAGATCCATACTGACTACCTTCTTTCCAACTGGGAGATTGAAAGTAGACATAATCCCTTTGATTGAAAAGTCTGCATAAACTCTTCCATGTTTCTCCACCCGCCTTGTTTGAGGGTTATAATTTCTGGTGTATTCCACTACCAACTCTGGGGTTTCCATGACATAGGGAAATCTAGCTGCATGCCACATTCCTGATATAAATATGGCATCCAGCAAGGTATTATCTTTATCATCATACATCCTGGATGACCATGCTACTAAATCTGTTTCCCCTTGGTGAGTGTCACCAATGACACCATACTTGAATTGTATCCCTTCAGGCCGAACATACATAGGTTTGAGAAATTCTACTCCAGATCTATTCTTCCTGATATCTGACATGGATTCCTATAATAAACATGACTGGTCTGACCATAATATTCATATTCATTCATATAACACTATATATCGGTATGGCATCATGCATATTATATTCATTAACTTACCATGATGTGCATACTTACAGAATCAAACCACTGGAAAAGTCATACTACCTGGACATGCAGAAAATGACAACAAGAGGGTTTTAATTACTTACCTGATAATGCTTATATCTTGGATTAGGATGATGATTATGGAAAAGGGTAGAAAATAATGGCAATCATGCGTTTCGTTATGCTACAAGTTGTTGTCTGTCCATGGGTAGCTTGTATGAGGGTTTGACTCTCTACTCTGTAAATTCTTGTTTTTTGCAAGGTAAATGAGAAATGACCTTGGAAACTTACCTTTAAATGTATCCGTAGGGCAGACTAGGGTAAAATTAGGTGAAATCAATTAAAACCATTGATCTTCTGCACAAAATCCATGGATGTTGCCAGGTGTTTGGATCATATTCATGTTCGGCGGGAATCCACCTACTGCATTTATGTGCATTTAATGTTATGAAGCAAGATGAGGGGGGTGATCTTTAGAAAATCAGGTGATGTTTAAAATATGACCCCCTCTGTGTATCATGACCTTCTGCCTTTGAGCAGCAAAACTAATGCTAAGGAATCAGGTGATGTGGTCAAAGGTTGACCAGGTGCATATTGGGTCATGACTTTAAGATCAGGGGATGTTTAAAATGTGACCCCCGTGAATAAAATGACCTTTCGAAAGATCAAGATGATGTCACCATCATGTTATTGAAAAGGGTGATCATTGGATACATACCTCCGTGAGGTAAAAAGAATGATGATGTCACTGTCATATTGGCACTGACATGATATTTTGTGATAGGGTGATATTGAGAAGATCAGGTGATATTGAGAACATGACCCCCGCAAAATATATGAAGACACTGGATGGACAGATACATTTATCACTTAAAATTGACGTCCGAAGTTTGCAGACCAAGTGATTATCGGGTGATAAACTGACATCGGGGTGATCTTAAGTAAGGTGACTGATGTTTAAAAATATGACCCCCCATGGAATATCAGGTTTGACTGGAACTTTGAATTACCATAACTTTCTCCCCTTAATGTATTTTAGGGTGATCCAAAAGACAAACCTACATAGAATTTTATCTACTTTCCAACTATGACGTTAATGTTATGAAATAATGAATTTGGCAAACTGACCTCATCATGATGATCGAGCCACCCCCTTATGCAGGGCTACCTACCTGACTTACTTTTACCAGACCGCCGAAAAGAAGAAAAACAACAAGCCAAAGCAACAAAAAGGTTGGGTCCTTGTTTTGTCAAGTCAAAATGGGGCGTGTTGTGTAACCACACAACACAACTTTCCTCAACCAAGCAAGGGATGAGGAAGAGGAAACATTAGCATTAACATCAGCATTCATAGCCACACCATTCAAATGCACAAGAGGGGTATTGTGCTTCAGAGGATCATTCAACCTAGATGAAATTAGATTACTAAATAATGACTGAAGCACATTATCTTCACCAATCTGATTGAAAATCAAAGAATCACTATCTATTGCAAGGGAATTAGAAGGGGGCACATGGTCTGCTTGTAATTATGAAGCAACCAATCTCTTGTCAGCTATTACACTAGGAAGCATAGGTTGGCTATCGTGCTCATAGGCATATTTCAATCTCCTTATATCCTCAAGTTGCTCACCATCTCCACCTGATTTTGAGCTAACTCTATGAAGAGTTGGGTCCACATCTGTTGTGCTTTTGGGAGTATGAGTATCTTGAGATTTACTTTGTTCTCTTATAGTTGATTCTTTTGGGGCTGAAGAGCCCGCTTGTTCCTTGAATTTCCTATCAAGCCATTTTTTTAGTTCTCCTTAATACATGAAAAGAATGAATCATCAGGTCCATGACCTCTTTTTCTGACCATCGCACTGGACGCAGGAGTTGCAAAGCAGCACCATGATAACCTTCATCCAGAATGTCTGAGTTATCATCTACACTTTCAAGGACTTGTGATGGCAAGTCAAAAGCAAGAACTTGGTCGATAGTCAACCTCATCCAGCTCCTTCTCTGTACTTCACTTTCATCCATGCAATCCTCCCAATAGTCCTCAAGATGGGGCTTATGCAAGTATAGACTACTTCCATGCATATTCTTTTTCACAAAATTCTTATTGTCAAAAGCTGACCTCACAGGAAATGAGTAGAAATTATACCTCGCTAACAATTTCTCCATATTTTGGGCACTGTCATTACTTTTACAAGAAAAGAAAGACATGGACATAGAAAAAGAGTACCCCTTCTTCTTCATGGCATGATATTTGACATTCACAGCCACCATTTGGTGGCAAACTTCTAAAAGCACAAGAAAACCCTAAGGGTACCTCGACAATTTTAACGGGGCATTTTCATAACCCCCAATTCACAAATATGAGAAGCGATCAAATTGAATATAAAAATTCCAAAATTCATTACTAGAGCAGATGCTTCAAGGGAAAACCTTCTCTCCAAGGAACCTTCAATTCTCTTCACAAATAACATGAGGAATGCATCATTCACTCTATGGAAGTCTTTCATTCCAATGCTCTTCTGTAACTATGGGAAAAGACAATACACATGTGTGTCTAGGGTGGGAGACCCTTGGGCATTCAAACCAGGCTAAACAACCCTTCCACTGGCCAGAATGTAAACCAAAAGAGAACACATATGAAAAGTCACATTCTATGGAAAGTTCACCAGCTGCTCATGCATGTGTTTGCTTATCATTTTAGCCCAGTCTATGTGTTGATCACCACAAATGAGTAAAATGAATTGGCACATCCAATATTCAAAAGAATTAGATTCAACACTCCCAACGACATGATGTAATAGAGTGATCATATCAGAGATTTCCTCCTTAAAGTGACTTCTTTTTAGACTGGTAGGGAGCCTAGACTTCCCTTTCTTCTCAACTTCCAGCCAACTTTTTGCAATATGACTTTGACACCCGTCTTTCTTATCCCAGTAAAATCCCCAATCAGTAGTAACATAAACATTGACAAACTCCTCATAATCCACTAATTTCAAAGCATGAGAAACAACTTTCAAATCAATTTTGGTTATCATAGAGCCATCAGAGGTTTGTATATTTGGTGAATTAGGAAAGTAATTATTTACGCAAGCAATGACTAAGTCTGGGCAAGGCACAACAGGTGGGAAACCTCCAACTTAGTCTAACCCACTGCTTACAATTTTCTTTGCAAGGGAGGACCTGGTTTCACGTTGCTAAGTCCACATGACTAAGGTCTATATCCCTCAGTTTTGATAGACCATTTTCCACAATAGAAACAACTAGAGACCCTTGGAACTTATATTTCATTTTGACTAGTTTAAAAAACCAAATAACTCCAAACTAGTCAAGGACACAAAAGAGGTCCAAAATACATTTGAGGAAAAAGCGCTATCTAGATTCATGAAAAAGAAGTTGTTTTTCCTAGACCAGTGAATCACAATTATACTGTCACAACAAGAGAGAGAGATGAGGAGAAAATCTAATTATCCTGACCTGTATGTGAAGAGTTCTATAAATTCTCTGTTAATGGCTAGACTGGAAGCTCCTTCAGCATATCTCCTTCGTGGTATAATGAGGTTTTTCCTTACAAGGTGATAAATTTATCCAAGTCTCGTATCAAATCTCATTGATTTCTCCATAAATTTCATTTAATTCTAGCAGGGGATCATACTTTAAAATTCATAAATATTCCCTTTATTTCCCTTTGAAAAGAGTGCCCACACCTTTCCCAACATTCCAAATTTATTGCCAATTGACAGGTGTCACTTCTTAGTATGCAACATAAACTTTGGCAGGCAATGCTATAAGAGTAATAGACACGTTGAATTGGGGCGTAAAAAATTTTAAGAACTCTTGAACCAAAAGACTGCAGGTTTAGAAATTCAAAGAACGTCTAACCCTCTAACGATAAAATACTTCCCTTTAACAAGATGACACAAGACCATTAAGATAAACCTTAAGACACATGCTTTGTGAAGAGTCAGGGAATCGAGAGGTTCAAGAACTTTTGAACCTACCGATGGAGGTTCAAAAAGTTAGGGGATCACCGACTATGAATAAAAATGACTAAGTAAGGAGGTACAACTTAGAAACAAAGCATGGATAATGATTAATAAAGGATGGGAATGACTTAACATATGAATACTTTAAAAAACTTTGAAAATGAGGTAACATCAGGCTCTGAATGGGGACAAGGACTGAATAGGATGTAGAGAATCTAGAAAAACTTGGCACAAAGCCTTATTCCAAGGGAAAACAGAGTAACATCAAAAATGACACACAAGGAAAACAAGGAATAAACTATGATACATAGAAGGGCTCTATGAAATCACTAGTTGTATAATTTGAGATCTTGCCTATTACAGGCAAGAGGCAATGATGTTCCATCTGGGTATGCTAGAAGAAAGGCATTATCACCAATTACTTGTCTGATAATGAATGGTCCCTTCTAGAGAGAATCAAACTTCTTGTGAGCTCCCTTTGGTTCCCTTCTTCTGTCCCATAATAACACAACATCTCGTACAACAAAATTTCTCTGCCTAGCTTTTCTATCAAATATCTTCTTCACTGTCTGTTGATGTCTCGTAATTCTCTCTAATACCACCTCTCTTTGTTTCTCAAGTTTATTCAAGTACATTATCCTCTTCTCCAATGCTGATTGGAACTTCTCATCTTCAATTTCTTTTTGCAAGTTTAGTACCAATAATTCTAGAGGAATAAGTTTTGCACTATCGATTCCATACACCAATTGAAAAGGACACATTCCAATTTCTCTTTTATATGTGATCCTGTTTGCCCATAAAGCATCATAGAGACTTTTATGCCATCCTCTCTGATTTTCATCCACCAACTTTTTAACAATTGAAATTAGATTCTTGTTGCTTGATTTGGCTTGTCCATTCCCTTGCAGGTAATAATTAGATGAGTGAGCAAGGCTATTTCCATAATCATAGAAGAACAAAGAAAACTCAAAAGAAGAGAAACTACTAGCGTTATCTACAACAATCTTCTTGTGGATGCCAAACCTAACCAAGATATTCACCTTCATAAAATTACAGACTACTTCCAAAGTGGTATGTTTCACAAGAATTGCCGCTACCCACTTAGTGAAATAATCATTTGCAGTCAAGATGTGTGTATGAGCAACACTTGAATTAGGACTAATCAGTCCAATGAAATCCAACCCCCATTGTTGAAATAATTCATCAATCACTACTGGTCTTAGGGGCACTGCGGCTAAGTGAGGTTTGCTAGTAAATATTAGACACTTCTCACATTTGGACACCCATTCATAAGCATCTTTAAACATACCTAACCAATAGAAGCACTATCACAGGATTTTGAAACCTGTCACAGAAGCTGAAAAGTGTCCACCACAGACTTCATTATGAAAAGTCTCCGGTAGCTTTTTCTGTTGTTCTTTATCTACACATCTCAAAAAGGTTCAGTATACTCCTTTCTTATACAAGTTCCCTTCCCAGAGAACATATTTGCTAGACTTTAGTTTTAGGTTCCTTTTCTCTTTAGCAGATAAATGGGGCAAACATTCACCATATGTTAGTAGATAGGAAATGTTTGAAAACCATTCATCAGTAGTACTTGCAAATAAGACAAGGGGTGGATCTTCATCTTCAGTTGGTTTACTTTCAGCAATCATTTGGCATAAACCTTTACCTCTAACCAAGTTAGTAGGTTTGAGGTCAATATCATACTCCTGTACCTTTGCTACCCAAGCTCCTTTTTTGTTGCAGCCAATCTCCTGTTGGGTGAGAATACTCTTGACAACAGAGTTAGTAACATAGACAATAGCACTAGAATGCAAAATATAAAACCTGAAATTCTTCAATGCATTCACTACTGCATACGCGTGCTTTTCCAGGGGAGAGTATTTCAACTCATGCTTCTTTAGAGGTACACTCATAAAAACAATTGGAGCTTCAATCCTTTGCTCATTCTTCTGCAATAGAATGGATGACAAAGTGTACTCAAATGCATAACAATAGCTAATGAAATCCTTTTCAAAGTTAGGATGCACTAAGGTAGGAGCATTAGTGATAGAAATTTTGATATCTTCAAAAGCTTGCTTACCTTCCTTATTCCATTTGAACACATGATGGTTCTTCATCATTTCTGCAATGTGTCTCATTAATTCAGCAAAATTAGGGACAAACCTTCTCAAAAAGTTAACCTGACTGAAAAATGATCTGGTGTTGCTCTTAGTTGCTGGAAGACTCAACTGTTGAATTGCTTTGACCCTTTCAGGATCAATTTTAATACCATCCTTAGAAACAATGTGACCTAATAGCTTGCCTTCAGTTACTTCAAATATAGACTTTTTGGGGTTCAAAGAGATACCATGATCTTTGCATCTTCCAGATCATAAAGATGATCTACTCTCTTCTTAGAGAAGATAGTTACATCATCAAGGTAGACGACAATAATCTTATTCTTTAGATCACTGAAGGTTAATTCCACCACTCTTTGAAAGGTGGCCTCCATAATGATGAAGCCAAATGGCATCCTGTTATATGCAAATATACCAATTGGAGTAGTAAATGTTGTTTTGTGTTGATCTTTTGGGGCTACCTCAATCTGATTGTACCCTAAAAAGACACCCAACATGGACATCATCTCTGAACCTAACACAGTCTACAGAATGTGATCCATTACCAGTAGAGGATAGTTATCCTTTAGGGATGCTTGATTCAGATTGAGAAAATCAACACAAAGTCTGATCTTCCCATTCTTCTTTCTAATAGGTATAATGTTTGCAACCCACATTGAGTAGTGAATAGGGTAGATGATCTTTGCTTTTAGCATTTTGTCAATTTCACTAAATATAGCCTCAGCCACTTTAGGATTATATATCCTTTGTTTCTGCCTAAATGACAAAGTGTCAAGCTTTAGTTGGATGTGGTGTTGCAGTTCTCCATTCCTGAACATTTTCAAGTTCGCATAACACCTCGCGAAGACATCTTTATAATGAATCAACAAAGAAATTAATCTCTCTTTCTTTGGGAGAGAAACATTTTCTGATGCAGACAATCTTAGGGTCTTCCTCACTACCAATGTTGATGCGATCATAATCAGCTGATGATCTAATAGATACTTTACTCTTTTGTTTTATGTATTGATCATGTCTATTAAAGAGGTCCTCAAGGGAGACCAAACTCTTGGGAAATTTATTCCCCTTTAACTATATTACTTCACTCCCTTGGCCATTCTAAGAACTTGCCTCTCCCTCAAGAATGTCATTACTTTCATCTGAACTTCCTTCAAAGAAAATATTAGAAAATGACTTAGCATTTTCTAGAAAAGAGATAATCTGTTGGTCATTATTAAATACCTACCAGTGGTTGACATTATCAGGTATGTTGGGCCGATAGACTACCTCAACCCTATAAGGTTTATCTTTGAAGTCTGGGTGAGGTAAGAGAAGAGATGCCGAAACAACCAATGAATCAACCCAAGTGTTTTGATCTTTGGGCACAACTTCTATTGAGAAGGCATCAAAATCCTGAATACAGTCCCACACCCTATTCTTGTAGTGCCTTAATCTTCCATTTTTCACCGAATATAGCTTCCTCACCTATTTAACAATTAATTCGGCATCACCCTTCACCTTCAACTATTTAATGCCCTTCTCTTTGGCCAATACTAACCCCAACAACAAGGCCTCATATTTAGTGGTATTACTAGCATTGTCAAACTCCAACTTATAGGCAAAAGGAAACTTATAATCATCAGGAGAAACTAAGACAACACTAGCACCTAACCCAGCCGTAGAGAAACTCCCACCAAATTCTAGAGTCCATACCTTGTTATCCAAGTCGGGGCTGATTATTTTGGAAACTTCTTCTGCAATCAAGGCAAACATGTAGGTGCATGGTCCTGTTTATGAAGGAAAGCTAGGTGTGTGGAAATTGCTTCCTACACTAATCTAAAGAGGAGAGATGAGTGCAAATTCATTTTAATCTTTACAGTTACAGAATGTTAAACACAACAATGGAGATATTGCAACAATACACAACACAAGAATGTAAGACAGAAGAGAGAGAGAGAGAGACAAGATATAGCGTGGGGAAAACCCTTATGGGTGAAAAACCCCACACTCCAAAACCTGCACAATGTATTATAGAAACAACAAGGGTTACAACACACTTGCAATGCAAGTCTTTACAGGAGTCTTCGACACTCATATCTAGAGACAAACCAATAGCATAATAGTCCCTGTCAATCACATAACATCTCCTTTCAAAGCACCTACTTAAATAGAAGTTTACAAGACAAAAATGTACTTTCCTTGAGATGGGCGTCCAACTTGGCCTCATGGCCCAAAACCCATGCCTAAGGACACTTGTCCAACACTACAGCATGGTCATGACACTTGTCATATTAGCCCATCCCAATATGGTCATCTATTCCCAAGTTGGGCAATGACAGATGCTCTTACGCATCTTACAACCGTCATAGAATCTATCATACTGACAGTACTTACAGTTGTAAGAGGATCTATCATACACTGACTAAAAATAGCATATTCTCTTACAACATGTCATAACCCTCCTTGGGGTGCCCAAATATGCCTTCTTTGCCTTGTGACACATGTCTTCACCTATCATAGAACATTGCATTTACGACTCTTACATGTCATAGATTCTGTCATAGGAATCTATCATAACCGTTTCGGTCAAGATTCACTTACACACTAGTCAAAGTGGTGACACATGTAAAAATACCTTTACCACTAAGTGGGATGCCTATCTCCTCATGTGAGGACAAAATTACATGTGGTCACCTTCCACGTAGGATGACACATCATCGTGCTAACTCCCACAAGATGACAAAACATGACTTGCATCCAAAATACATTAATAGGCAATAAATAAATACATAAAATAAATAAATGCAAGGAATTACCAAGGTTGAGACACCTTAATTCCCAATAGTTTATACATATAAAACTACTTCGTCCCTAATCGGTATGATTACCCTCACCCATCTCAAGTGGACTATAATTATGACAACATGAGTCTCATGGACATAATGCTGGACCTGCAAAGGAGGTTGAATAAGGCTCAGGAGGTGATGGAGTATAACTAACAACAAGATGAGCTTGCTCATCAAGTCTTCCTTCACCAACAACAAATGGAGGTGGAGGAAAAGGCTTATCAGGAAAGCCTAGCTTTGGAGATTGCAGCTAAAGAAGAACATCTAAGGCAATTTATTGCCTAGACAGAGAGGCAAGAGGCCCAATCAATTCCTTCCATTCCCAGTTTCAGGAAACCCCTCCCTTCTACACAATTTCAGCCTCCAAGACCACCTTCTAGTTTCAGATGCCCTCAGCCTTCACGAGAGCCTGTTCTTGCTCAAGTCTAACCTATTATTCCTCAAGAACAACCCTCTCAAAAAGTCCTTCCATCCCCCATTCCCTGTTTCCCCTCTTGTCTTGACATTATTTCACTTTTCAAAGGTGGACCTATTGTTTATCGGGCTAATTAGAGGGATGAGTTGAAGAAGGAGATACCTGCAACTAGGGAGGAGCCACATGCTGATAATGAGCCCTCATGCACTAGCTCACTTTGTAAGGACAAACAAGTTTGGCAAGACACTAGGTTCTATGAGCTAGAAATGGAAGTGTTGGAGGTAGCCGTGAAGCAACCTACTAGATGTGAACAATCGTGTGCCATTAAAAATAAAAAGTTAGACATATTGCAAGAAGAAGTTAAGCCAGATCATTTAGACTAGCAATAATGCATTGAGCACAAGGTTAGAGCTAATTTAGGTGTAGGGTTGAGTCCCCTAAATTTTGGATCATTTGAGGAGTTTTCCCATGCTTTTAATGCAATGAATAAAACTAAAATGCAAACAAGACATGGTGAAGAAGTCTAGTTGCAGAGGCAACTCAAACAAAATCCAATGGAGTTGCATTCAATTGATGAGGGTACTGGAGAGGTTACAAAGGAAATTGCTCCAAAAGAGGTTGCTGGCACTTCCCTATTTCATGAACTACCTGGTTACATTGAAGATGAAAAAGGCATGCAAATGCCAACATTAGTTACAGTTTTGAAACACCATGAATATGTTGAGGGCCATGGCAAGTTGCTGGAATGTGTAGACAAATGTGAGAATGAGATGCCAACTCGTGAAAAAGAGCATAAAGACATCCCTATACTAAAAAATGCAGAGGTTGATGATGCAGACCTATTTGAGGAGCTCCCATCTTTCATAGAAGATAACGATGTAAAGATTGAGCATGGGCAAGAACAAATTAAAGATTTGTTCTTGATTATCCAACAGGGATATCAATTTTGTTATGGAGGAGATTTCACCATTGAGCATGTGCAGGTCTCATTTTTTTAGCCCAATTTAGGAAATCATGAGCATCTTATGCACTAGGTGGAGCCAACCATTTTTCCAGTTGGGCCACAAGAGCCATATCATTCAAACTAGCAAGAAGAGAAAGAAATAGAGCAAAGGCATGAGATCAAATCTATTGATTGTATGCCATTTCAAGGGGATGTCCTATCAGACATCTAGCCCAGCTAGAAACATATGAGAAAGACTCATTAACTATCATGCTTACTTCAAAGCATGAGGTTGAGCATCAAAAAGGGCTTGATCAACCCATTTATCCACTTCTAGGTAGCTATATTTCCAATTAGTGTAGGTGGATAGGTGAGTTTTTCTTTATCATTGGGGAAGCATTTCACCTATTTGTTGTATGCCCATCCCTTCCCCACCTCCTTTTAACTATCCATAAACATGTGAAGCATTGTAGATTGTTGAGAAGGGGTAGTTATTTTAAAAAACCAATTAATGGATTTGTTTGAAGTCATTTCCTTGTTGTTAGTTTGGGTTTAGGATAGATTTGTTTTGTGTAGTTTCCCTTCCATAAGTGCTCTTGCAGAGACAACATCCTCATTATGAGCTTGTTTTGCCTCGTTGTTTTGTTTTGTTTTGTTTTCTAGAGGTAGTTTTCAGTTCTGTATGGTCGTGTTGCGGCAATTTCCCTTTTGAATCTATGCCCAATGGATTGTATAAGGCCACTACATTCCTTGTGTTTAGTAGGCAAACACCCTTGCATAATCGCTAAAATGTTGTCATATTTTTGGCCAGGCCAAAATAGCCCAAAAATCCCACCTTTCTTCCATAAAAAATGTTGGCACCTAAAAGTTATCTCCCAAACATACATTAGTTTACCTCAAAAATCTATTAAAATTTTCCAATTTTGACTTTGCAGCCAAAACCCCTCATTTAGATCCAATCTGAGACACTTTATAGGGGTTTTTCTTTCATAATATCTAAGTATAATTGTTATCACTCTGAATAGCACCCTGTGTTGAAGGAGTGTAATTAATCCTCGTATTCAGTTGATACAATGGGATCTTCTCAAAGTGTGGGACTCTACAGCAAGAAGAACCTCCAGAGAGGCCTGGTTCCCTCGGAAAAATCACCTAAAACTAGTCTCTTGCTTTGGGAAAGGGATAGAAATAGTATAAACTCATAGAAAGCATGTAAAAGAAGGTGATACACTAATGTATTTGACAATTATGACTGCACCATACACATATTGAGACACTTCAAAGACACTAAACAACCACTTCATTCACTTTTGATAGGTTTCGCATAAGTATTTCATAAGAAGGCATGGGTTAGTTGTTTAGCTTAGCTTGGGAGGGCAGCTTTAGAGTCTTTCCACATCCAAACTAACCAATGAGCTATCAATGCACAAAAAGTGACCTATAAAAGCTTCAAAACCACCTCAAGAAGGTGAGAGAACTTAGAAATATGCAAAGGAAAGAAAACATTCACTAAACACATTGAGAAATCCATGAGAAGACACTTCTATCAGCTTGTAAATGGAGGAAAATAGTATTTATTTGTATCAAAAAGGTATTTTCAGTACAATATTTTAGCATAACCTAGGCGTGGCCAAAGCATAAGTCCCCCCCTTTCAATGAAAAGAAAAAATGCTATATATGAGAAAATAGCAAGGAGAGAAGAAACAGTCCACATGCAAGAAAGTAGGAGAGAGAAAGAGTCCAATTAACTTTTAGTCATCACTCTCTCCACAAAAAAAAAAATTCTATTCTTAGCATGTTTGACCAATAAAATAGCTCATGGCATAGAGGAGAGGAGAAAATCTAGTTTAACAGTTGAGTTGTCATCTTCTAAGAATAAGTCATCTCCAAAAATCATGGCATTGGTTGCTCCTTGACTAGTCTTCTCCAAACTGCCCCTATATTCCTTCTAACTACTCATTTACTGCCATTACTTTTCTTGAATTCCACTCTGCATATCTATAGGACATGTGTTCTTGTTGTGCTTGACAAGGAAGAAGTCTCCTTGAGGACATGAGCAAAATATCTAGCCCTTATAGGATGTTCAAAACTGCTCTAGGACCTCTACATATCAGTTCACTGCTCCCTTTTATATTTGGCACTGCTCCTTACAGTTATTCTTGATTGTCATCACAAAACCCTTATCAGTCATCCCTGAACTGCTAGCATAAACCTACCTTCTACTGTCATTACTAAACTGCTGACTGTTATTACATGCTTTTATTTCTTTGACCTTATGCCTAAATGCCTTTCCATACTCTTGTTTATCTCTTTTCACGGTCTTGCTCATGGTCCCTTTACATTCTCGTTGTAGTCTCTTATCAGGCCTGCACATGCTTTTGACAAGCCTCTAGTCTTTTGATAACATTCTAAACACTTCACAAAGTCCTAAAATATGTGGTAGATCCCTAGTTTTGATGTTAGCCTCTTGCTATCTTGGCTTGAAACAACAGTGTATCTCTTAAACCAACCTTAAAACAGAGAAAACCCTCACTGTTGCATGGAAACTTGACACAATCTTGTAGTTTGACTTTGTAGAGACAATCTTTATGTCCTTATTGTTGGTAAGGTCACTGCTCTTGACTATTCCTTTCATTTTAGACCTTTGACAGATTCTGCAGACTTTGCAAAACATTATTGAGTGATGTAGAAAGTGGAAAAGAAGACAGTAAGACCTTTATAGGATGCATTTCATGGAAAGACACTTCATTTCCTTTGAAAGATAGTTCAAACCTCCAAAATCTTTTAACAAACCTCTTTGAGATGTTGACTATCTTCTTTGATAGTCTTTACTCCATCTTTTAACTATTTAAGAGCTTGAAAGAAGTCTCAAACCTTATGCAGTGATAGTCTTGAAAATAGTCTTGCATATTCTTATCTCTGTTCTACTGTTACAGGCCATCATGACTATATTATCAATGACAATGATCTTCTAATGGTTGCTGTGACAGTTCTTTAGGCCTCTATGACTGTTACAGTCATTCTTGATTGCTGTTCCTCTATTTCTTTTTTTCCATCTGCTTAAAAAGATTGTTTCCTTCTCTAAACCTTCTTCCATCTATAACTATGTTCTAGAACAGGGCACATGGATAGACCTTCTGTGGAGACTGTCAGACTCTAATAGTGTTAAATGTTGGCTGACTATTATGCATGCCCGAAACACAGTCCATAGGATTGTTTACACAACAAAAATGACTATCTAACATAGTCTTTATAACTGTGCACCTTTAAACATTGTCTCCCAGCAGGTTTAGGACTCTATGAAGGTCCCACTAGCAATGCATCTCTGTCCATCCTCTTTTTGTTATGCATGATCTCATTATGATGTTGTCTCTATAGTCTATCTTAGGCATGTCAAGGTCTCTTTAGGGTTTCATATAGGGTTTACATAACTTACACAAGTTTATGCAAACTTGGACCTCCTTATGCAGTGGCAGTCTTCACACAATATTGTCACTAATGATTGAGCAAACCTTATTCTAACCCCATACAATCCCTTTGACTGTCACTATTCCTTCACACCCTATATATATCAGATCTAAAACCTTTGTGTTTATTAGAGAACTTAGTCCTAGTGTAGATCTTTGTTTACTCTGAAGCACACCAATCTTAATGAAAGCCTATTGAGATGGCTAAAACCATATACATTTCTAACACTTCAAGGCCTTTAGAGAAACTTCATAAACTCTCAAATACCTCTACCATTTCTTGGTTGGAAATTGACTGCAAATCGTCTAGGAGAAGGTATCAAGGCTATGTTGGATGTTATTAAATGCTCCATAGGTCTTGAAAAAAAAAATTTAACAGGCTCTTGAGGCATTGAAACTGAGATGTGCATACTAAATCCTTTGTAGACATGGGTAACTCCACATACTTTTTCCCTGATAAAACCCTTGGTCTTTTTTCATCAGTTTAACTCAAACCTTGGACAGGGAGTTCTCCTTAATGTTTGATAAAAACTTCAAGTGACATTTCTCATTCAGAAAAATATGTCTGTCTATCTCCAATCTGCAAACCCTTATGACTGCTCTTTGAAACCTTTGAGGTATTCATTCAAACACTGTATGCTACCTCTATACTCTTTCCCATGTTGATTGTTTTGTCTCATTTAATAGTTATGTCCATACAACATGAGATCCATGTCTTTAGGTTCAAATGCTCGCAGGAATTGTCGCTATATGGAAGTAACAAGAAGGTTCTGGAAACCCTAAGCAAAAGCAATTAACTTGCATCTCACTATCCTAGTTCTTTAACTTCATTTACAAAGGTAAGATCCAGAGCATTTGAATCAAGGATTTCTAGATCCAACCCCAAAAATTTCTTAAAGTATAACTGATGATCTACATCACGGATATCTTCATCTACCAAGTTGATTGCCTCTTCCATGAACTAGGACAACTATGAGATTAGTGAGGAAACCGTAAAACTTGACCAAACGCATTAAAGACATAAAACAAATCTAAAATCTTGTTAAATCTTCGACCATTTTTGAAAGGGAGGATCCCTCCACGGAGTGTACAGGCAGTTTTGACAAGTCTAAGGTTATTTTTTGCCTTTGCTTCATGAAGTATGCACTTATTGAAGATGAAAATGTTGTTTTAAAGGCACCTTTTGATCCTTAGTAATACAAGAAACAAAGCATTTTACCTCATTTGCATTGAAAAGGTCTCTAAGACTCTTAAATGCTTTCAACTCATAATACATGGCAGGGAACACTCTAAAACACCATGACTAACTAAAAAAAAAAAACCTAACACAATGAAAAATATCACTATAAGACCTAAGCTCTTTTATGTAGAAACCCCCTTTTGAAGCATGCAATTAAGACTTTTAAAACCATGACTTCTCTAGAACATTTAGGATAACTATTTTGGGCCTATAAGGCAAATAATAGGCAACATTTTGGCAACCTCTACTTGAGTTTTGCCTGCTAAAACTAAGGGACTAGCATCCTTGCATAGCCATTGGGCATAGAGTCACAAGAGACATGAAACAAATTGCTATCAGACTTGAGACACAGCTGCAACACATCAAAAAAACAAGACACATGACTAAAATACACCTAAAACTACCCAAAACAGGACTACGAATGTGCATCAGCACTTGGAGGAAATGAAACTACAATAATAATCTATACTAACCTAAACTAATTGAGAAAAAAGACTGCCTATACAAAAGCATTAAATGGTTCATGAAAGTAGCTGCCCTTTCTCTTGAATTTGCAATATTTTACATGTTTGTGAGAAGCCAAGAAGAGATGAAGAAATAATAGATGCTCAACTAGCTGTTGCAATGTCTCTTGAATAGAGAAAACAAATCCACTTACCCACTTATGTTGACCATTCATACTGCTGTTTTGGAGTGGATAGGATAGCCAAGTATGCTTTCCTTCAAAAGAATCCTCATGCTCAGGTGCAAGAATGACTTGTGATGCATTGCTGGTTTCCATCCTAGTTAGATGCCTAATAGGGCATCCCCTTGAAGGCTTTGGATTGGTTGCTTCTTGTTCTTCATTTGGTATGATGGTGTCCTCCATTCGACTCTCATGTTTCTCTTGTGTGAGAAACAACTGACTTGGGACTTCATGGTTTTCTCCTTCCTTCAAAGAACCCAAGAAGACTGATATAATGTTGTCATGGCTACATTCTTCAAACCTTCCTACTTTTTGTTCATGGCTGTCCTGTTTCATGGCTAAGTTTGGACAAGAGAGAAGATAATTTGAATGATTAGAAATAACATCATTATCTTCACCTTGCATGATATCTTGCCATGTTGACTCCTCCTCTATGGTCAATGGACCATCCTCTTCCACTAGGACAACCAGTAACTCATCAAAGCTATTAGTTCTTACAAGACTTTTACAAACAGCTGGTCCAAGCTCAAACTCCTCATTATTACCCAAGGAAGTACACTCCAAATCATGCTTTTCTTCTTCAATGAAAGAAGGTAAATGTTCAAGCAATGCAGTAGCCTCTTCCGACAAACTTTCATTTGTTATATCAGCTTCAAGCTCTTCTATACAGTAGAGAGGAATTTCCTCCAACCAGCTGAGATCCTACAAATCAGCCTTATGAGAGGTTTCTTGACTTGAAAGAAAGGACTCCTCTTCATCAAGACCATATTCTTCCTCTTGCTCCATGTCTGATTTTTTTGGTTTGGTGACACAAAAGGAGCTGAAAATAGTTATCCCTTCTTCATTTTCTCTTGAAATATGCTTCTCTTCACCCACACAGCCTTCCTTTTCCCTCCATACAATGGGTCCTCCTTTAAAAAGGGAGATGGTGGGAGGGAAAAAAGGTTTATCTGATGATAGAGGATAAACATGCTCATTGCTAAGCTGATTATGTGGCATTATGGACTACTCTTGGTTATGAATTGGTTGTTGGGTTGAAGAATCACTTGGAATTTTGATTAGCTTGGACTCTACAACCTTTTCCTCTTCCTTATTTTGAATTTGTATGAGACAATTGGCCTTTACAAGGTTTGTTATTTTATAATCAGGATGATTGGTCCAAGAAGGCTGCCATGGTGGAGAGGTTTGAAGTTCTTTCATAGATTCACTCTGGTTTGAAGGATGAATTTGTTTGAAACTAGGAATAGGAGAGAATTTTTTTACTTTGGGCTCCTGCACTTGAGCAAGTAATTATTTTATTTGTTCCTCCTTAGCTACAAGTTGCATGTTCAAACAATGCTCATACACCCTTCTATTTTCTGCCTCCTACTGATAACAAGAAATCTGATAGGGCAACTCCTCTTGCTGCATGTTATATTGTGCTTCTCTATCTATTTATGAAATTTGCCTTTGGAAATCCAATAACAAACTCTTAATGCTACCCAAATCAACATCATTTTGGGATTGATTAGGGAGGTTGCACGTTTGATTTAGAGTAGAATGGGTTTCACAAGGTTGACTATAGGAACGAACAGGCTGCAAATAAGGATAAGCAAGAGTGGTTTGAAAATTCTCCTACTGGTAATGCTGATTATAATGAGGTAAAGAGCTGTTTGGAGGCCAAAAGCCTAAATTTTCACGAAATGGAGGAGAATAACCATTGTGGTGTTGATAACTAGACATTGCAAGGGTAAAGCATGAAACACAGGCAAGTCTAGATAACAAATTAGGAATGAATATGGACAACAAGGTCTTGAATCACTAGGATGTGAGTTAGAACACCAAATAGAGTCGCCAGGTGCTAAGAAAATACTTTCAAATGATAGAAAACTAACAAGTAGCACCAACCTCATTAACTGCATGTAATTTGGATTGTTAAAACTAGTTGATATGTGATTAGAGTCGCCATGGTGTTGTTTGTACTGCCTCCAAATGTTGTTAATACTAGGAGAAACACCAAATCTCTCAGTACTTTGATGCGAAGTTCATCGAACTTGTCCCACCGGGCGTGCCAAAAATTGTTATCACTCTGAATAGCACCCTGTGTTGAAGGAGTGCAATTAATCCTCCTATTCAGTTGATACAATGGGAGCTTCTTAGAGTGTGGGACTCTACAGCAAGAAGAACCTCTAGAGAAGGTTGGTTCCCTTGGAAAAATCACCTAAAACAAGTCTCTTTCTTTGGGAAAGGGATAGAAATAGTATAAACTCACAGAAAGCATGTAAAAGAAGGTAATACACCAATGTATTTGACACTTATGACTGCACCATACACACATTAAGACAATTCAAAGACTCTAAACAATCACTTCATTCACTTTTGATAGGTTTCACATAAGTATTTCACAAGAAGGCATGGGTTACCTATTTATCTTAGCTTGGGAGTGCCGCTTTAGAGTCTTTCCACATCCAAACTAACCAATGAGCTATCAATGCACAAAAAGTGACCTATAAAAGCTTCAAAACCACCTCAAGAAGGTGAGAGAACTCAGAAATATGCAAAGGAAAGCAAACATTCACTAAACACATTGAGAAATCCATGAGAACACACTTCTATCATCTTGTAAATGGAGGAAAATAGTCTTTATTTGTATCAAAAAGGTATTTTCAGTACAATATTTTGGCATAACCTAGGCATGGCCAAAGCATAAGTCCCCCCCTTTCAATGAAAAGAAAAAATGCTATATATGAGAAAAATAGCAAGAAGGAGAGAAGAAACAATCCACATGCAAGAAAGTAGGAGAGAGAAAGAATCCAATTAACTTTTAGTCATCACTCTCTCCACAAAAAAAATGCTATTCTTAGCATGTTTGACCAAGAAAATAGCTCATGGCATAGATGAGAGGAGAAATTCTAGTTTAAAAGTTGAGTTGTCATCTTCTAAGAATAAGTCATCTCCACAAATCATGGCATTGGTTTCTCCTTGACTAGTCTTCTCCAAATTGCCCCTATATTCCTTCTAACTACTCATTTACTACCATTACTTTTCTTGAATTCCACCTTGCATATCTATAGGACATGTGTTCTAGTTATGCTTGACAAGGAAGAAGTCTCCTTGAGGATGTGAGCAAAATATCTAGCCCTTATAGGATGTTCAAAACTGCTCCAGGACCTCTACATATCAGTTCACTGCTCCCTTTTATATTTGGCACTGCTCCTTACAGTCATTCTTGATTGTCATCACAAAACCCTTATCAGTCATCCCTAAACTGCTAGCATAAACCTACCTTTTACTGTCATTACTAAACTGCTAACTGTCATTACATGCTTTTATTTCTTTGACCTTATGCCTAAATGCCTTTCCATACTCTTGTTTATCTCTTTTCACGGTCCTGCTCATGGTCCCTTTACATTCTCTTTGTAGTCTCTTATCAGGCCTGCACATGCTTTTGACAAGCCTCTAGTCTTTTGATAACATTCCAAACAGTTCACAGAGTCCTAAAACATGTGGCAAACCCCTAGTTTTGATGTTAGCCTCTTGCTATCTTGGCTTGAAACAATAGTGTATCTCTTAAACCAACCTTAAAATAGAGAAAACCCTCACTATTGCATGGAAACTTGACACCATATTGTAGTTTGACTTTGTAGAGACAATCTTTATGTCCTTATTTTTTGTAAGGTCACTGCTCTTGACTATTCCTTTCATTACAGACCTTTGATAGATTCTGCAGACTTTGCAAAACGTTATTGAGTGATGTAGAAAGTGGAAAAGAAGATAGCAAGACCTTTATAGGATGCATTTCATGGAAAGACACTTCATTTCCTTTGAAAGACAGTTTAGACCTCCAAAATCTTTTAACAAACCTCTTTGAGATGTTGACTATCTGCTTTGACAGTCTTTACTCCATCTTTTAACTGTTTAAGAACTTGAAAGAAGTCTCAAACCTTATGCAGTGATAGTCTTGAAAATAGTCTTGCATATTCTTCTGTTCTGCTGTTACAGGCCATCATGATTGTATTATCAATGACAATGATCTTCTAATGGATGTTGTGACAGTTCTTTAGGCCTCTATGACTGTTACAGTCATTCTTGATTACTAGTCCTCTATTTCTTTTTTTCCATCTGCTTAAAAACATTGTTTCCTTCTCTAAACCTTCTTCCATCTGTAACTATGTTCTAGAATAGGGCACATGGATAGACCTTTTGTGGAGACTGCTAGACTCTAATAGTTGTAACTGTTGGCTAACTGTTCTGTATGCCCAAAACACAGTCCATAGGATTGTTTACACAACAAAAATGACTATCTAACACAGTCTTTATAATTGTACACCTTTAAACATTATCTCCCAGTAGGTTTAGGACTCTATGAAGGTCCCACTAGCAATGCATCTCTATCCATCCTCTTTTTGTTATGCATGATCTCATCATGATGTTCTCTCTATAGTCTGTCTCAGGCCTGTAAGGGTCTCTTTAGGGTTTCATACAGGGTTTACATAACTTACACAAGTTTATACAAACTTGGACCTCCTTATACAGTGACAATATTCACACAACATTATCACTAATGATTGAGCAAACCTTATTCTAACCCCATACAATCCCTTTGACTATCATTGTTCCTTCACACCCTATATTTATCAAATCTAAAACCTTTGTGTTTATCAGACAACTCAGTCCTAGTGTAGATCTTTGTTTACTCTGAAGCACAACATTCTTAATGAAAGCCTATTGAGAGGGCTAAAACCATATACATTTCTAACACTTCAAGGCCTTTAGAGAAACTTCATAAGCTCTCAAATACGTCTACCATTTATTGGTTGGAAATTCACTACAAATCCTCTAGGAGAAGGTATCAAGGCTATGTTGGATGTTATTAAATGCTCCATAGGTCTTGAAAAAAAAACTTAACAGGCTCTTGAGGCATTGAAACTGAGATGTGCATACTGAAATCCTTTGTAGACATGGATAACTCCACGTACTTTTTCCCTGATAAAACCCTTGGTCTCTGTTCATTAGTTTAACTCAAACCTTGGATAGGGAGTTCTCGTTAATGTGTGATAAAAACTTCAAGTGGCATTTCTCATTCATAAGAATATGTCTATCTCTCTCCAATCTACAAACCCTTATGACTACTCTTTGAAACCTTTGAGGTATTCATTCAAACATTGTATGCTACCTCTATACTCTTTCCCATGTTGATTGTTTTGTGTCATCTAATAGTTATGTCCATACAACATGAGATCCATGTCTTTAGGTTCAAATGCTCGTAGGAACTATCGCTATATGGAAGTAACAAGCAGGTTCTGGAAACCCTGAGCAAAATCAATTAACTTGCATCTCACTATCCTAGTTCTTTAACTTCATTTACAAAGGTGAGTTCTAGAGCATTTGAATCAAGGATCTTTAGATCCAACCCCAAAAATGTCTTAAAGTATAACTGAGGATCTACATCATGGATATCTTCATTTGCCAAGTGTATTGCCTCTTCCATGAACTGGGACAGCTGTGAGATTAGTGAGGAAACCATAAAACATGACCAAACTCATTAAGGACTCAAAACAAATCTAAAATCTTGTTAAATCTTCAACCATTTTTGAAAGGGAGGATCCCTCCATGGAGTGTAGGGGCAATTTTGACAAGTCTAAGGTTATTTGTTGCCTTTGCTTCATGAAGTATGCACTTATTGAAGATGAAAATGTTGTTTTAAAGGCACCTTTTGATCCTTAGTAATACAAGAAACAAAGCATTTTACCTCATTTGCATTGAAAAGGTCTCTAAGACTCTTAAATGCTTTCAACTCATAATACATGGTAGGGAACACTCTAAAACACCATGACTAACTAAAAAAAACCTAACACAATGAAAAATATCACTATAAGACCTAAGCTCTTTCATGTAGAAACCCCCTTTTGAAGCATGCAATTAAGTCTTTTAAAACCAGGACTTCTCTAGAACATTTAGCATGACTATTTTGGGCCTATAAGGCAGAAAATAGGCAACAATAATGTTCCCCTTGTCATTATTTTTCCTTGCAAAATTGGTTCATCTAAGGCTTTTGTCGGCAAATCGGTAAAATTATGAATTGACAAACTTGCCGACTAGATTCGTGGGTTCTTGATTTTGCCAGTTTTCTAGTTTATTGACAAAGAGGTAAAAAATGGAAGTTTGAAAAAGAGTTGTCTTCTTCAGCAAAGTTTCTAAGGAAGCCTTTGTCGGCAAATCGACAAAATCACGGACCGTCGGTTTTGCTGACTAAGTTCAGGCGTTTGTATTTTCTTTGTTTTGCCGATAATGCAACATGGAGGTGAAGGATTTTCAAAAGAAGAAAAAGGCAAAAGGTGAAGCAAAATGATTGAGAAAAATTTTATGTTTGTGTCCTTTGTCAGAAATCAGCTAGTTCGCAAACTGTCAACTTCGCCGACTGAGCTCATGATTTTCTATTTTTGTTAGTTCTCTAATAAGGTGACTAAGTGGTGAAAGGAAAAGGGTTTGAAAGAAGAAAAAGCGGCCCTAGAAGGTAAAATTCTCTAAGGCATAAAAGAGATAAAGAGAAGTGGAAGAGTCGTCAGCAAAGTGAAAGGTTGGTGAGCCAATGGTTCACCAAATTCGATAAGGAGAAAAAGAAAAAGGAGAACCCAGGCAAAGTTTGTGAAAGTGATATTTTGCTGATAGAGATGGCCAAAGGTCAAACAAAAGGGAGAAATCAGGAAATCGACAAAATTGCAAACTTGCCAATCAATTCATGGTTTCTCAAGTTCATCGATAAGGTGATTTGCCAACTAAAGAGACCAAAAGAGATAAAAGGCCCAAAAGGAGAAAACAAAGAGGACTTGATGGTTCACCAAATGAAGATTTCACCGACCAAAAGGGGGATATGAGAAGGAAAATGAAGAAAGCCAAGAAAAATTGGTTCACCAGGGGGAAAGTCACTGATAAAGGGGAATTCAAGGGCACCAAAGGTGAAATTAAAAATAAAAACTTTGAAAGTGTTGTAAAAGATTCAAGAAAAGGACACCATGGTTGTAGATGAATTAAATGCAGACAGGGGGAATAGTACCTGAAGGACAATGTTGTAGATCAATTGGTTGCAGGTAGTTGAAACAATGGAAATTTTCAATGCAAAAGGACTAGAAATAAATGAATCAAATGAAGTACCTGTACAACCCATTCTTTTGCAGGTCTTTTCAAGGTCAAAATCAATGCACAGGATGTGGGCATTTCCTATTCTACAAATTTTGTAGACTTCTCAGGGCATGATCAACACTCAAAATCTGTAGGTTCTGACATGACCCTAAGGTTGAATTTATGCAGCATGGGCATACATTTTGACTAAGTTTCAACATTTAAGGCTACACAATGATTTGTAAAAGTTATATAAGCATGTTAAGATGTATTTTTTAGGGGTTGGTTGGTCGCTAGGTCCTTATTCAGGTTGAAGCACTGAATATTTGATCATGGCCTCATGATATTTTCTAGAATTGTATGAATCTGATGGACTGTGTCCTCTTTTGGACCTCTCTTGTCTTCATATCTAGTTCAACTATGAGGGGAAAGTTATCATTCTATCTTTTCAGATATGTCTTCATCTTTTCTCTCTTTGTAATGGCTATTTAGCCTCTATGATTAATATAAGAAACTGATTCTACCTCCCTCATATTCTTTTACATTGTGTCTGCTTGAATACTGTTCACTTATCTTGTGGATAAAATGGTCCCTTTATAGGTTTCAGTACTCTATTTTGGCCTTTGTTAAAGATCGGATGAGTCTATGTTAGTATATTCAGCCTTTGAAATCATTACTGTGTTATGTCAGCTCTAGCTGAACACTCTAAATCTAGTGCATCACCTTTTAATTTTAGTTTATCCTTCTTCCCCTTTTCCCCTATGGCTGTTAGCATTAGATTTAGTCATTATTCTCTAAGCCTTAAGATTAGAAAGAGGAACCATCCTTCACTAAAGGTTTGGTCTCAATTGCAAGGTCCCACACCTTGAGACTAATCCCATGTTTCACTAAATTTATTGGAACTGCCAAAAGATTCAGCAACAAGGTACAAATTAGGTGACAATAGTTAGCCCTATCGATTCATACTAATCTCAACCTAGTTCACCTTCTGACCCTGACATCAACCAAATTTTACAAAATATGAATTCCATCCAACAATAGTTAGCAAACATAAACCGAAGTCCTTCAAAACCCACTATGACATCACATTATATTTGCAACCCATTATCTTATCCAATCCTAAGAGCACAAATACCTGAGAAGTTTGAAACCCCTCGCTTTGAGAAGTATAATGGGAAGGGAGACCTTATCAACCATGTGACAGCCTTTACAACTATGTGTAGTGATTTCTTCTTCAAAGATGCAATATTGGCTAAACTCTTTCATAGGTTACTCAAAGAATTGACCTTGGATTGGTTTTGCTCATTGCCTCCTAATTCAATGACTTCCTTTTCACAATTAATCAACAAATTTCTTCAACACTTTCAAGGAAACATTGGACCTCAAGTCTCCTTGACTAATTTGGTCCATTACAAATAAGGAATAAAGGAGAAAATAACTAATTTCATGGGGGGTTATTAAACCCTCTTTTCACAAATTCAATATTCCTTTCTAGATGCTGATATACAAAGAATCTTCATTGGAAAGTTACAACCTCTCATCTGTGACAAAATCTTATTGATGCGTTATGATTCTTTCACTAAATTTTGTACTGCTCTCCGTGATTACCAACTATTGGTTAGTCAGTATGAGAATAATCAATCATCAACTTTGGTTGGTCAATCCAAAGTCTCACACACTCATTCCTTTAAAAGACATAACAAAAATTTCATCAAAATCAATGCAATATTATCAAATCTTATTCAACATGTAACAACTACAACATCTTCTGCTCCCGCCCCATATAAACTAGAACAAAAAACTAGAAAATTCACACCATTATCATAATCTCTTTATTCTATAATGATGCAAATTTTAAATAACAATCTCATCAAGCTTCCACCTATTCGACCTCTCGATGCAAGTAAGATGCAAGCATCTTTTTTCGATTTGAAGGCCTTTTCTCAATATCATTGCACCACTGGTCATGACACTAAAATATGTATGCATCTTAAACATGAAGTCTAAGACCTCATTGATTCTAATGTCATCTAGGTTGTTGGCATAAATGACAAAGGAAACAAATCTATGGTCCCACCTAATCAAAACTTGTAAATATATACGAATCCAATACCTCATCATGAAGCTAACATTGTGGATCCATCTCAAGAGATGCAATGTACTTATAATCATCAAAAATAAGATTATGAAGGAGATATTTGTATGGTGGATGTTCACCCTCATCAAGAGTGAGAAGAACCTGAACCAACTATATCTGTCAAGTATATCTTTCACTCTTCACAATGCTACTATTAAAGCTCTTGATGGACCTCCACAAGAGGTGCTATGATCGATCCTATTTGCATGGTAAATGTAGTAACTGAAGAGTTTCTCTACATGCATGGTTTGCACTACAATAACTATGATGTATCAAAAATCATTATTAGAGCACACGATGGGTCTATTCTTTCAACTCTTGGTGCCTTGACCCGTATCATCAAGGTTGTGCCTAGAACCTTGGATGTTACTTTTACTATCATTCCAACATTGGACTTATTTCATGTGAAGTTGGATCACCCATGGCTCTGCTCCATGAAGGTAGTCCCCTTTATGGTTCATAAGTGCTTAAAGTTTCCTTTTGAGGGATGTGTACACATTATACATCACAGTCGGTACCAGCCCATCACTCATGATGAACACTTTACACTTGACTACTTCTAGCCAAAACTAGTTGGAGTTTCTCGAACTAGAGAGGATCTATTCTTTTTGTCATATCAAAAATATAAGGCACATAAAATTGTTGAATTGTTTCTTAGTAACATACCTTCTAGTGATGTCCTTGGACCCTTTCAATGTTCTGAGGCTACAATAGTAGTTCCCCCTATCCTATAGGTTGTGAATGAAGTTAAACCCAAATTGAAGGTTCCTCCCCATCCCCGAGCGTCTGGTAGATATGTTGAGGTTCCCCCTCCACCATCCCTTCAAGGACAACAAGGCAACCATATAGCACAAAATAGACCTCCTCGCAATCACAATATTACTTTTGTCCCACCTACCTCTATGAAGACTAGTGAAAAATAATTGATTGCGCATAAATTATTCCCTGAGGTTTCTCAACTGCTTAAGGATGCTCAATTACCTCCACCTATTTCACAAGTTGAGAGGAAAGAGCAGCCCACATTGAGAAACCCTCCCCCCATGGTCTCTCAACCTTTGGTGGTTCCTCTCATTTCTTCTAATGTTCCTAAAGAAAAGGAATAAAAGGAACTCACATTGAAATGTGCTCCAGTTCCCCTCACAAACATCACAAACAAAACTAAGCAAAATCAAATTGCAAGAGAATGAAAAAAGCATAGTTGTGCTATGGCTCACCTTACTATAGGAGAGGAGAATCTCCCTCCTTGCAAGCGTCAGCCATCGATGGATGCGAAGGAGAAACCTACTAGTGCTTCATCTCCTCTAGTGAAAGATAGTGCTTCACAACCTGCAGTGGAACCTATTGTACTATATTCTGACAACAAATCAGAAGGTAACAATGAAATAGGTATGGCTCTAGTACCTTACACTGCATCTGCTATAGCCCTCTTACATCTTGCCCTGCATCCCTTTATGATGAGAAAGATTGGGAGGAGAATGATTTGTTTTAGGTTGACTTGAAAATGTGGCCTCTCCCTCTTGTGTTATGATTGTACATGTTGTCACCCATGTATTGTGTTCCTTGATGCATATTTTTGTTTGTTATGATTTCTCTAGATGACCCTTGATACCCTTGTTGGTACTATTACCAATTTGTCCTTGTTTGTTCAAATAGGCAATGTGAAAGGTCAGGGCTTTGTTGTTTATTGTTGCTATGAGTCTTCTTGAGGTCACAAGTTTTTGTTAAGTCAAGTAATTTATTATGTCCTTCAAGAGCATTTGAGTTTTCAGAGGTCATAAGGAGCTTTGTGCAGTCCTAGACTTTCAAATGTTGTTTTAATATGGCCTAAATAGTCATATTTATGCTAAAAGTCATTACAAACCTTAAACTTTGCCATAGAAATCACTTCTTTCATGTCCAAGAGGTTTATTTCCACGTTGCATGAGCATGTTTTATGAGTCAAAAGGGTTTGTTAAAGGTTGTCTTTAAAGCTTAGAGTCTTCAAAAAACCTTAAACTCTCCAAAACTCCACGTACATCTTATGGAGGGAATCTATCCTTTCAAAATGGTCGAAGGTTTTGAGTGATTCCTTATTCTAGGTTTTGGTTGTGGTCAAATTTTTAGGTCTTTTGTCAACATGCAGGTCACTCTAGCCCGTGAGGAAGATATAACAAGAGATCAAAACCCTAAAACTCCATGCTTCTAAAGGAAAATGCCATCATAGTGTGATACAATATTATTCAATAAACATGAACATGGTTTGAAGATTTCTCAAGCTTGAAGATGCATTTCAATCATTTCTTGAAGGGACAGTGGTTATGATTTATCGAAGGCAAATAACATTGCTTGAACTTTTCAGAACATTGCATAAACTTTTCTGTTAGAGACCCTATACATTTAGTTCAGAAGTCATGAATGAAGGGACGTGTGACAATGAAGAATGAAGATAAAGAGACCTCAAGGGACAGTGATGTTCAAGGGTTTAGAGCACTGTTCAAGGGTTTAGAGCACTATTCAAGGGTTTAGAGAGATAGTCAAGGAAATGCCACAGAAACTATCAACATAGTACATGAAGACTATAACAATGGTAAAGACTGTTTGACAGCAGACAATGTCAACACCAGAGTAGTCAAAAGTACCTACAATGTTGAAGGACTGCCCATTAGATCATAGGTAAAGGAATGTTTGTCAAGAGTCTCGAAGATCCTTTCAATGTTATTTAGAGATAATGCATTTACAATGAGCTATTTATATGTCAGACCCTAACCCTATCTTGCATGATAAGTTTTCCAATGGTGTAATAACAAGCTTATGCAGTTATAAAACCCTCAAGGTATTGTGTAGATGGAATATGGAGCATGTTGATCAAGTGATATGTTGAGGTGCCTCCAAGGGATGTAATGTGGTGCAATGATGTCAAGAACAGTATCAAAATAACAACAAAGGTCTAAAAGGTGTAGAGATCTGAGTCACATTGAAGAAAATAAAAAATTTGCTACAAGGACATCAAGACACCAAAATTAAAGATAAAGATAAATGAGAGACAATCTCATATAGTCATGTTGATAAGAGGTATTGACCCTACACCAACATAAAGATCTACACATTTAGGTTGAATAATGATATGCATTTAGAGGTCTGACAGTCAAGAGGAACAGTCATGTTAAAAATAGTCAGTAGAGCACCAAGGTAGCATAAAACCATAGTGGAACAGTCAGCCATTACTATAGCAGTCAAGGGACAATTCACAGTGAGCAATAATAGAGGTTTGTAATAGATAGCAGATGGTTTCTAAGTCTCACAAAGTCCATGATAATCTATTAGGGTCTAAGACAATGTCGTTGAGTCAAAATGAAGAGATCAGTCTTCCCTCTGCCCTCCAAGACAGAAGTAAAGACTATACAGGGATATATAGTCATCTACAAGAAGAGATAATGGTCAACAATGACAGTGACGGTCACTTATCCCAGAGCATAGAGAAAAGACAAACTATCTAATGGAGAAATGAACTATTTAGCAGAGATTTGAAACTCCAACAAGAGTTGTGGTAGCAACATGAGGATCAACATTCATGAGAGCAACAAACCATAAGAGGGACAACAGTCACCATAGATTGTTAAACACGGTTATCTAAAGACTGTGTAGAGATCTATCATAGGACAAATGGAGGAGCAACTCATTAGCATGTTATGAAGGAGCAGCATGCAAATGAGCAGTCATTGAAGGTAGCAGACATAATAGTAAGCATAAAGAAAACAACCTTATGATCGTTATACATGTTAAAGAAAATAGTCTTATGACTGTTACAATGCAAAGGAGCTACAAGCAAGAAGAGCCCATCACAAACCATGAGCATAGGATAGTCAAAAAGCTTAAGGGGACTGTATATGAAGGATAGTAACCTACACAATCCCATAACAGAGGTCTAATGCAAGGAAACAAGTGCCTAAAATAGTTAGGACAACAAAATATGGGAGGTACTGTTAAGTGATTTCAAGCTCTGTCTAATCAGCGGTAACATCATGAGGAACATAGGTTTTCAACCACAAAGACAGTTAACATGGAGACTTGTAGAGTGATAAGGAGATAAGGAGATCTACATAGTGAGAAGTATGACCAGTGGAGAAGTAAATGAAGTATGAAGGATAGTACGAAAGTAAAACACCTAATAGTGGATAGTCCAAGAGCATGTACAAAAGCACAGAAGATAGCCATAGACAAATGGAAGTTTCCTCATATCATATGGCTACAAACTTAGTTTGATGACACCTACATGTCATTTTAAGCTTGATAAAGACCCTACAGGGGTTGTAAATGAGGTAGGGGTGTCTCCAAGTCATAAATGGGTAGGTGTAAGCAGTTTGAGGACTCCAAATGGAACAAAACTATTTCTACACGCTCCTAGAAGTCCTGAAGACATCAAACACCTAAGCAACACATGACCTAAAAAGCTGCAAGGTTGAGGTTGAAGAAGTTATGGGCCATTAGGCAACCTGGATAGAAGATAGAGGGTATCTATGAGTAGTTCAAACTCCTCCTAGGCATCTAGGAATCTCTGCAATAGTTGGAACACAATCCAAGGAAACTAAATAGGTCAAGCACCCCTTTTTGAGGCGACCAAGTCAACTTGAAGCCTTTGGTCGTCCAAAATAGGTTTGCTATTTTTAAGGCTTTGTAACTTGGTCAAATTCAGTCCCTATATTCTCTGCTATGTCTGGCATGACATATAGGACACCTAGGCAACATTTTTAGGTAGTTCTTTTCATGTTTTTGAGATGGAGAAGTCTAAAAACAACATACTGTAACTCAGAAAGATAGATATTCAGCTGTATGACAGCATTTTGTAAGCATTTTCAGAGCATATCAAGTCAATTTTCAGACTTATTTCATTGTAAGAACACCTTTTCTCAATAAAAATTTAGTATTTTACCTTCTCAAACTTCTATTCTACTATGTATAAATGAATGATTGATGAATGTTTATGTGATATTGAATGTATGTCCTTAAACATATGTCTCATTTGATACCTTTAAATCACAAAATACATGTTTAGTCTTGGTTATAAGTTGTGTAATGTTGTAAAAAAGTCTTAGCTATGAAAATTTCAATCTTTTCATCCTAAAACTGCCAAACATCAAACCTCCTAATGAAACACTGATATGCAAACATGAAATGAGTATGAGTTTGTGTAGAGCAGCTAGTTTTCTTGAGTTTTTGTGTGCCAGAACAATGACATGTTTAACTCTTAAACTTTTGTTGAATCACCTCCATCTATAGTAAGTTTGGTTGATGACATTTCCTACCCTTTTCTTTTGAGAACATTAGTACATTAGAGTAGTTTAGGTGAGAAAACCAAGGGAACCAACCCTTCACTTGGAGATCTAGCTTCAAGTTTTACAAGGTCCCACACCTAGAAGCTATGCCCATTGTATCATGGAATCTTGTTGAATCACATTCAACAAGAGGGTGTGATCTCGTTGATAATAGGTACAAGGATACAAAGGGACTAAAATCTATTGTGACATTCTCTCTATTTGTATCATCATTCCTCTATATGTTGTAAATTGCATTTTATCATTGTTGTTTCCTTTGGGGGCGATGCAAGGCATAGGGTGATTTAGCATCCTTCCTTGTTGACCCAAGGTTTTACATTTGTTTTCATGTGATATTTCTTCCTTTGTCTCTGTAGTTTTATCAACTGGCAGATGATGACAATTCCAAATATTTATAACTATGAGACATCTCCTATTATACAACCATTCATATACTAACACTACTCAAGTAGATCCCTTTGTGTTTGTTATGTCATAAAATGTCCCCTAGGACTTTTACCGCTTAAGTTTAGCTCTCGGGTCCCTTGTTTTTCATCATCCATGTTAGAATTTACTCCCAAGACAAAATGGTCTGAAACCCATGTCAAATGGGGCTTGAGGGACATCTATGAGCCTAAACCCTGACCCAAAATATGTCCTAGGACAAGGGCACCCATGCCATTGTCCTGGCCTATTTTGGTGGGGTCCCAAATTTGAATGCTGGTTGGAGACCATTAAAAAGTGTCCGTTGCCGACATCTTAAGTTAGAATTACAAAATTTGTAGTGGGAATGCATATATAAGCATGTTTAGGGTTTCATTTGTAAACTAGAAGATGATTATGATATTTTGGAAAACTTATGGTTTTAGAGCATTCAAGGCATTCATTGTTGCAGAGCAGAATATTGTTGTTGTGTTTGTTATTACAGATTTGGCTTCATATTCTCATGTTGTGAAGGATCTTCATCTATTTAAGAGCTACACCTCCAAGGTGATATCTATTTGTGCTATAATCAATTATTTATCAATTTGTTTTTTCCTCTATCCTGTAAGGATACACACTCTTTATCTAACAATGGTGTTGGAAGGCTTGAATGCCATTTCGGGGCTTGACTGAGGCAAGCTCCTAAATACCACAACCCCCCAACCCCTCTCTTGTGATTGCAGGTGATAGGTGTCGTATTCTATGGAGTGGAGTTGCAGAGGAGCATTATAGAGTGTAAGGATCCTGGATCTAAAGGAAAGAGCAGAAAAGAGTAGAATTGGGACAAGGGCACTAGTCCCTGTGTCCTCCAAGTTTGCAGAGCCAGAAATTAATGGAATAGTGATAATCAGCATCAGAAAAGGTTCAGAAAGCCCTTATAAAAATACTACATTGGATGCTGGTGGGAGTCCCTCCATCCTTGAAATTTCTGAATCTCAAACTTTGAAATCTGGTATGAATCTAATCTTCATCTAGTATCTTTGTGTGCGAGCATTTGTTTGAATTTGTCTATTTATTTACAATCTTGCAATAATTAGGGTTTTGAGCATAATTGGGCTTAAATTAACACAATAATCATTAATTTCCAAATTTCCCTATCATCACAAGTGACAACCAACCTATAGGTGAATTGTCTTGCAAACGTTGAGATTCAACTCAATTAATTGTCCTTGAATGTGTGTAGTGAAAGGAGGATCTAGGCATATTATCCTATCAAACCCTTATCCCTCTTTTTCATACATAACAGTGTTATTACTTTATAGTATTCACTCTAACTTGATAATTACTTGTATGATTTGATTTATGTGGCACCTTGTTGCTATGCTCGACGTCATACCATGACTACACAAGCCATTGTGTATTATGCTCACAACATTACCTTGGTTTTCCTTTTCTGGGGGAAACCCCTTGTTGTGATGTAGCTTTTGGGAACACATATCATGTAGGCATGTGCTTCTAGAAAGCTTAACTGTGTATCTTGTATTATGTTCTACCTTAAAGCAATTGCTCTTCGAGGAAGTAAGAAATCACTATAAGGTGACGGCATACATTGTGCTATGCTTCATTTTGATTATACACTTGTTGATTATGTTTGACATGGAACTCACCTAGTGATTTGACAGTCCTCACTAGCTTGTGATGTTTTCATTTTGTTTTTGGTCCATGAGCCACTTAGTATAATAGAGTTTGCTAGCATGTGTGCTTCATGCGACTTGTCATTGTCACCTAGTAATTCGGTGATCCTTACTAGTCCATGATACATGAGAGCACTTCTCTTCACATGAACTCTAGTGATAGAGCAAGCTAGTGTTAGAGTCATGTTGCTTGTGTGTTTATTTCCATGTTTTTTGTGTGACATATTGTTTGAACTTGTATTCTCTTAATGATTCTATGTGTTTTGTGTGTCTTCATTATGTTTTCCATGTGTATTCCATGTATACTTCATGCCTTATGTGTATGCTTTGTGTCATGTGTGTATGCATTGTGTATGGCATGTATTACCTTTGTGTATTGCGTGTCTCTCACATGTTTTCCTTAGGTTTGTTTGTAGTACTTCATGTATGTGTGAATTTATGTTACAATGTCTTGAATGTTTACAACTTGACGGAATTATTTGTGCTTCTATGTTTTCATGTTGGAAATCTATCTTCTCCTTACTTTAGTGTGAGTTCGAACGTAAGTTCATATCCATGCTAAAGTTGGGACTAAATGTTATGGAGTAAAATGTGTACTCTTGCTAATAAGGACCTATTTTGACACATTTTAGAACATTAAACAATTAAATCTCGATCTTGATGAATAAACCTAGCAAAATAAACTTAGGACTAGTCTAAGCCCACTTCATTTAATACTCTTTAGAGTTTGTGGGGCTAAAGGACTAGGGTGCCTAGCATCCTAGTCCCAAATGTTAGCCCTGACCTTATTTTTGTGGTGTTGGCTTAGAACAGCTCCTTGGCTTATCCCTGTTAGTCCCATTTGGTTTTATTCATTGTTAATGAGAAGGAATGCATATAATAAGGAGTTTTGTTATTCATTTATCACCTAGATGACTACTTTCTTGTGAAGAGAATGCATGAATTACTTTGATGAATTGATCTCCTATGCTCAAGTGTTCTTCATGGTTGGAATATCTCTTTGTGTGGATTTTATGATGTTTATTTGCAGGTCTTGAAGGAATTTCAAGCCTCCATCGTCTATCTCCTTGTTGGTGCATGGTCTTGATTCACCTACTCCAACTAGGGATTCATATCTTGCGGTAATCTTTATCATTTACATTCATTATTTCATCATTTATTATAGATATTGCCTCTGCCCTCCTAGCGCACACACTCTTGGATCTCTAATCATTGTTGTAGTGGAGGTGGAAACACCAACATGTGGTTTGACTAAGGCCAACCCCTAAACATAACACAACCCTCTCCCCTTCTTGTTTGTGTACAGGTCACATCTAGAAGAATCAGATGAAGACAAGCTATAGGAAGGAAGAAGACTGATAGAAGAAGACAACCAGATCTGAAGATCTTGCAAAACCCTAATTTGGGTCTAGGGCACCCAATGCCCTAGTACTTCTACATTCTCAAACTCAAGTTCCTATTCTGCACTATCTCCTGATGTCTGTTGTACTTTCAGAATCTCTGTATCTATTTTCAACTGTCATTTATTGGTCAATCTTGCATAATTATGGTTTAGATTTTACCCTAGCTTGGTTGGTTGAATTTGGTTTACACTCCTTTATACAACAAAGAGACAAAACCCTTGTGGTTTGGCTCTCCTTCACAAGGTAGAAGCTAAAATCAGTTTGTGTTCCAATATTGATAGAAAAGGGTTTGACCTAGTTTAACCTTTTAGGCTAAGTCTCCCTTTTCCATCAAACAATATAAACTATTGAGAGAAGTTTTTTCATCCTCTGAGCATGACTATAATTCTAGAACCCCTTCGTCATTAGACTCCATTAGACTCTAATCATGTTTCTTAGTCCATTCTTCTTTAGAATTTGACGAAGCTACTTCCTCACTGACTGCTTGGTTCTTCAAATTGATTATATATTTCTGATCCTTATTTTCAGTGGAGATTGTGTTCCTTTTCTAGTTGTGGTTGGATTTATCTATTACCAACCAACCCCAACCCAACAATGCATCATACACTTTCTTTCATAATGAAATAACCATGAAATTCAACAAAAATGCTTGGGTTTTGATTATTACCTTTTGTCTCGTTAACACTCCAAGTACTTTAATACGTTATTGATCTACACCCACTAGTTGAAAAGTTGAGGGCCAAATGGTTAGCTTGCCTAGACTTCCCCAAGTGTCTTCTAGAAGTACATTCACACTAGAATTTCCATCAACAAATGTATTGGTGAGACTCTTTCCAAGGATCTCCTTATTCACTATCACTGGTTTCTTTGTCATGTTAACTATTAATAACATGGGATCAATCACTTGGTCACCTAATAATAAAGGTTTGGTTGCTGGGTCTTCATTCTCCCCAGATTCTAAATGGGCTGTAACATGCACCATGTCTTGTTTCTCAATACAATATTAGTCATAACATTTTAGAGTTTAGGAATACTTTGTAATAAGTCCACTACTTTAATTGGTACAATATTATTACTTTCCTTGCAATATTTTTCTCAGATTGTAATTGATTTGTTACTATACTTGCATTTGCATTTGAGTGCTGATGTTCATTATCCATAACATGCTCCACTTCAACTCTTTCTTTATGAAATATTTTCTTTTTTGTACATGGGTCTAGGTACACAATCTTCTTTTCTTGTGCTTGAGTTATGACCAATACTTCATTATGCCTCTCTATATCAATCATGTTGATGCTAGTCTTTTGCTTTAGACATTTGGCATCTTCATGGTCTCCAAGTCCACACCATTTGCACAATAATTTCAATTTTTCATGCTTGTTTTGGAAATCTCTGGCAAAGTGTCCCCATTCATGACATTGTTGTCATTGTATTACTGTATTTGACTTTGATCTGCCCCTCTTTGATTATGGTAACTACTTGTAGATGCATTATGTGGCTTTGATGGAGTGGACTGCTCTCCATATGTAAAGAGTACTTGTATATTCTTTATCATCAAATTATATGGGCACTCTTTTATTAAATGAACCATAACCTAAAAAATATCACAAAATATTTTTCTAGGACAATTACCTTTGGTTTGACCTCCACTTTTGCACTTAGTACACCATAGTTCATTGGTTTCTTTGTTGGTTCCTTTTCTACCTTCAATTCTTTCATCATCTAGAGCATGTCCCTCCAGAGTGCTTGTATTGTTCCTAATTTATTGTCACTACTATCATCCAAACTTCCATCTTCCTTAATTTTTATTTTATCAGTGGAGGACATTTTGTCTTCTCTCTATGTCCATTACTCAATTGTAGTCTTCTGTATAGGAAGAGGGTGGTATTACCTTCATATTTTTTCTTAATGATATAATTAGACCTTCGATGAACCACCTTTTCTTGAGACTATTGGCCGGTTCTTTTTCTAACTTTACAAGAAATCTTTAAGTCTATGATTATAAGCTTGTACGTTTTCATGCTTACTTTGTCTTCTATTGTAAAATTTTCCTAATATTTCATTATCATCTCAAAGCAACTTAAAAATTTCCTTGGAGGCCTTCTTTAATTTGTCCCATGTGTTTCAGGAGGCTTAGTCAATTTATATATACTAGTCAATTTCTACACCCCACAAAGGTTCTAGAAAAGACCATAGCCAAATTGCTTTATCATATTCCCCATTCACTATCTAGATTATTTCACAAGTTTTACAGTGCCTGACATGACCCTCTAATCCATTTCCTATAAACTTGGGAAACATTTGTTTTTTCTACATTGGGGCTTACCATGGTTTTGTTCTAATGCAAACCAAGTGTATGGAACCTTCTTGCTATGGATTTTTGGTTCGTACATTCCAATGCTTCTCTTACACTCTCAACCGTGTGAGAATCCTCCACTCTTCCCATAGTGTCAATGTTCTGTGCACTTGTTTTTCCTTTAGATTTTCTTTTATACACCCTTGGCTCAACTTATTCTCCTTAGATTGACAACCCTTTGATGTCTCGAAGGTTACTCTCATATGCTTCTGTGAAGGAATCTGACTCCGCCTCCCAACTTCCCTCATCTAGAGAAGGTTGTGTTGACTTTTCAACTTGATCTAAAATATCAATCCACACTTCTTCTGGTAGTGGGAGGTGCCTTGCTATCTCCTCCCACTCTACCTTTATGTCATTATTTGTAATGGAAATATGTTGTCTCTCCCAACTACAACTCCTATCACACTTTGACTCTGGCCTCTACTTTGGGATGGAATTTGTGTTACAAGTATGAGCAGTAAGTGTTGTCATTGATGTCAACACCTAAGGTCAGTATCTAAGGAAATTATTTGGATGAGTTTGAGCAAGTATCTGAGAAGAATAGTGCAGTGTTTTTCTCCGTATATCCTGTAGATTGAATATCTTTGTCTGTGGTTTGAAATTTATGTTAAAGGATGTCTGTAGTTGCTATATTTCAAGTTTGAGCCTCTAGTGTGAAGATTTGAGTGAGTTCTATTAACCGGAGTAAAAACTATTTTTCTAAGTATTTAATGGTGATACAAAGAATGTATTCTACTCCACATCTCTCCGCATTTAAGTTTTATAGTCTATGGTTCTGAGATTAAGTTTGGAATGATGTTATGTGCTTTCAATTGAAGTGGTTCATGATTTGGTGCTCTACAAGTGATCTTTTCTTTATGACAGTGGCTGATAATAATGTTTAGGTGTTCTGGTTTGAAGAATCTTCTAGATAGAGTGTTTGGAGGTTGTGCAGAAGTTCTTGGTGATTGTAATGTGCTTTGTGGATGGTTCTAGATCATGTTACTACTTTTTGATTAGTCCACAAAAAGTAATTTGGATCATGGTTGAAGCGTGTTCCTAAAGGTCTTAGTGTTAACACTAGTTTTGGCAGACCTGGTTGTTTTCACTACTTGTAATTATGCTTTGGAGTTTGTGATAGCATGTTGTTGCGTGGGAGGTTTCATTTGAGTCCCAGCTAAGGCATGGTGTGGTTCACATTCATTCTTTTCCTTCATGAATCTATTAAAGTCCAGACCTATTCTAATGTATGTATGTATGCCGACCTTGGAGATTGTTCGAATGGTTGATGATTGTAATGCCGACCTTGATGTACATTCCAAGGTTGATGAATTGTATAAATACATGTAATGAAGTCATAAATAAGGCATGAGGTTGCGATGATGTGAAGATAACAGTGTTTGTGTGAAGAAGATAGAAAAGAAGAAGAATCAGTGCACTTTAATGGAACTGAACCTTGGCATGGTGTAGATGCTACTATCTCAGTTCACTAACTTCTAGCAGTGAGCCCTTTTGGTAGTGAGCCTCTTCTCTTGGTAGTGAGCCCCTTCTTTTTGCAATGAGCATTTTGGGCAGTGAGCCCTAAGGCAATGAGCCTCTGTTAGAGAGCCCTGTTATAAATTTTGATATATCATTTATATTGTGAGTTAATCCTCACCGTGGTTTTTCCCTTATTGGGTTTTCCATGTAAAAAATCTGGTGTCTTATGTGTCTCATGTGTGAATGTGTTTAAGTTTTTGATTTCATTCTTTCATGGTTAAATCATAATAACAATGATTAAGTGGTTGATGTGTTGATGTTTGAAAGAAGTTAAGTTTTGGTTACAACTGATTCACCCCCCTCTCAGTTGTCTTGTGCATTTCAACAATTCATATTAGAGCGAGGTTCCTTGGAAGAAAGTTTAACAACTTGAGGTAGATCTGGGATGGCGCACAAGAAGGTTTCTCTTGAAGACCTAAAAAGAATTGAAGAAGAAATCAGAGATATGAAAGAGAATGTTAAAGAAGTAGATGAATGTATCAGAAAATTAAGAGAGCAAGTCAAAAGGTTCAAAGAAAGAAACAAGGAGGCCAGTGAGAAATTGATGCAAGCAAATGAAACCTTGAATGATCTGATGGTGCAAGTTGAAGAAAAGGATAAAGCTGAAAAACATCTAAATCTAATGGTGAAAGACAAATCTGAAGAATGTACAAATCTTGAAAAGGAAGTTATGAACCTGAAGTCATATTTGGAGAAGGCAAAGAGCTATGAAGAAAAGTTCACGATAAGTTTTGCAAAACTTGATGAGATGATTGCCACATAGAAGAACTCTAATGAAAAAGAAGGCTTGGGATTTGAGAAAGGTGAAAGTTCTAGAACAGGTCAAGAAAAGAATGTTGAGATCAAGAAGGACAAAGGCAGGCAGATCCAAAATCAAAGGAATATATCCAGAGCACCACCAGTTAAGCAACCAAATACTCAAAGGTACCCATCTTTCAATGGTTATTGTAATTCATGTAATAAGTTTGATTATAAGGCTACTCATTGTAGGAGTAGAGTGAATCAAAATATTCCATCTTTCTCGAGTCAATGCTTTATTTGCAATAAAGTTGGTCATAAAGCTAGTGAATGTAGAAGCCAGATAAGGAATGGTCATAACAATGGAAGGAATGCTCAATCTTCAAGAGGTAACTGCTTTACACGCAATATATTTGGACATAAGGCTAATCAATGCAGATCCATAATGAATGGAAGGAACAGTAAGAGGAATGTTGTGTGCTATAATTGCAATAGGCCAAGATATATTGAAAAGTTCTGCAGAAGCAAGAACCTGAAGAAGGATATTCAGATAGAAAGGAAGAAACCAATGCAAAAGATTAATGTTGCAGAGACCAAGAAGGAGACAAATGAGATTTGGGTGAAGAAGGATGTAACAAAGGCTAAGGATGAGCCTGTACCAGTATCTGGTACAGATGTTCCCTTAAGAAACTGAGATTAGAGCTTTGGATGAGGGGGAGTCTTATTGGAAATCTTTTCTCCCTTGCTAAAGGATTGGTACTGATGCCTCAACATGAAGAGACAAGGTTAAGGATTAGCAACAAAAGTTTAAGCTAGGATAGAGACTATGTTTGTAAAGGATAAAGGAAGATTTGTGCAGTTTAAGAAGTCTAATATGCAAGAATATTTGATCAAAAAAGAAGGCAGGTTATGAATTTTGGCTAAGTATCTATTTGGTAAAACCAAGTTACAATGTTTTGGTAATTTGGTCTGCATTGGTCCACTGTTGAAGATGATGCTTTGTGGTTCTAGCATATGGTTATTAATCATTGGTTACATCTACATCCAGAAGTTTGTCTAATTTTAAGAATTGGCTCGAGAGTAATGAGTAACAGAAGTTTGCTTTGACAAAACATGGTTGTTTCTAGTACAGAGCAATTTTCATGATGATTGAAAGTATTTTATATGAATTAGATGAGTCTTCAAGTAGTGAAGAATAAAAAGATGAAGAAAGTGCAGATTGAAGAAAGCCTTGTATGGACTAAAGCAAGCTCCTAGAGCTTGGTATGCAAGGTTGGACAAGTATTTGTTGCAATTAGGGTTTAGTAAAGGTATTGCAGACAGTAATCTCTATTTCAAAATCAATGATGATCAAATTATGTTGTTGTAGTCTTTGTTGACGATATTATCTTTGGAGGCAATGAAGGTATGTGTAAGAAATTTGCAGAGGAAATGCAAAAGGATTTTGAGATGTCTATGTTTGGTGAAATGAATTTCTTTCTAGGACTGCAGGTTACTCAATAGAAAAAAGGAATTTTCATTTCTCAGTCCAAGTATGTGAAAGAGTTGTTTAAGAAGTTTGGAATAGAGGATTCTAAGCTAGTATGTACCCCTATGGTAACTAGTTGCAAGCTGAGCAAGAACGATGAATCACCTAAGACTAATCAGAAAAAGTATAGGTCTATGATTGGAGGACTACTTTATCTAACCTATAACAGACTAGATGTAATGCATGTAGTTTGTCTTGTGGAAAGATTTCAAGAAGATCCTATAGAGTCACATGTGATAGAAGTTAAGAGGATCATGAGATATTTAAAAGGCATTTCAGACTATGGATTGTGGTATCATAAAGGTACTGACTTCACTCTTAGTGCTTATAGAGATGCAGATTGGGCTAGAGATGTTGATGATAGAAAAAGTACAAGTGGAGGTGCTTTTTTCTTGGGTAATAGATTGGTTTCATGGTTGAGCAAGAAGCAAGATTCAATTTCTTTGTCTACTACAGAAGCAAAATATATTATTGTAGCATGTTGTTGTACTCAAGTGCTATGGATGAAGCAAACATTGAAGGATATAAGAGTTGTGTATGGAGAACCAATTTCAATCTTTTGTGACAATACAAGTGCTATAAAAATTTCAAAGAATCTAGTGATGCACTCAAGAACAAAACATATCAATAAGGTATCACTTTCAAAGAGAAAAGGTAACAGGGAATGAAGTAAAGATGGAATATGTGTCTACAAAGGATTAGACTGTAGATATTTTCACAAAGCCTCTACCTAAGGATACTTTTGAGTATCTCAGGGAGAAGTTAGGGGTTATTACCCCTCTTGCTCTAAACTAAGATACATAGAAAGTGCATGAGTCCATTGATGCCTAAAGTCTCACTTTCGATTTGGATTGATGTTTTGAAGGCTACCTCTATGGGGGAGTAGGTAGATGTTGCTGATATGAGTTCTTGATTAAGAGTAGTAAGTGTTACAGTGTTGTTGATAGGGGGAGTAGTGCAGTATTAGTAAGATCTGAATTGAGCCTTGATAACTAAAGATAGAGAAAAGGTCTAGAACCCTTTGTCATTGATGTCAAAGGGGGAGAGAAGTTCATATGAAAAAGTTAAGGAGAGAGATTCTAAGAAAGTTGCAGCCAGAGAAAGCATAAAGTAAGGGGGAGCAAAGAAGCTAAGCAAGTTTGTTTGACTTGATGTTTTTTCATATCATGTATTGCCATCAATGACAAAGGGGGAGATTGTTGCAAGTATGAGCAGTAAGTGTTGTCATTGATGTCAACACCTAAGGTCAACATCTAAGGAAATTACTTGGATGAGTTTGAGCAAGTATCTGAGAAGAATAGTGTAGTGTTTTGCTCCACATATCCTGTAGATTGAATATCTTTTTCTGTAGTTTGAAAGTTATGTTAAAGGATGTCTGTATTTGTTATGTTTCAAGTTTGAGCTTCTGGTGTGAAGATTTGAGTGAGTTATGTTCACCATAGTAAAAACTATTTTTCTAAGTATTCAATGGTGACAAGGAGAATGTATTCTGCTCTGCATATCTATGCATTTAAGTTTTATAGTCTGCGGTTCTGAGATTAAGTTTGGAATGATGTTATGTGCCTTCAATTGAAGTGGTTCATGATTTGGTGCTCTACAAGAAATCTTTTCTTTATGACAGTGGCTGCCAATAATGTTTAAGTGCTCCAATTTGAAGAATCTTCTAGATAGAGTGTTTGGAGGTTGTGCGGAAGTTCTTGGTGATTATGGTATAAGATCCATGTGGTGACTGATACTCCTTATAGGTGGCAATCCATTAGGCACATTATCTGATATGATGTCTTCATACTCTGTCAGCAACTCTCTTATCTCCTCCGGTTGTGATTCTTCAGTCTCTTTCTTTAATGTTTCAGGCTTCTTAGGAATCAAGGCATAACACATATTCTCATGTTTGAAACCATCTAGAAATTTTCTTCCATCTACCAAACAAATTCTAGCATTCCCACATACTACATCTTTAGGATCATCCTCCAAAGGAATCAAGGTAATTCTCTTTCCATTTGCTATTATAGTATATGTATTCTTTCTCCTATCATGTATAGCTTTTCTATCATACTGCCAAGGTCTACCCAACAAGATATGACATACATCCATAGGCATAATATCACACAAGACTTCATCTTGATAAGATCCAATATGAAATTTCACCAAACATTGTTCACTCACCAGTACCTTATGATCATCCTGAATCCATGCTATCTGATATGGCTTAGGGTATTTTAATCTTTCCAACTTCAGCTTAGTCACCATCTCCTCTAAAACTAGGTTATCTAAACTATCACTATCAATCACAACTTTACAACACTTACCTCCTGATTTGCATCTATTTCTGAACAAACTTTTCTTCTGCGGTGGTTCCTCATTTATCTCTACTTGAAATAGTGCTATCCTCATCACCAATGATTCTCCTTTCTCTGGTTTACCAACATAATAGGGATCATCTAGTTCAACAGGTTCTTCTTCAACATAGGCTACTCTTCCACTATTCTCTGTCTTCTTACTTGTACTACCCTGATTACATTCAAATACTCTATGTCCTTCACCTCCACACTAGAAACAAGTACCTCTGAATGTTCTCTTATCCAATCCTCTTCCTTCTCTTCTGTATCCTTCATTTTGGTATGAATTATAGTTGCCTCTGGGATGAAAATTTCTGTCATTTCTCTGGTATGCAATAGTATCTCTATCCTCCTTCTTAAATGGGCTCTCAAACTTGTTCTACTCCAGAAATAATTTGTCTCCTCCAGAATAAGTCCTACCTCTCTGAAATTTACCTCCTCTTCCTCTCTGTCTCTGATCATGCCTCTTATTTAGCTTCTCTTCAACCTTTAGGGCAAACTAATATGCTTCCTCCAAAGATGTCATCCTCACCAGGCTTAGTTCTTCTCGAGTGTTCAATCTTAGTCCATTGATGTATCTAGCCACTTTCTCCTTGCTTGCTTCACTATGTCCTATTCTTATAATCAATTTATGGAATTCTTCAGTGTACTCCTTCATAGATTTCTCCTTTTGTCTCAGGTTTTGCAATCTTTTCAATAGTTCCAACTCATAGCCAGTAGGTATAAATTGATTCTTCAGTTTTGTCACCATCCTATCCCATTTTGTAATCTTTTCTTTTCCTCTTCTATTTCTTTCCAACTGAACTTCTTTCCACCATATAGTAGCATGTCCTTTCAACTTTGTCTTTGCAAATTCCACCTTCTCCGAATCTTCAATCTCTTCATATCCAAAATATTCTTCCATATCATTTATCCAGTCGATCAATTCTTCACAGTTCAAATTACTAGTATAGTTCGGCACATACACTCTAGGTATCTTTTCAATCTTTGAAATAGCTCACAACATCTTCACTTGATCTGATTCTTCTTCTTCATCACCTCCTAGGGATTCGCCAGTTTGTTCAACAGATTGAAATTCTTCTTCTTCATCACTTTCAACATTAGGTCTCGGTGTCAATCCTCTTCGCCTATCTTCTTCAACATCCAATCAAATTCACATTATTTTCATTAACTCCATCATCTCATCTATTCTACTAGCCATTGTTCCAACAGTAGTAACTCTCCTCAATGACATTCTTCCTGGGATCAAGTGTAAGCTGCCTCAGGTTCGACGAATGGGCTACAAGGTGAAAACTGCCTCACAATCGACGATCGGTTGCAACACAAGTAACTTGCCTCAATTTGGCGATCTATCCACAACAAGATCTTACAGAATTCCTTCACCAATTTCCCTCAATTCACTCCCAAAGATTTGAACTTTTGCTCTGATACCACTTGGTGCAATCATGGTAGTGTTGTGACCTAATCACACATCGTCCCATTGCAAATGGGCACCCCCATTATCTTCATAGGTTAGTTGTTTTGGTGTTAGTAGTTTGTGTTATCTCAGAGTTAATTGATGAGCTTACAAGTGTAGTTTGGAGTATTCCTTAGGTCATCAAAGATGCGCCTTGAGTGAGGAAATGTTCTAATAACCCCAATCTTGCACCTAGGACTAGTAAAAGACAAGACATCATGAAGAGGTCCTGATTTGCACCCAATGATGAGATAAAATCAACATGAAGTATTTTTCTTGGGGATTTAAGGGACATTTTCTCTTTGATTGTATCATTAAAGTGCGCCTAGATTTAGTCAAAGTGTCTCATGGAGGTAAGGCGCCCATTGTCACTTGTTAAAGACCAAAATTACGCATAAGGTGAAACAAGCTTAACTCTATGAAATTTAAGGAGGTTTGAGTGCCAAGACTTTTTGTTGAGCATGCGTAGTGACTTGAGCCCATAAATGATGAAGTAAATACCTATTTGCACTAGGGTGTATTTTCACACTTGAGCAATCACAAATGTGTGCCTTGGTAAAGAGAAGATTGAGATCATCATAAATGCCTAAGAACAAGACAAAGAGGTCTTGGCGCATTTCAACCTTTGAAGAGTCCATTTTTGGCACCTAGGGAGAAAGCATGCTTGAATCTATAAACCTTGAAGGTATTGAGTTTGACAAACTCATAAGAGCACATACAAGTTCTAAAGTTCATGAAATTTTGAAGTGAACACCACCTCAATGTTAGGCACAATTTCATACCTTGATCATCATCAAAGGGCACCTTGCAAAAGAGGCTTGTGAGCATCATCAAGATAAGGCACAATTCCTTGCTTCTATAATCACCTTTGAGTGCCTAGTAGATAGAGTGTTTGTAAAGAAGAGTATGAGTGCCTAACACTCAAAGGGCATTCATCAGCCAATTTGAAGGAAGTATAAGTCTCAAGACACATCTATTGAACCTCCACAATGGTTTGGATCCATGAAAATTAGAGTAAGTATCCATTTAAGACAAGGCGCACTTTCTTGTCTCTGCTATCCATTTTTGGCACCTTGAATGTAAAGAGTTTGAAACTATGAAATTTAGCATCTAAGTGATGGGAAGACCTCTTGGAAGTTTGGATAAGTGATTGAAGGTGTCATAAGGCCAAGAAACTAGTTAAGTGTAGCTACACGCATATCTTCACCTATGCAACCTAGTTCTAGTGCCTAGCCTTGAACGACATGATTCATTGACACCTAAATGAGTGCCTCATTAGAAAGAGCATCAAATTTGATGGAGAAGAATTTCCTAAACATTTAAGCATGAAGTTGAAGTCATTGAATGTCAAACAACAAAGTTAAGAGTCTAAGGCACAATTTTCAACTCCTAAGACCTCAAATGTGCACCTAAGTTGAAGTAAGCACTCATCCAAATCAAGGTGCTAATGCGCACTTATCCAACTCCTAGATTGCACCTAGTAATGAAGAATTTTTAGAGAGTTTAAACACATGTTTGAAATCCATTAAAATGTCAAGGAATACCATATGAAGCTAGGCACATTCACATGTTCATACCAACCCATTTGGCGCGTAAAATTGAAAGAGGTTTTTAAAATTTGGAAAATCCCAAAAATGTGAAATAAATGCTAAAGCTGGCTGACTAGCACACAAATCAAGGCAAATTGCCTATTTAAATATAGCACCCCTCTCATTTGAATCATTTTTCATTGCAATCACATGTTTTGGAGCGAAATCTAGAGAGGAAGAGCAACAATCTACGGTAGGTCTACAATTTTAGGTCTGATTTTATCATTTGCAGCTAACAATTCTTATTTTCTACAACAATCTGCCTTAGATTTTATTCTGAAATTGCTTAAAAGGTATGTTTCAATTGCCCAAATTCCAGAAATCTGCCTTTTATTTACCTAATTTTCATGTTTTCATGACTTTATTATGCAAGAGGATAAGTCTTATAAGGCTGATTTATCATTGAATTCACTAATAGATGTATGTTGATCTTGTAGGTAAATGGGTATGACTGCGAAGGAGCAATAAGTGATGATCATGATGGATGCCAAGTCAACCTTGCCGGAGTCCAAGATTGAGATGCATTAGAAGAATGTAGGAGATACAAACATGGGACATGCCAACTTGGAGGAGATCAAAAACTTCTTGCTCGCACCGACAAAGAATGAAGACATTAAGGCTATTCTCAAGAGTGGAATCATACAAGCAACTTGTTTCCCACCTGTCTCGCCAAGCACTGAATTGATGTTGGAATGCACTAAATCCTATGATGTTGAGGGAAGGCAAATTATGGCTAAGGATGGAACTATTCTAGCTTATTTGCAAAGGGAAGCCATTCAAGAGGTCTTCAACATATCGAATCAAAAGACAGTGTTCTTTTGTCGTACAACTACATAGAAGATGTTTGAAGCCAAGCCCAAACAATACATGCAAGAAGTGAGGAAGAAGTGGATGGTGGATCCCTCAACAAATATATATAATCTTGAAGATCCGAAGTATCACAAGGCTGATTTCAAGCAAGAGATAAGTTATTTCATCATGTTCTTGAATAGAGTAATAGGTAGGTCTCAATCATCAACTTTTGAGGGATGGATGTATACATATCTTGATCATGTTTTCACGAAGAATAAGATTATTGATTGGGCCAGAGTTATAAGTCATTGCCTTGATGAACAATTTGAAAATTTCAAGGAGTCCAAGTCCTTCCACATGACTTCCTATCTTGTCTACATATTGGCGAGAAATGTGGTCTACAAGGCATTGACTTCTAAAGGAGAAGTGGGCATTAAATCCAATCAAGTCCTATCACATCAATGCTATACACAACTTCATCTCAAGAACATCAATCATTACAAGAGGTTCAATGATGCATTTTCTATGCATATAGTAAGGAGATTGTGAGGAGAGTTGCAAAGGAGATTGACAAGTGCTGCTAGGGCCTTCATTGAAGAATATGGATGCTATTACATTCAATATGAGAAGTTCACTTACATAAGGATTCAATGCTTCACATCCTTTCTGTATAGATTGCCAAGGTATCCTACTAATAGGATGGTGATGTTGGAAGTATCAAGACAACTATTAGAGTTCCATAAGTTCCAAAAGGCAATGAAGAAGGCGGAGTTGCAATTTCCTCTAAAGCTTAGGAAATACTATTCATGTCCATCATTGCAAGCAGCTAAGCACTCCAAGACTGAGCTTCAAGCATATCATCTGCACCTTCATGATTCTTGAAGAGAGAACTTTGATCCACATGGAGCAGTCAAACGATCATATCCTGCTTATCAACATGTAGAGCAACTCGAAGATCTTTGGGCAAATGCAATTGATGATGTTGATATAAGGATGTAAAAATGTTCAAGGCTGAAGTGGGATTTGGTAAGGGCTACAAAGGTGTTGAGGATACCGGATCAACTTGATGATGATGAAACTCTTTCAGAGGATGAGTATAACAAAGTGGAAAATCTGGCATATATAATTGATTGGGCAGAAAGAGAAAGAGCCTATGATAAAGAGATGATAGACCCAATCATTGCCATCACCAAGGAGTGTGCAAAGGATCAAGTGCAAGCACTAGTGGATGAAGGAAAGAGGCTGACGTATAAGAAGATGGGAGATGTTGAGAAACAAATACAACATAATGCATCTGATAGAGATTCACAAAATGGGCATAGGTCTGAAGGGAATGAAAGAGATTCAAGTCAAGCAATTAAAAGGAAATGACTTGAATATACACAAGGGGAATCACGTCAAAAGAAGAACATGATAAATGTTGATTCTGCTTCATCTAGACAACTAGGAGCCACTCTAAAGAATAATGATATAATCTTGCATGAAGATAAAGATGAAGGCCAAGACATTCCAGGTGAAGAGGTACCTTCAAGTCCATGTGATACTAAAGTAATTGATGAAGGCAATACTAATAATCAAGAAGAAGAGGCATTGCCCACGCAAGAGAAGCAAGTACAAAGACAAAATGATCTTTCATCATTTCTGAAATGGTTGCAAGAAAGGATCAAGGAGAGTTGTGAAGTAGAAGAATATCAGCCTATTCCAATTGAAGAGGTACTTGTAGATATGTCCACAGAAAAACAAAAGAAGAAAGCAACAACTCTCTCCAAGATAACAAAGGATGAAACCAGTATAAGGAAGGTTCATGTAGTTGTCCCAAGAGTTGAAAAGAATGTAGAAGACATTGTACCTAAAGATTATGAGATCAACACAATTGATTTGGGTCCTTTGACTAGAGCACAGGTAGAGGAAGAGCTTCAAGGTTCAGTCACCAATGCTAGAGCTATGATAAGACAAGAAATAGAAGGTAGGATAAAGGTTGAGCATAGGTGTCAAGCATTGGATCAGTACATTCAACATCTGATGCATCCCATCCATCAACCGAAAAGGATTGCCATGCCTCCACCTATTCTCCCTCCCGAGACAATTGCACACCTTGAGGAATTGAGATCATCATCTCACAGGCTAAGGGATTGGATGAAGAGATCAAGAGACACAACATATGTACATCTTGAAGATATCATGCAAGTATATGATAAGGTCAGTGAACTTAAGGAGAGAGTACTTGCATTGTTGATAGCTTGCGCTGAGTTTCGAGCCGTCAAAGAACAATACATGCCACATTTGAAGAGTTTGATGGGAGTCTCCATTGATGAGTTGATACATGTTGAGATAGTTGAAGAAGGAACGGCATATGATTTCTCTTCCTAGTACTTTTGCTTTCGTAACAAAGGGCAACTGCTTGATAGAGTTGAAATAGGCATGTCAAGGGTAAGAAGTGTCATTCAAAGGATACAAGATAGTATACATGCCTCGTTGATGAAGATATGTAATCCTTTTGGAGAGATGACTATTGATTGCATGAAGGAACAAGTCAAAGCATTCTACTTTCAAGAAGATGATATTTCTGATGAGAGACTTGATAGCATATTCTCACTTGCCATCCACCTTGGAGCCAACAAGGCTCGAATGACTGATTGGGAGAAGAAACTTGGCGCCTATGCAATTGTTGCACTTGAGGTAGAAGGATCCATTAGGAATGCACCAAGTGTACCTTTTGATGATGTCAAGCAAGTAGTGTCCAAGTTCATTGTATTTTAGAGTACCAGTAGAGGCGCCTCACATGGAGATTCTTCATTGATTCTTATCTTCTTGGAAAGTGTGCCTTCATTGCCTTTCTTGTGTACTAAAAATAGTAATTTGTTCTAACTAACTACCGATGTTGCATGATCTAGACCATTGGTTGTACCAATCAATCCTAGCCTTTCATGTATTTTTGAAGGCTATATAAGGGCCCCATTTGCTCTCATTTGTAAGTTTGAAACCCTAGAAAAATTATTGCAAGAACTCTTTGAGATAATACAAGACTCATTGATTTGGTGATATTGTTTAAGTTTCAAAGTTTTGCATGGTTTCCAACTCCTCAAGCGTAGATTAAGTTAGAATAAGTTTTATTTTCAAGTGTTATGTTAGTTTATGGAAGTAATCATTATTGTCTCGTGGTGAAATCCTTATGTTCATACCATTTGTGATTTATGGCTTGCAAGTTGCAGTGTATGGTTAGACTAAACAAAGTGAGTTTCACTTCAATTGTTTGTGTTTGTTGAACTTTCATGAATGCAAGTGATTTGAACATCTTATATTACCTTAGAAGATTGCATCAACCTTATGTAGTTGTTTAAATTGGTGAAACAAAGTTGGTTGATTTCACCTGATCAGTAATCATTTCTTGCATTTAGGATTAGAATAGTTCCTCTAAACCTTGTATCTTTTGCACTTTTTATCAATCATTGTTAGGAATTAGGATCAAGAACTTCATTTCAAAATCATACGTTATAAGTTGTAGTACTTAGAAATTCAAAGTGTTTTCCTCTTGCAAGTGAAACAAGTAAGTTGTTTGAACAATTGTGTAAGTCCCTTTGTGATTACCAGCAAGATCACATGTATTCACTGAGTTTGTCCACTATAATCACGAATAAGGAACCTTGAAGTTATCTCATTGGATCACATAGCTTAGCCTTTGAGAAACTTTATTCAAGAGAGAATAAGATACTTAGTGTTTTATTCTAATGTTCTTATTGGCACAAAAACATAATCAATAGGTAGGAGGGTTCACAAAATGAACTGTCTGGACCATGCAGCAAGAGTAAACACAATAGAAAAAACTCAAAGAAATAGAACAAATATAGATTCGGTCATTCAGTATATCATAGAATTCAAATAGAGATTGGCCGGCAACATGTGGGCTTACAATTAGGGCTCACAAACCTAATTACATACATGCACAAGATAAAGCTTTGAAGCTCCTTCACCAGAAAATGAATAAGCTATCTATCTAGAACTTATCAAATTCCCAACTACTTTCCTAAGGATCTATAACATCAATATATATCAAGTCTGAATCAATAGATTCCTCTACATCTTCCAAGGAAGATCACAAATTACAATGAAGAGTTGTAACATGTGAACACAGATAGGTCAAACCTAAATGCAAAGAACACTTCCAGAAAATGAATAGAATGATATGTGGATCTCCTGGGAATGTTAGCCACCAACCAAATATCATTGAATGATGTGTCATTAGGTTCCAAACATTGGGAAATGCTTCCGCAAGTTTCTCCTTCAGCTGGTTGTCTATGAATATCAGGATGCTCTACTCTGAGAAATAGTCAATCTTCTAATGGCAAAATCTTTCCGGTGTTGACATGCAGATCTCTGAATTCTAGATATGATGTAAATGAATGAATGTGGATGCTAAGTCAAGCTCCACAAAGTCTAGAAATCCAAAAATTGCTTCTGACTGAACTACCTGAACTGAACTGGAAAATGAAAAGAAACAAACTGAATTGCAAACAAACTGATATGCAAATGTTTTTGGTTGATGCAAGATTGCTCTTGAACTAGGGATGCTCCTGCATCACACACACACACACTTTATCTTTGCATCTTTCCACACTCTCACATCACTCATGGATTCATTACACATTTATACCAATCATCAACTTGGAAAATTCATCAAGGTCGACAATACAATTTACAACCATTGGAACTATCACCAAGGTTGGCATACATACATAATTCAAATTAGGTCTAAACCTAAACAAACTTGTGGAGGAAATGAATAAAGGAAGAACACTTCACAACTTATCTTAGACCCAAACACATCCTTACACATTTCATTATGCTTCTATAATCCAAGAAACACATCTGCAAAGAACGTTAACACCCAAGTCAGCCAAACTGGTGGAAACATCAAGAATACTTAGACACATGCTTCCAAGAGTTTCATTATAGCTTGCAGATCAAGCACACACCTTCAATAAATTCTAGAGACATCCACAAACGACATATAATCACTTGGGAGTCGACAAATCCAACCGCAACATATCTCACTTGAAGACAATAAATATCACTCGAAGATATATCACAGATTGCTCACAACAAACATTGTCGAACTTTACTAATCAACAACTTGCTTTTCAAAGCACCAAATCACAAATCCTTTGGAATGAAGATAGTTAAGGACTTTATAAACTTAAGTCTAGAATTGCAAGACCAAAATCTAAATTGTGGAGAAATGCGGAGCAAAATACTTTCTCCCTATCACACTACAAACATTGCCAGGCACAGTCTTCAAACTGGTGGATAGAACTTTTGTTGCACAACAATTTGGACCACCAAATTCTAGATTTAGCATCTTCAAACACTTCTCTAAATCATATCTAAATTTCATACTCCGATCTTCACTACAGAGGAAATGTAGAGCAAAAATTTAGACGATGTCCTTAACATGACAACTCAATCACTCAACAAACAACAATATTAGAAGACACAGTTGGCACCAATGACAACACAGACATGTTGACATTAATGACAACACCAGTTGGCACATACTTGCAACAGTATGACGGGGTATTTGGGAGTTTGGGTACTTTTGACCAAAAAGTAAAAAGGAAGAAAGGGAAAAAGAATAGAAAGTGAAGAATAAGGAAACCTAGATAGGATAGATATAGACAACTACCTAAGAGTATGTAAAAATGAATAGATACCATATTCAATTTTTGCATACAACAATAACAAAAGATAGAAGGTTTAATAATTTATAGCCAAAACATACAAAGAAAAATGAAGAATGAATTACAAATTAGACATACGAATAACCTGCAACCCACAGGGAATGAAGTGACACGAAGATCAAAATCCTTCCTCCTATTTTTCTAAAAAATAGAGCACCAAGTCTCCTCCATGGTTTCTGTACATGGCTACAAGAAAAAGTCCTTTTTCTTTTCCCCAAAATTGAGAGAGAAAATTAACCTCTTTACCATGAAAAATATCCTTTTTAACCCTTTTTCCCACACACATAATTTCACAACCACTTGCAACTTCCTTTTCCTCAATTTCACTTTATAATAATTTGCCCATCTTTTCTTTCCACATTTAGGGGAATTTTCTTAAAATCATATGCAAACATCCTTTGCACTTTACAATATTAATCAATTATTAAAAAGAATTAATTTACTTTGAAATTATAAATTCATGTATGGCCCATATAATTCCCTTTTATGTGACTTTATGGACACCACTTACCTTTACTAATATTTGCCCACTTTACATTTTGCATTAAAGTGTAGAGTTTGATCACCTTTGCGTAATATAGTAATATTTAATTATTTCAAAGAATTAAATAGATATATTGGTGTGAAGTGAATTATAGACCCATCTATTTCTATCCTCTTCAACATGATTAATTGCCCTTTGTTATGGAATAAAATGTGTACACTAGCATTTTACACCTAGTTTAGAACCTGGTTGGACCTAGTTTGTTGCCTTTGTTAATTAGAACCTATTTTGACACCTTTTGAGCAATATTTAATTATTTCAAAGAATTAAATAGATATATTGGTGTGAAGTGAATTATAGACCCATCTATTTCTATCCTCTTCAACATGATTAATTGCCCTTTGTTATGGAATAAAATGTGTACACTAGCATTTTACACCTAGTTTAGAACCTGGTTGGACCTAGTTTGTTGCCTTTGTTAATTAGAACCTATTTTGACACCTTTTGAGCTTAAAACAATAAAATCTTGATCCCAATGAATAAACCTGACAGAATCAGCTTAGGACTGGACTAAGCCCACTATATTTGGTACTCCCCATAGTTGTGGGGCTAAAGGCCCAGGGTGCCCGAGCACCCTGGTCCTAGTAGGGATCTTTAGCCCCTCTTTTGTAGTTTTAGCTTGGGACACTTCCTTAGTTTGCATTTGTTGGCCTAATTATGTTTTATTTGTCATAAGTGAGTGGGAATGCATATATAAAGGAGTTTTGTATTTCATTTTACACCTAGATGACCTAGAGCTTGTTATGAGAAGGAATTATCCTATGCTTTTATGTTCTATGCTAAAGTGTTCTTCATGCTTGGAAGTGTTATCTACTTGTGGATGCTATTGAAGTTAGTTTTCAAGTCTTGAAGGAAGTTTCAAGCCTTTTTCATCGCTCTCCTCATTGGTGTTTGATCTTGAGTCATCTTCATCAACTAGGGCTTTATCTATTGTGGTAATCATCATCATTTTCATTCATATTTCTATTATATTATTATTGATTTCACCTCTGCCCTTCCTCTTGGATCTAAGCATCATTGTAGAAATTTTCTTTGTCAACTTCTCATTGGCGAACTGGTTGTCAGGAAAACTAACTGTTGGCGAACCTGTGAGTTTACGAACCAAACAATTCACTAACAAAAAGTAGAACTTGTGCCCTAGAAACTTTTTCTTCTTTTCATCCTTAGAAAACTTTCCTCTTCTCTGATCTCCATTTCCCTTCGACATCAACTTCCCTTTGACATCAATGACAATACTTCCAACATATCCCTTATTCAATATTTTTCGATAATGAACCTAAATTTGAGTCATTTTCGGTAAGGCAACAAACTCATCCTTACAAGTTAAGCTAGTCAAAATAGTAACCAATTTCATCTCAATGGAATTTAAACATACTTCATTTTGAGATGTTAAACTCTATCTAGAGAGAGATATAGATTGGGGAAGAAGGGGTCTACATAGTGTAAGAAACTATATTTCTTTGAAACATATTGTTATGTAGCTCAAATGCCTTATCTATGCTTTTGTCTACACCCATGATTTATTTTAAGAAACATATGGTAAAAGGGTGAGAATGTGATTCAACAAAATCCCAACCCTTAACTGATGACTTCCCTTTTCCACTCATCAAAATCCCATAAACCAAGCTTGAGGGTGATTTCTACATAGGTTTGACAAGTTTAAACACAATGGTTGGACCAGAAATGGTAGTTTTGGAAAAATAAAATGAGACTTTAATAAGAAATGGACTATAATTTTATCAAGAATTGAAGCTAATTTTAATGGTTTTTAGAATTAGTAGAATGAGACTTCAACTGAAGCTTTCAAATCTAACACCAATAGTCCCTTCTCCATGCAAAAGGGTAATTAATCATTTTGTTTCTCATAAAAGATGAGGAAGTGGTTCATCTGAATCTAAACCCTTAACACATTCTTCATTTTACCAATCATCTTTTAAAGGAAAAACATCTATGTTCTTACCCCTCCCAACCAGCTAGGGCATGCAACATTTTTTTGTGTAGGAGATGAAAACCAAACACATACCAAACACCTTAACTAATTATAACACCTTTATCAAGAAAGGGGTCAATTTACCTGTTGGGAGCTTCTGTACAAAGAAAAAGAGGTCAATACTTCTCAAAAATCCCTTCCCACGCCTCAATTTTGCTACTTTCCGCTCTTTCTTTATGCCCCATCCTCTCAAAAAACCTATGCCTAGAAATATGGATTGAATTCCTCCTTAAAGGAAATAATTTTTTTCCTTCCAGTGCTCCATCCCACCTAGAAGCAATTTAATGAGGCAAGAAGGAGGATGCTATTGTTTAGTAATGGCATGATTGTTCCTCTATCCGAAATCACCATAAATTTGTCCCCCTTCTCTACACACCATTATTTCCTCCTCTTTCTTTGAGTTGCCTCTCAATAGTTCACCCTTTTTCCCTTTCCATGAGGTGGGTTGATGATTAGGGTTAATTATAGTTGCTTAAATTTGAATTTATAAACATTCCATTAAAATTATTTTATTTCTCAACTAGATACTTTTCATTTATTAATTTATTATTCTTGAAATGTAAATATTACACATTGTCTAATTTAGAGACTCACAAAAGTAAAGACTCGGTTAACTTAGACTAAAGTAAACAATACCTGGTTGATGGTCAAATGACTTTGTTATAAATTTGACCCTCCCCCAGCCTCTCAAAAACCTTCAGTGAGCATACACATTTCACTAGTTAAGCCTTGACCCTCGGTGAGCATACATATTTCACTAGTTAAGTCCTAACCCTCAAGATGAACTTAGTACTTCATATAATAGATTTGGCCTAATACTAGGACACAATGGCAAGATTAGTTTGGCATCGAAATTTATCTATTGACCAAACTGCTGAGCCCGCATTATTTGCACCCCTATACCTATAAGACCCAATCCAATTCCTCATACACATTTCAACACATGAGCATTAGTAACTAGTTAGTCTCAAAACTTAAACACCAATTTATTTGTGCAATGCCATCATCCTGGAATTAAAAATATTAATCTATAAAATCCACAATTTAAACAAAAGAAGCGAAATGTCATCTAGATACCATTAATTGTCAAAACTATTAAAACCACAACATTCATAGTTTGAACCTTCACAAGTATACAAGTCATCATAGTACATTTAAAGATCAAAACATTAAAGTTTTTGCCTTGGTCCAAATTACATGGGGACCTCAGGAATCTTAGAAAAACATGAGGTTTCTAGGGATGTGACAAATACTTTGTTGTACCGAGTCAAGCTAATGCCTTCATTATAATTCCCCCAAATGCTAATGCTTTTGTTGCAAGGTGTGGCCCTTGGTCTCCTTGTTCAGCGTTGCACTATGGTGGTTTGTGACAAGGGCTTAACTGCCTCCCATGCTTGTTAAGTCAAACGGATGTATCGGGCATTAACAAGTTGATCTTTTGGTGCAATGACAGCTAACAATTGGTATCAGAGCCAGGTTACGGGTTCAAACCCCGCGCTTGCGCTGGGGGGATATTGTTGCAAGGTGTGGCCCTTGGTCTCCTTGTTCAGCGCTGTGCTACGGTGGTTTGCGACAAGGGCTTAACCGCCTCTCGTGCTTGTTAAGTCAAGTGGTTGTATCGAGCATTAATAGGTTGATCTTTTGGTGCAACGGCAACTAACAGCTTTAACCTTCACAAATGATCAAGTAAATAAATCTATAAAATATCTTCTTATAAGTACCAATTACTTGTGACTAGCTTAAACTAAGGTGGATGGCTATGTTAAATTTCCCCATCCCATAATTCTTCAATAGTCTTGTAGGGGTTGGTTGTACTATTAACAAAATTCTCCCCACACAGTGATTTACACTGTTCAAGCTTGCTAATCTTGTCATGATCATCCGGAGTCAAAGACTAATCAAAGATTTGGAAATTTGTAGATATTATGCCTGAGTTGTAGCTCTTAGGCACCACACTCACTCCTTGCTCTAGCCCCCACCTTAACATAACCTACAATTGCACACCACCAATCTAAGTTTCTAATTAATGTGCAAGAAAAAATTCAAAATAATCGAATATGGTAAAAAAAATACCTGATCTCTAGTCTTTCCATGCTTTTGGGCAATTTCTTGAATAAGGGGGTGATCCATCACCGCATTAGAACCCCATGGAGTATTTGGAGCTCCCAGAGGAGACCATGCACTTACATGAATGTTATGCTTGCTGCAATAATCTCTCAACTTCTTTTGCTGCCATAGTGGATGCATCTCCACCTGTGATTCTATACCATAATTATCATACACTTAAAAGCAATTCAATACAAACAAATTACTAGACCAAGTAATGTTTGTGACTCAAGAGAAGGCTTGGTGAAATGGACTAGAAAATGGGGAATCAGAGGCGGATTTGCTTGAAATACCATTAGGTATTCTGGACTTGTAAAAACTGAGGTGATAGATCTAAGCTCTCTAGCAGGATTTTGGTAAGAAAATGAGATTCTATCAATGTGATATGAACATACTAGTCACTTATACATACACACGATTATCTCCAACAAAATGCTTACAATTATAAAAGATATAATTAGTTCATTAGAATGGTTTCATTTTAATGTTTAATCTATAATCTTTCTTCTTTTTGTTTTATTTATTGTTCTCTGTGTCCTCATTGGCATCACTTAGCTTTTTATATTGTGTTATGTAATCTGATTATCTTTTTCTTTAATCTCGATGGTGAACTATGGAGTGTGACCTAAAACACCAAGGCAAAAAAATACCATTTTTCTAGAAGTTTTTACTTATATCTTATGAACTGTAAAAAATTCAAATACACTAAAAATATAATTAGTCACTTCCAGTTAAACTCACATTCTCCAACAATTGAAATAGGGACATGATCAATATATACCAAGAGGAACATCTACAGAACTTTTGAAGCAAAGAGAAACTGTAGATAAAAGGAATCCCTACAACTCTGCTGCACTACCCAATATTAATGTATGAGCTAATAGAGAAGGAAGACTTGACTAGTCTAGATAACTTACTGAGTCTGTCCCTAAATAGATAGGGAAATTTCATTGAAGACGCTGGGAACATGTTATATATATATATATATATATATAAAGAATGCAGATAGTCCTTGGGTCAGATGAAGAGCAAGCCTCTATAAAAGAAAAATATAATTGTGCAACTCTTTACCTAATCAACACCAGGGAGAATCTTGGCATAGTTGAGCGAGTCTTCAATTTTTTTAGAGGAAAAGTTACTAAGCCCAATGGCTTTGTAAACCCCATCTCCATGTATTCCTCCATTCCCTGCCAAGTAGACTTTATATCTAAGGAAAAAAAGTCTTCTTCTTTGGGCGGGGAAAGAGGAATATCTATTCTCAGCTTGATAGGCCAGTGGATAAGGTATAGATCCACATACTCTAGTTGCAAATTCCTGGACATTAGAAATGGTTTGCAATAAGGAGGTATATAAAATAGATAAAATAGAAGGATGCATTTGTTAAAAGGAAACCATACTTTAAACTGTCCTTGATTGCAACAACTAGATCATCGTGTTTTGTATAGTGGTGACAAAAACATCTTTGTTGCTAACAAGCCCACTCTAAAAAGATGAATTCAGAGCTTCCCCTAGTGTCTGCTCTAAGCCATAATACCTTGTTGTGTCAAAGTGCCTATAACCAACCTATAGAGAGTTTTTTTAAGAAAAAAGAAAAAACTTTAGATGATCATAATAGGTCAATTGGACTGTCCAAGTATATCATTCTTAGAATAGACCAAAGGAGGGCTCATACCCCATCTGTAGTGCCTCAATCCCAGATAGCCATAACTGGTAGAAATGATGAAACTGCTATAGTGAAATAGTTGATAAAGACATTTTGTAGAGTGAAAATTGAAATGGGTACCTAAAGAGCAGCAGTCACGGCTGCTTTAATCTCCTCCTCATTTTGATTGAAGGATGCAGTCCCCAACCCAATTAATTAAGTGAATCTTATTATTCCAATTTAGTTCATACACAATAGTGTGATAGCAAATGCAATCCCTATCAAATGTTGGTTTAAAGTCAACATCAATGTACGAATATATATAAAACCACATAGTGACTAGCTCAAATCAACATCACATGTTCACCCATAGTGATTTGCTCAAACAAACATCACCTATACACAATGTGAATAACTTAGGCATGCATCACATATACATAATGTGACTAACTCATATGCACATCATAGGTATGCATAGTGACTAACTAGCTAAAGGGAATGGTTGCTGTAATGTCAAAAAATGTCCCCTTGGGGGCTTTTCCCTCTTTAGGTTTAGCTCCTGGGTCTTTTGTGTGCATTTAGGACACTTTACATCATATTTCAACACCCCGATGAGAAAACCCCTAAGTGTCTTGGAAAATAGGATCTAGGGGGTCTACTTGTGATAACCCCTGCCCAAAATAGGGGGGATGACTTGGGCGCCCGCACCCTAGTCCTGCTCTATTTTGGGGCAGTCCCAATTTTTGGGTGTTAGCTTGTGACTGTTATTTGAGTACTATGCCAACTTGTGAGAGCTTGTGTTTTCTTGTGTGTTTTCTTCCTACCTTAACATGCTTGATATTGATATCAACCACCTTAAGGTGGGGGCATATAAGGTAAGTTGTCTATTGTAGATGTTAGCAATGTGCTTGTCCTCAAATGTAGTTTAAAGACCAGCTCGATGAGTGCTTCCTGCATCCTGGGTTTGTTTGCAATCAATCAATCAATCATGTAAGCCCTCTGCAGAGGTAGGATATCGCATATATCCTCTTTCTTAAGCCCTCTGCGGAGGCAGGGATGGTGTATTTCTCAGAGCAGATTGCATCATCCTATCATTTTCAAAAGTCCTCTGCGGAGGTGGGGAGTGTTTCTATGACTAACTCAACCCTTAAGCATATCTTTGGTGATTGTTGTGGTGAAGCCCAATCATTGGTATGTGCCTGTAATGTGCCTGAATTAGTGTTAAGCCTAGAAATAGGAACCCTCCATCGCTTGTCTACTATGTTTTCTCCATGTCTTCAAGTGTGTGTGTTTTGGCGTGCTTGCTTTGTGTGAAGTGTCTGTTACCCCATATGCAGTCTAAAGACTAGCTTGATGAGTGTTTCCTGCATTTTGGGAGGTTTTTCCTGTCTTCTGTGTGTGTTGCACCATATATGCAGTTTCAAGACCAGCACGATGAGTGTTTCCTACATTATGGGTAGTTTGTTTACTTTCCCGTACTTGCATCTACATTTCATATATATGAGAAAAAGAAAAGAAAAGAATCATGCCTATCTTCTATGCATTAATGTGTCTTCTATGCATTTGTTGTCTTCTCCGTGTTCTACATGACTGTAATTGTCTTCTCCATGTTCTACGTGACTGTAATTGTCTTCTCCATGTTCTGCGTGACTGTAACTATCTTCTATGTGATTGGTGTGTCTTCTCCGTGCTTGGTGTGTTTGTTGTGTTTGTGACTGTACTTTAATGCATGTATTGGCCTTGTGTTTATACATACATTAAAATGGGGGCTAAATGTAACGTCAAAAAATGTCCCCTTGGGGGCTTTTCCCTCTTTAGGTTTAGCTCCTGGGTCTTTTGTGTGCATTTAGGACATTTTACATCATATTTCAACACCTCGATGAGAAAACCCCTAAGTGTCTTGGCAAATAGGACCTAGGGGGTCTACTTGTGATAACCCTTGCCCAAAATAGGGGGGAAGGACTTGGGTGCCCGCACCCTAGTCCTGCCCTATTTTGAGGCAGTCCCAATTTTTGGGTGTCAGCTTGTGACCGTTATTTGGGTCCTATGCCGACACGGTAAGTTTGAATTACGAAATTCTTGGTGGGAGTGTTTGTAGTTGCATATAAAAGCATGTTTAGGCATTCATTTGTAAACTAGGTTATGTTCATGTGATTTTGGCATCCTTAAGGTGATTCAAGGCTTTCATTGTGTTGCAAGAGCAAATTTGTGTGGTCTATGTGTTTGCAGATTTGAGCATCCATTTCCTCATGGAATGAAGAGCATCTTCCTCCCATTAGATCTTCACTACAAGGTGACATTTATTGTGTTCATGATCATTATTCATTTGGTTTTTGCCTTTTTCTTCCTAGGCACGCACTCTCTATCTGACAAAGGTGTTTGGAAGACTTAAGTTTCCTTCTGGAGCTTGACTAAGGCAAGCAACTAAACACCACAACCCCCCTCCAAAAATTTATGATTGCAGGTTACAGGTTGATGATGCAGACAAAGTGAAGTTACAGGAGGGCATATTGGAGTGTCAGAATTGCAAATCAATAAAAGAAACAACTACCTAGACTTGGGCACTCGCTCATTAGTCCTCAAAGTTCTGCAACGGGAAAATATCCAGGACAATAGATACAGGTTGCAGACCTTGTTTCTAGATCTTGACAAAAAGAGGGGCCTTGGACTTGGCCACCTGCTCTTTTGTCCCTGACTTTTCCGCCTTGAAACTCTGAAAATAGGTACACAATCATTTGTAATTTTACAGCTTTCTGTAGAGGCATTTTCTGTTATTCATCAATTTATTGTCATATTTGCATAATTAGGGTTTTGATGGACAATTTTGCATAAGAGAAAGAAAATTGATAATCAAACACCCTAATCCAAGTTTCCCTACATTTGTAAGTGACCAAGGGCCTGATAGTGCTCTGCCACTCGATCCTAAGGTCCTTGAATGTATAAGGTGAAAGGAGGATTTAAACACTAAACTAAACAAATCCAATTTTCACTTAAAACATTTTAGTGAACCCATGTTTTTGGACTTAATTTCAACTTGTTGGGTGTTTGTCTTTAGATTTGGGTTGATTTCATTCATTCATATAGTCATTCATCTTATTGCATTGAGAAAATTATAAAAAAAATGAAAAAATTGAAAAAAATTACATTTTTAGGTTACTAATTTGCATCAATTCATTCTAATTTTTCCTAATTTATGATTTTTGCATTAGATCTGATATAAAATATAGAAAAATACAAAAATTCAATAATTTTCATTGCATTTTTATCATATAATTGCTAGGGTTTTGTAGAAATTTTGACAATTTTCATATAACCTAGTAATTCCAAAATCTAGGGTTAGTAGGCAAAAATCTTCTTTTAAATTTTTCTACTGATTTTAGAGACTCATTTGATTTTAGAGACTCATTCAAATTTGCATTTGGCTGTAGTCTTGCATTTTAGTGTAAATTTGCATTGAGATTTCAAATATTTGCATTTTTGCATAGAAAATTTTAACAAAAATCTAGCAATTTTCAAGCATTTTCATTAAATTTGCACTTGCATTTTACATCTTAGAGCTTGGAAATCATTTTCAAATCTGAGTACACTTAATTTTTATAATAAATCAGACTTCAAAGCATTCATATAACATTTTGTGTCAAGATCTAAAACCTAGGGCTTCAAAAACATTGATTTTTATTAGATTTGGCCTCATCGACTCTCTAAATTTGCACCATAGGTGTGTTGTGAAGGGTATTTTTACATTAATTGGTTGTTATCAGGGTAATTATTTTTTGCCCCTCCAAAAAAGCTTCACAACACCCTTTTATCGGGCTCTTGTATTGAAAATTTGGTGAAAAATTGACTATTTTTGCCCTAGGGTTTGGCCTAGTTTGCACTCCAAGCGTGTTGTAACAAATTTTATGGATTGATATGACTGATATAATTGTTATTATTTTATGTACCTCCTAAAATTCATTACAACACCCCTTTTGCTAGGTCTTGGAGTTGAAAAACCGTGAAAAATAGCCTGTTTTTGCTATATTTCACTAGGGTTTGACCTTAAGTGGCACTAAAAGCATGTTGTGAAAGATATTTTGACATTAAGTGGCTATTATTTCTGATACAACTTGCTTTCCATCATCATTTTCCTCACAACACCCTTTGTTATGCTCTTTTGCATCGAGATTTGACGAAAAATTTGCATATTTTGACATATTTTCACTATATTTTTGACTTATCGTCATCTTATATTTGCATCAAGAGTGTGTTGTGAAGAGTCTTATTTCTGTTTTGGACTGATATCAGGCATATAATTTTCTTCCCTTGATCAAAATTCTTCCAACACCCTTTTTTTCATTCATTTGCATTAAAAAAGTACCAAAAAAATCAAGCATTCTAGGCTATTGTTGCACTTGTCTTTTGCACCAATTTTGAAAAGCTTTCAAAATCTGATTTTGCATTGATTTAAGAATATAAACATGGCCTCTAATCGCAACAACAACAATGTGTTCCCTCCTAGGCCTTACATGAAAAGAAAGGCCCCTGAACCTGAAATTGTGTTTACACCTCATGATAGAACAATTGGAGACTCTAAAGGACCTCTTTACATCACTGTGAAAATAATGGGAAATCTTGTGGATGGAACTCTTATTGATCCTAATTGCATGACTGATGTTGCCACTAAAGAGTTCCTCTTTTCACATCAATTAATGCAAGGTTCTTATGACCCTTCGAACAGGATGATCAAAACACATACGGGAACCTTTGAAAAACCTTTGGGTAAGATATCATTGTTGGTAATTGTATTTGAGAAACATGTTGAACAATGGTTTGATGTTACCTTTGCTTTTGATACCTTTGAAATTAAACTTGGAATCCCTTGGTTAAAGGCTATGAAAGCTATCCCTTCAACTATCTATAAGTGCGTAAAATTTCCTTTGCACGGACAAGTGCATGTCATTCCTTGAAATACATACAAGCCTTCAAGTACACAACAACACTTTATATTGGATTACTTTTGGATTGCGAACAGACTTTACCTTTTTAAGCTATAGAAACTACAAAGAAAAACTTTTACACCCAATGTCTGGTCCTTCTATGCAAGAAATGACAAAAGATAAACAACCTGCATGTGAAGAGAACCTTAGACTGAAAGGACAAGGTCCCCATGTTGAGGTTCCTCCCACGAAATCCTTACAAGGATTGGGAGGTCAATGTCAACAACAAAATATCCCACCGCGACAAATGAGGTTTGATCCCAATGCTCTATCTTCTAAATTGCACAAACCTATGAAAGAGAAAAGCCCTATCTTACAAGAGATAAGTGGTAAAAGAAAACGGAATAGAAAAGCAAGAGAAAGAAGAAGAAGACAAACTTATGCCATAAACCTTGCCTCTCAACAAGAAAACATTGATCCTAACATTAAACCAAACAAACATGATCCTAACAATGAACAACATGATGAGCAAGACATGAATTGGGCTATGGTACCTTATGTCCCACTTTCCTCTAACATTAGGGAGTGGGAGGATGACGATGATTCACTTGATAATGAGACTTAGCACGAAGACCCTATAGGTAAGTATCTCTAACCCTTTATCTCTCTCGTGATGTGTTATGTGTTGTTTAGGTCTCCTAGGATGACCCCTGATTCCCTTGTAAGGTCCAGGATACCAGGAGACTGCCTCTGTTGTGACCTTCTTCTATTTGTATCATCATTCTTCTATATTGCCTCTCTCTCTTATTTCATCATTGTGTGTTGTGTCTTGTGGACATAGTGTTGTAGTTGGTGACCTGGGGGCACCCTCCTACATGACTATCCCTAAGACACTTGTTTCTCCCCTCTCATTTATTGTTTCCCTTCCTCTAGTGTTTCTATCTAGTAGGCGGATTATGAAAAACATTTATATTGATGCGGACCTAGTGTCCCTTTCGAGAGCAATAAAAAAAATGGACTTAGTTCCTAATATGACGATGGGGTTGTATATTCTATCCGACACTTGGCTAGTGGAAGCACTCGTGCTTTCCACATAGTGATTATGATGATGTTTCTATCCCATTTACAAAACCTTAGCAATATTGTTGCTCCGTGCACCTTTGTTTGTCTTTAAATCTAGCCTTAGCAGTACTCAATTCAGAGAGCTTTGTGATATAGCCCCATGGTTATCCTCAAACTCTGAATTTGTTGTATAACCTTGGCTCTTTCTATGTTTAATCATATGCATTGATATTGTTGTTTATCATGATTTTGTAGACACTAACATGTTTCTTGCAGGGATGTGTTTGTGGGAACATTTGGCGATCGTAAAGTACATGTCACCTCCGGGGGGCATGGGCTTTGTGAGAGCTTGTGTTTCCTTATGTTTTTTCTTCCTACCTTAACATGCTTGATATTGATACCTGATATCAACCACCTTAAGGTGGGGGCATATAAGGTAAGTTGTCTGTTGTAGATGCTAGCAATGTGCTTGTCCTCAAATGTAGTTTAAAGACCAGCTCGATGAGTGCTTCCTGCATCCTAGGTTTGTTTGCAATCAATCAATCAATCATGTAAGCCCTCTGCAGAGGTAGGATATCGCATATATCCTTTTTCTTAAGCCCTCTATGGAGGCGGGGATGGTGTATTTCTCGGAGCAGATTGCATCATCCTGTCATTTTCAAAAGTCCTCTATAGAGGTGGGGAGTGGTTCTATGACTAACTCAAACCTTAAGCATGTCTTCGGTGATTGTTGTGGCAAAGCCCAATCATTGGTGTGTGCCTGTAATGTACCTGAGATGGTGTTAAGCATACAAATAGGAACACTCCATCGCTTGTCTGCTGTGTTTTCTCTATGTCTTCAAGTGTGTGTGTTTTGGTGTGTTTGTTACCCCATATGCAGTCTAAAGATTAGCTCGATGAGTGCTTCCTGCATTTTGGGAGGTTTTACCTATCTTCCATGTGTGTTGAACCATATATGCAATTTAAAGACTAGCGCGATGAGTGCTTCCGGCATTATGGGCAGTTTGTTTACTTTCATGTACTTGCATCTACATTTCATATATATGAGAAAAAGAAAAGAAAAGAATCATGCCTGTCTTCTATGAATTAATGTGTCTTCTATGCATTTGTTGTCTTCTCCATGTTCTGTGTGACTGTAATTGTCTTCTCCGTGTTCTGCGTGACTATAACTATCTTCTATGTGATTGGCATGTCTTCTCCATGCTTGGTGTGTTTGTTGTGTTTGTGACCATACTTTCATGCATGTATTGGCCTTGTGTTTATACATACATTAAAATGGGGGCTAAATATAATGTCAGAAAATGTCCCCTTGGGGGCTTTTCCCTCTTTAGGTTTAGCTCCCAGGTCTTTTGTGTGCATTTAGGACATTTTACATCATATTTCAACACCTCGATGAGAAAACCCCTAAGTGTCTTGGCAAATATGACCTAGGGGGTCTACTTGTGATAACCCTTGCCCAAAATAGGGGGGAAGGACTTGGGTGCCCGCGCCCTAGTCCTGCCCTATTTTGGGGCAGTCCCAATTTTTGGGTTTGTGACCGTTATTTGGGTCCTATGCCAACACGGTAAGTTTGAATTACGAAATTCTTGGTGGGAGTGTTTGTAGTTTCATATAAAAGCATGTTTAGGCATTAATTTGTAAACTAGATTATGTTCATGTGATTTTGGAATCCTTAAGGTGATTCAAGGCTTTCATTGTGTTGCAAGAGTAGATTTGTGTGGTCTATGTGTTTGTGTTTGCAGATTTGAGCATCCATTTCCTCATGGAATGAAGAGCATCTTCCTCCCATGAGATCTTCACTACAAGGTGACATTTATTGTGTTTGTGATCATTATTCATTTGGTTTTTGCCTCTGCCTCCCTAGGCATGCACTCTTTATTTGACAAAGGTGTTTGGAAGACTTAAGTGTCCTTCCGGGGCTTGACTGAGGCAAGCTCCTAAACACCACAATCGCCCTCCCAAAATTTATGATTGCAGGTTACAGGTTGATGATGCAAACAAAGTGAAGTTGTAGGAGGGCATATTGGAGTGTCAGAATTACAGATCAGTGAAAGAAACAACTACATAGACTTGGGTGCCTGCTCATTAGTCCTCAAAGTTTCGCAACAGGAAAATCTCTGGGACAATAGATACAGGTTGCAGACCTTGTTTCTAGATCCCGACAAAAAGCAAGGCCTTGGACTTGGGCTCCCACTCTTTTCTCCCCAGCTTTTCCACCTCGGAACCTTGAATATAGGTACACAGTCATTTGTAATTTTATAGTTTTCTGTAGAGGCATTTTCTGTTATTCATCAATTTATTGCCGTATTTGCATAATTAGGGTTTTGATGGACAATTGAGCATAAGAGAAGGAAAATTGATAATCAAACCTAATCCAAGTTTCCCTACATTTGTAAGTGACCAAGGGCCTAATTGTGCCCTACCACTCAATCCTAAGGTCCTTGAATGTATAAGGTGAAAGGAGGATTTAAACACTAAACTAAAAAAATCTAATTTTCACTTAAATAGTTGCCACCTTACTACAAGCATCTTCCCCTTTACCTGGTTCACTAACCCATTTTCCCTCAAATAAATCCCATCGATAGAAAAACAAAATGTTGGTGCATCTTGTGCTACACCGTGGGTCCCATCCTTTTCCTAATTCATTGCTAATTGTGATGACAAGAAAACATCCCATGCTACTTGCAATCATCACTAGCTAAGGTGTAAGTGTAACAATATACAACACATGAGGCCATTAATAAGATTTCTATAGCCCACTAAGCATCTGAGTCATCTTATAAATAGATAAATGCAATCACAGTATCTTATGGTTTTGCCTTAACTAAGACTAGTGCTTGTACTTGTTGTGCCTTGCACATATGCCCCATTCTTTTTTCTTTTGGTGTGATTTGGGTGTTTGTTTATTTGTTTCCCCCTAGTGATTTGGTGCTTTGTTGCCTTGTCAGGATTTCATGGTTTGTCATGCTAGCATGATGGTAAAGTAATCCTTGAGACTCCAACATTTTGCTTTTTCCTTGGTTATCTCTTCGTGCCTATCAATTTTTTAGGGTTAGTCCTCTTGGCATGACTGTAAAGGAACCCCTGACATCCCGACTCCTACAAACTAGCATCAGGCTTGAGCGTCACCCTCATCAAACTTACAGAGCTATTCATCTTGGCATGATTATAAAGGAATCCTTGAAAACCCAACACCTGGTATGGGATATGACCTAACCTTGACCTACCCTCAACTCTGCATCAATGACATTTTGCATGTGTGCGATTTGGGTTTGTAGCTGTTTTCCCTAGTTTTCTTTCACTTTTGCATTCTGATTTCATTTTTCCTTAGCGCTCTAGTGATTTTGTGCCCTTTACAAACCCTATCATGAATTCAAAGTTGCTAATGTGTCACTAGGTTGTGTGTCTTGCTCGTGTTTTCTATACATGTGTGTGACAACTTCCTCTGACTTTTTACCAAGCAGGGTTTTCCTGGACCTCCTTGGTGCTTTAAAGGCATTTTATCTTTGTTTGTCTCAAGGAGTTTGGACAAGGCATTTCTTTTGTGTTTGGCGCAGTGGCATTTGTTTTCTTCTTGGTTGGCATTTAATTTTTTCTTTTGATTTTGCCACTTTGGCCTTGTTTGTTCTTCATGTTTCCCACTTTTTGTTTTCATTTGTTTTCATCATTTGAATCTATTTTTATCATTTTGTTTTGTTCAAGGTGTTTGTGTGGTGACATTTTTCCTATGTTGGCCCTTCTCCGGGCCATTGGACTTTTTTTTGTCTTTATGCCATTTTGGCATAGCATCTCTAGGATCCCTGATCTCCAACTCTTGACACTTTATGCTTGTTTAGTCTTTTAGAGATTGAAAGATTGGGCCTCCTTGGATTTACCCACCATTTGGGCATGAGTTAGAGGGTATCCCGGACTCCTAATCTCCAACAAGCTTTCCTCCATATCATTAGCAAACTCAGGTATCAGGGTGTTATGTTTTGGGTTGACATTTGGGTATGATTTATCTTGCATTTCTAACTCCCAACTTCCGATATCCCTTAGTTGACCAAGCCTTTTAGGGTCAATGAATCAGAGTTATCCTTATTCAAGTATAGGTTATGAGGTATCCCCAATCCCCAATAGTCCTCCTCTAGTGCATTTTTGAGGAACAATTCTATGTCTCAGTGATGTCCTTTGATACCTCTTTGGACATAGGTTATGAAGTATTCCCAAACCTTGATCCTCGATGACTATAGTATTAATCATGAAGGGTGTTTGGAACTACTTCTTTTGTCAAGCATCGAACCTATGTTTGACTTTGTGCCTGTATGTGTGTACTAAGCTAATTCCTCTCTAATGATGGGCTTTAAATAAAATTATGAATCAATCTTAATTTAATGTTACACACATGTAATTGGTTTGATTACTCTCATGTTTTATAATAGATGGTTTGTCTAGATTTTTGCAGTGCAATGCAAGGTGATCCTCCCCAAAGAGAGATGAAGTATGAGTACAAGGATTATCACCCTCCATCAAAGTTGTTCTCCCATTACAGTGAGATTGGAGATACTAACCTGGGATAAGCAAGTGTGCAAGAATTCTTGTAGAAAGTACATGGGGAAGGTGAGACGACATCTGAGGCCTAGTGCATGGCCTCCTCTAGTTTGGCTTAGGTAGTTTTTTTTCCCAATATCCTTACAATCTCCAGAATTAGTACTCACTTGTGCTGAAAGGTATGACTAGAAGAACAAGAGGGTGCTAGGGCCAAGGTAGATTGTTCTAGACATCACTCCTAACACAACTGAGAGTATTTTGCCTCCCTACATATGCTAAGTATGTCAAGATAAACATGAAAGAGGCCTTGGACTACTATGAGAGAGAACTCCACTACCACCAATCTCATTAATGACAATCTCCTCTTGATCAAATTAAAGTCTGCTAAGAAAATGGCCAAGGTACAAAACTGGAGTGAGTTTAAAGAGGATGTCAAAGACATCATTTCATTGTTGAGCAGGGTGTTTGTCTCTCCTAATGCTAGGGAATTCTATCCATGGGTGTGTTATTTCATAGTTAGCATGTACAATACAAAGAGAATAAATCAGGACACCCTTATGAACAATAGTTTGTATGAGCAATTGATGGATGTACAAGAGTCCAAGAGGCTCTACATGACCTCTTACCTAGTATACCTCTTAGCATACCAAGCTAGCTTCCCAGGATTGACAAGGGTTGGCTCCAAACAGCTCCAACTAAGAGAAACTAAATGTTTTGATCACTACCCCTAGTTGGAACTTGGGGAGAGCTAGAAACACTATTGCATTGTAAGTGATGCATTTATTTATGCAATCATCAAAGGCCTAGAGAATGACTACACAAAGAGATTGTCTCTAGAGGCCACCAATGAATTAGTAAATTGGGGTAGTTAGTTCATACAATTTAAAACATTCTCTTAGATTAGGGTTGTTGGCTTCCATAAGGCACCCTACAGACTCCCTAGGTACCCAAGTGACATAATCCTTCTATTGGAGCTCTACAGGCATGCTGTAGAGATACATTTAGGCTGGTGGATGGGAAACACAAGGCTAGTTTTGTCTTCCCCATTATAGTTGGGGTATACTCTTGTGCCCATATGTAGAATGATAAGACTACATAATTGGAAATGGTCCCATTTTCCATGGATTTATATAATGATATAAGAAACATATTTGACCCTATTGGGAAAATAAGCTCATTAATTGGGGCATTTTACTCACATGAGCTTGCATTAGAAGATCATTGGGCTAACTACTTAGATGAGCATGAAGTGAGAAAAAGGGATTACTGTTAGTTAACCTTGAACAAGATCAAGGATTTTCATGTGGATCATGTTGCTCAACTTTTATGGCACTTAAACTTATAATATTTTTGGCAAAATCCATCAAATTGCCCTTTAAATATGCCCCTGTGTCTTTACCCTATTGAATCCCTTTGAAATTTTTGAAAAAGACCAAAGAATGGTTAAGTTTGGTGATTTTAGGCTTTTGAGGCCTTCCTAGAACTATTTCGGTGAGTTCCTAGTTCCTTGGAACTCACCAACAAGCATAAAGAAGGGAAAATAAAAAGCCCATCGACAATTTGGGTGGTTCTTGGAACCTAGGAACTTTCCAACGAGTTTGTAGAACCTAGTGAACCCTCGATCGCTAACAAGGGACTTAGTGTGAAGAATAAAGATAAAGATTTCAATGTTTTGTGGTGTTCCTAGAACACTGGAAATCCTTGAAAGTGTTTCAAGTTCCCACTCGACCCTTGATAGTCAAAGTGGAAAAATCTCTAAGTCATGAAAAAGAGAATGAGGCTGAAAGGAGTAAAAATCGTCGAGTTCTAGGTGATGTGGAACTCGCTGAGAGATATGAAAATGAAGAAGAAGAGATGATCTTTGGGGTTTTGCCTAGTTCTTGGAACTAGGGAAACCCTTGGAAACCACTGAAATGTTCCTAGTGCCTTCATAAGTCCCGAAAAGGAAAATAAGACTAAGGCATGCCAACAAAGAATAAAAGAAGAGAATAATATGACTTCGGTGAGTTCCAGGTGATGTGGAACTCACTGACAAGGTGAACAAAGCAAAGGAAAGACAAAGGCATCAACATTTTGCTTGGTTCCAGGAACCAACAAAAATGTTGACATAGTTCCAGAGTTCCCAGGCACCTCCAAAACATTGAAAAGTTGAAGAAAAGGGTTCTAAGGAAAGGAAAAATAGAAAAATGACTAAGGCCGGTGAAGTAAAGTGTAACCAAGGTAAGTGATAGGGAAAGAGAAGGAGGCAAGTAGAGATTTTAGCAAGTTCTAGGTGATGTGGAACTTGCTGACAAAGAGGAAAAGTGGATGAGTTTCGGTGAGTTCCTGATGACCATGAACTTGCTAATAAAGTTCTTGGTAATGTCTTAAGTGTTGAAAAAGGAAAATTAAAACTTTTAAATTGTTGTAAAAGCTTTGTAAGCACTATTTCCTTCCTATTGATTGCAAAAACACATCCCTACCTACTATAGGATGCCATTAATGGGCCCAACACAAACAGGTTGGTGGGAGATGGAATTAAATGAGGATGATGTACAGGTGGATAGATGAACTCCCAGTGCCCAAGCTTCTTGTAGGACCTTCCACGATTAATTTGTTATAATTAGGTATGGGTACACACTCTAGAAGGATGTGATTCAGGTGCAAATCCTCATGGGCATGTTGCAGGTCACTGGGATCACCCTTGTCCTTTTCTAGGCATGATTTCTTCTCTTCCAAGGTGGCCAATAGGGGTCTGTTGGGTGAATATTTTGTTGTTAACTTGCTAACGGCAAAATGGGTATATCAGCCACAGCTATGATGAGACAAAGTCTCTCCTCTCAGCAAGGGGAGGTTCCCTCTAATTACTTGACTTTTGCAAACCAAACAACTTATGAAATTTATGTACACTAAAAACTATGTTTGGGGTGATTCCATCTCATCTCATTCTCTTTTTTCAGAATAGATGTTTATACTTCAAACTCTTGATAGAAGACTTATAAATTATCACAAAATCACAGAAACACAAAGTTTTCTATTACCTCACTTACTACTTGTAAACGGAACTATTTGAAGTAGAATGCAGCCCAAAGGCTTCACTCCTCTTCAAGATGAATAAAGTAAATCGAATATAATAACTTGCAGCACAAAGTCTCCAAACTATTGTATTCTCACAAACATGAACACATAACCCACAAATGATTTGATAACACAAAGTCTATCAGAATCAAATTAAGAGCGCTCTTCAATCACTTGAAACAAACTCCAAACTTCAATTATTATCAAATAAGATTATTATAGCAAGACGTAAGAACAAAACTATCACAACACAAATAATCCCAAGACAAAGATTGGAATTGAACTTGCTTTCTTGTATTGATAAATATTTGATAATTGATTTTCACAAAAAGCACAAAGTCTTGATTTGCTTTTCAATTCATCAGAGTTTTCTTGCAATAGACAAAAGATAATAATTACAAAAGAGGCCCTCTTTATTTATAGGGAGAGGCCTTGAGAAAATTTAGGAAATCTACAACTACTTTGACTTATTCCACAAAAGAGTCCTATTTGACTTGGGACTTCTCTTGTATCACATGTAATTACATTTTGGAAAATTACATGTGTAAATGTCCAAAACAAAATTCAATATACATATCATCTAAGAAAAATAAACTAAGGTACTAGTTTCCTCCATCTTTTTTCTTCAAGAAGTTCTAGTACATAGTTTGAATGACCAACATCTCGCATGCATTTAGTTTTGCTGTATTCCCTGAGATAGTGCGGGCTCAGAGAATTGAATCCTTCACCACCTTTATCGCCTTTTCATGCTTGTCTAAATTATCCTTCAGGTTCTCCGGAGTTGAATGTTGATCATACAAGCTATCCATTGAAAGTACTGAGGGTGCCTCCTCTTCAAATTTCTTTTGTACCATTTCTTCAAAAGAACTTATCATTTCCTGTGCTGTGAGAAAACTATGATCTTCCTTTGTCAAGGTGCAAGGAAGTTCTTCTAGCCGATGTAAGAGTGTGACATCACTGTCTTCGTTGGCTTCTCGAGCTTGACATAGATCTTCAAGTAGACTCTTTATTATGAAAATACGATGAACTAGAGTCTCCTTGGTCTTAAGATATGATTCCTTGTTGGTGATGACACCAATGGCGATCAGATTCTTTATCTTGATCTTCTTCATGTCTATCCACTCTTTTAGACTCTCTTCTTGATATTGCAGCTCTTGTGAAAGTAGATCTACCAAATCATCCAGCTCAGCTTTAGCTTTGTCCATTTTCTCTTTCCTTTCCACAGCTGTTTTTAGCAGAACTCGTCCTTGAGCCAACAACCGCTCCACTACATCCCCCACTACCTTACCTCTGGCTTGCACTTTTTCAACCTTCTGTATCAGGGGATCTTCCACTATCACTACCATGGGTTCTACTATTTCTGATGACTTCACTATTTTTTGAAGGATAGCAGCCAGTCGTTCTGCTTTTGCTTTGTACTATTCCTTCTCCTTCCTGACTTCGTCATACTTTTCAAGTAGGGTACTGGTAGTGGTCTAGAAATCTGCTTTGACACCCTCATGAGTCACTTTACCCAGCTCAACCCTTGAGATGACATAATTACTCATGTCAAAAGTGTCAACCGTGGCATCTTTAGGAGGTTTGGCAATCTCAACATATCTGATCCCCTTTTCAGTGACCAGCCTAGAAACAGTCTTGGGCTTCTTCTTCTGGTTCTTTACTTTCACGGGCAACAACTTTTCAATGTCAATCTCATCAAGTGAGATGGCTTGCTTCTTCCTCTTTGGAGTATAGGCAGATAGCCATGGAGGAAGTGTAGAATCGCCAATAGCCAGAGAGGGATCTCCTACTTGCTTGGCCGGCTCCATGTTTGCACCAGTGATGGTGACAATTGGACTTGTGTTGGTAAACACAACACCTGTATCAACAACCTTTTGTGAAGCATCCAGAAGGTTCTCCAAAATAGTTTGTTCCCCAATATCAAAAGATGGGGAAGATAAGCTTGGAATGGAACCGGAAGAATCAAAAATAGTTCCAAAGCTAGCCCTCATGGATTGAGGAGTATTGTCAGAAGAAACAACAAAAATGGGAGAAAGAGGAACACTTGAAATCACTGGCAAACCATTAGAAATTGGAAAATGAGGAAGAGGTGTAAGAACTTGTGTCTTGGAGGGAAGATCTTTCACAGGAGTCTGAGGGGAACCATCAAGTCATTCTACCTCTGTATCTTCATCATCACCTTGTTCAGCTTTATCATATACCTTTGTCTTAGACCTTTGAACATTTTGTTCTTCAGTCTCAACATCTTCAACTTCTGTCTGATCATCATTAGTATCTTCAAAATCTGACTTAGTGGCGTCAAAAGCTTCTGTGGTTTCCTTCTTCTTTCCTCCTTTTGTTACAAATTTGATCTTTGGTTTGTGTATCTTGGAGGAAGAAGGGGTGTCACTCCTGTTTTTAGTTCGGTTCTCTACCTTCTTACCTATTTCCTCCTGTGTTTCTTCTTCAGACCCTGTAAGGAACTCTTTCAACTTAATTCCCTTACTTTCCAACCGCAAGTTGGTATTTGCCAATATTGGTTGGAATCTTTTCCTGATAGATGTCTCCTCTTTGACTAACCATTTCACCTCTGGGAGAGGTGAAGCCTCAACATTTTCTGCATCATATTTGTGATCTAAGACATCTCCATCATCCTCCATTCCATCGGGAATATCAGCGAGTCCTAGTTCCTCAATTTGACTTAGGTGAAGCCTGTAGAAATCCAATTTTCTGATCTCATTTTGAGTCCTGAGATCTGCCCATATGTCTTCGACCATTGGCACATGACAAGTTGACTTCCTCTTGATTTTATCTTGAACTCTTCTGAAGTCAAAATGATTTCTTTTCTTGTAGGTCTTCATAGTGACCAATTGCAACTTAGAGTCAATTATCTTTGCTTTGTTGGTGGATTGAACTGAGTATCTCCCAATTTCCATGAGGAACTTTATCCCTGACTTCTTCAATTCTATTTGTTTGTTGTGCACCACAATCAGCTGTCTACAAAGCTCCATAAGAACAATGCAATCACTAGGATACCATGGCAGCATGTAAGGGTAACCAGGATAGTATCCTACCCAAAGATACGTGAAGGTGGAAAATTGCAAGAACAAGCAACCAAAAGAATTTACAACCTGCCATGCTTCATTAGAAACTCTTCTTTGAACCAGTTCACCATCCCACAAGCACATGAAAACTGAGAAGAACACATCATTGACTCTTCTGAAATGATGAATTGACCCCTTTAGATTGATTTGGGGGTAATATTCATACACTAGGATCAATCTCCTGTCTCCCACTTGGGTTAAACCCAGAAAGTTTCTCATGCTGGCAGCAGCATAGACAAGATAAGAGGTTATGTAAAATTTGAAGGTAGTATTGACCCTTACCAGTTGCTCGTGCAAAGCATTTCTTATCTATTCACCCCAAAATATCTTTTGGTTACCTCGTAGAATCACCTTGATGTAAGTGTACATCCAGTCCTAAAATTTAGAAGCAGAAGGGAGTCCTCTGATGCGACTCAAGAGAGTAATCAAATCACACACTTCCTCCACAAAATCACTCCTATGAAGATCCTTTGTCCATCTGGTCAAATTACCCCTAGGAATCTTTAACCATTTGTTGTTTATGTACCTTCTAGCAGATTCCACATCATTATCATAGTCCTGTTGACCCTGAGCAAAGTCAATCTGTCCAATGTTTTCAATTGGTGGACACATGAAGATTTTGTCCATGAATTCTACATCCAACCTCATGATTACATTTCCCTGTGAGTTTGTCACAGCTCTAGTGTCCCTGTTGTAATGGCTGGCCACTTGTAGAACAAATTCAGGATTGTGTGCACTAACTAGAAATGACGCAACCAAATGAATACTGTTGTCAATGATTTTTTACATAGGCTTGGAGGGATTTGCCTGTTTAGTTCTATCTATGAACTTGGCCATGTCCACGTGCCCAATTTCTGTGTCTCTGATTTCATCAACGTTTGACTGCACTGTCGTTACCAGAAAGACACCCTGGTACTTGTACTTCATGGCTCTAGCCTTTGATGGAGATGATTCTGACATGAGCTTTAGAGAAAACTCTGAGTTTGAACTTCACCACGAACGCTGATTGAGAACTGCAAAAGGCCATGATCTCGCAGTTAGGGGAAAAATTGGATAAATTGTGTCAATTGTGATTCAACGATCATGGACAAGAAAGCATGCGTTTGAAGGGCTTAAGTGCGCAAATCAAGGCAAAGGTGAAAGCAGGCTTTTAGTTTTGAAAAGTGAATTTTCCAGTGTTGGGAAAAAATTAGGAAAATGTGCTTGAGCGGGTGATTTCACTGCCATTGTAGGTTGGGAGAGACTTCAGGTGTAAAGGCGGGTGATTTGACCGTTATTGCATGTATCTTGGAAATTTGTTTTTTGACATGCACGAGCGGTCAATATGACCACCATTGCATGTAATGTGTTTCAAAATTTCAAAGGTTCGAGCGGGTGATTTGACCGTTCATGCAATGAAGTTATTTTGAACCTACGAGTTTTGGTGTAGGAGCGGCAGAAATTACCGCCATTACATGCAGGACCAATGTTCAGGACTTAAGGTGTTCAGGCGGTAGTTTCTACCGCTTCTACAGAGTGAAGATTTACCACGCTACATGGGTAGCAGAAATTACCACTGTTGCAAATAACGCTAGATTTGGTCTTTGAAGTATTTAATCAGAGATTATGGCCGACATCTCACAATCGATGAGTAGGCTATCGCCGTGTATGGGAGGTATAATTTGCCACCCATACACGTTGGTAATTTGGGAAGTGCCAAAGGTTTGAGTGGTAAATCTGCCACTACATGCGATGAGACTTTTAGGGCACGAACCTAGGTATGTGGACTACCAGGGTTTTAAACGAAACTGGTGAAAATGAAACTTTAAACGAAAACTATAACAAAAATAAAACAAAAGAAAAAACCTCCAAAACTAACAAAACCTTAGTAAAGAAAAAGCTAGCAGTTAGAAAGCTTACCCGTCCGAGATTTGAAACCCTAGACTTGATAATGGTAGCTTAGGTCGAACTCCTTCAATGGCGTGATCTAGTGATGCGAGGGAGTTCGGAGATAGAGCTAGGAGAAACGAAATAGAAAAAATGACAAGCAAAAGACATATTTAAAGCTCGAATAACAGCTTTAATGAGCGGCACGAGTGGCCATTAATGGCACTCGATGTTCAAGATTCTAAAGATCTTGAACGGGTGGGTATTTCGGCCACTCTGACAGGTTAGGTAGTCTTAACTGTATGCAACGGCGGACCTTTCGACCGCTCCAACAAGTTAGGTGCCCCAGACAATGCAGAGGTGGGAGATTTGACCGCCAGTACATAAAACAACAAAAATTCAATCATATGTAATAGCGGTGTTTTCCACCGCTTTTACATGTGATCAAACAAACTTTTAAACATGTAATAGTGGTGTTTATAACCACTTTTACATATGTTCAAACTTCATCATGTATAGGCGGCTGAAATCACCGCCTTTACATGCCAAAAATAAAAAATTTACTAACACTTGAAAATGACTAAAAATTGACATTTTTTACCGATTTACAACTTATGATTTTCGCGCATATTGAAAAATTGATTTCAAAGGAACGTCATAAACCCATCTAGAATGTCAAATGACTTCACACAAGATCAAGGGAATCTTGTCTCGATTTGTGAGCTTAGAGTGTAGATTCACGAAACTGACAAGTTTCGTGGGGGGTTGTCTACAAAAACGAGCATCGCTGATTTTGAGAACAACAAGGTCAATGAGTTTATAATGCATTATGACATTCATTTCAACACTTAGCCGGGACACTTGTAGTCCTCCTCCAAGTGTGTACCTTATTCCTTCTTCCTCTCATGGAATCACATCCACCATAGACCGTCCTCCTCTGCGAATGGATCTCTATTCTCTCCTCTTTTGTGGGATCAATCCCACCATAGACTGACCACCTCCACTAAGTTTCACCTACAACATCCTCTACAATCTCTACACACAAATATGCAACATCCACATACCAATCTGCAACTGCAACTTCATCCTCTACAACTGCAATCTCTTCTAATCTCATCATAGAAGACAAATAATCATCATAACTAAATTCAAAATAAAAAATTATGTCATCCTTCTTCACTGTTGTGGCATCCATCTTCTCACTCTTCATTGCACCGTGCATCTCCTCACCTTCATTGGTTGCAGCATATCTCTCACCTCCAACTGCGACAATCTTCTCTAACCATTCACCTTCTATCACTAAAATTTGTGCCAACAAAACATCTTTCTCTTTGCCATTCACTACAACATCCTTATACTCTATCGCTGCATCTCCCAATTTCACAACTGCATCTTCATTCTTCCCCCAAGTTGCAATCTCTTCATTCTTTTCATCTCCGTTGTCCACCTCTTCATCTTCATTTTCAGCCACTGTACTCACATCTTCATTTTCATCTTCCTTCTTCATGCCTTCATCAAGGCATGCTTCTACTACACATTCTTGCTTCTCATTGCTCTTGACAAACTTTCCATGTTGAAGTGCTTTTAATCTATCCATCCTTGCATTTATATCCATGATCATCAAGGAGATCTTCCTCTTTTGATACTTCTTCTAGTCTTCCCATATCATGGGCTTCTTCCTCATGACTATACCCATCCCGTTGCTGATGCATTCTATCACTACCCACATCACACGTTCTACAAAAAATAATTTCTTCAGAGCTCCCATTTCTCAATCACTCAGGACTTCACACATATGCAACAATTATTTCGAGCGCTTCTCCATCACCTTCTCTTCCTATAGGTTCTAGTGGATCCTCTCCACTCTTAGGATTACATGCTCTGATACCACTTAATGGAAGAGCTTCACCCCTCTCACTGAAACACTCACAAACTCAAAGCACAATAGCAGAGACTCACTGCGCATAGATCTAATTCTCAGATACGATACAAAGATTGCAATCAATAACAAATGCATTCAAAATATTCATTAACATTCTTATTCAAATAGAAATATAGAATTTGCAACTCAATTTATAAATTGGCCTTCAATGGCATTTTCTTAGCTCAATCTCTCTTCGGTATCTTGCCCTGGTAGCCTCTTCAGTTTCTTCTATAGCCACACTACTTAGGCACTCACCCCTCACACACTGGTGCCTTGTTTTTCCTTCTCTGGCGCTCTCCACACCCAAAATAGTGCTCTCTCTACTCTCTTGTTTGTGCCTTTCTCCATTTACCTCTACCCTTGCTTGGTGCTACCACTCAATAGTTGTTTACAAGTTTTTAATGAGCCTCAAAGTGAGGCATTTCAACTTTTGATGGCAATGAACCTTTCAAACACCATGCTCCTGGATTCACATACTACCATGAGTATTGGAAGAGGAACAAACAACAAGGAAATGATTTTTCTCCCTTGGGCAATGCTAACTCATCCTTTCTAAGCCATGGCCACAACAATCCTCAAGTTGGCGTTGAATCACACCTCATACAATCTGCATATATTTGTCTTTATCTCCCACAAACTTAGGGGACCCATAAATTTTCCATTCAAGCTCATGAAGAGCTGATCATTTCATAGATCAAAGTTTCATTTCACTAAAATACTTCCAAAGAGTTACAAGGGTTGTCATTACCATCATCACCCCACCTAAGCAATACCATATGCATTCAATATATTAGTAGTACATCTTATCATTAGGAACCAATTAATGGCAAGAATGAAGATCTGACCCATAAACCATTTTGATGTGTGAATTATTTTTTAGTCTGTGTTTAACACATGAAAACGTGATTGAGATCATTGCTAATCATGGCAACAATAGTAGCTTACTCTTCGCTCTATAAGACTTCATGTTGTCCTCAAGAAGGTCATTCGACTCAACACACCAAAAACACATACTCTGCGTACACCTTTTAAGTACAACAACATCACTTGCCTTCTTCACGATGATAGGGATGAATCATCTCCATTTGCAACATCTCAACAAATCCATGGTGACAATGATGATCAAACACCATCAAGGAACTACCATCAACACAAAAGAGTAATGATATGCCAACTAATCGCTAGAACTACCATTGTTCACACAAGAATCTCAAACACACAAATTCCAATGTGATCTAGCAATATTTTGATATTTTCTTAATGAATGTCTTTTCCACTTCCAAAATGGCTATGATAAGACATATGATAGAGAGTACCCAGGCTGAAAATGACTTTCATTGTAATTTTTCTCCATGAACTCAAAATCTCACAAAAACTTATAGAGACATATAACTCAACATTCAGAAGCTCTCTACCAAGCCATTCTGCGCCAAACCTCACAGAGCTCAAGATATTAAATGTTCACCAATCTGCCAATACATGTCGCAAAACAATTAAATCTTCAAAACCATAAGGATTTTGCTCACAAAACTTCATCATAAAATCCAGGCTGCTTCTAAAAATATTCTTGTAAGAGGACTCACCAAGAAACTTCACCAGTTTCCTGGAACAATTGTTTGCGTGAAGTCAACTTGTTATGCATCGGAACCCAAACTGCAGAAAAATGGAAATTTACAATTCTGCTCAATCCACATGCACTACAAGGCTGAGAGATGCCAATAAAACCAAACACACACCAAAAATGAAGAAAACAACTTTAAATGTTTTTTGGTTGATGTCTGCTTGGATGCTCCTGCATCAGTGGGCTCACCATATGGATGACATGGATTAATGAGGGAATGTCAATGAGAAGTCACAAGCATTAAATGATTATTAACAAAGGATAGAATCAATGGTCGATGTAGGGGGGAGACAAAATCTAATGACTAGTGCATATCAACAAAAATAAAGAAGCTTGCTAGGATATTTAGCCAATGTGAGAGGTTTGCTTGGATTTCCAATAAGGTTAAGCCACATAATTAAAAGGCTTCATAGAAGGGAAGCAATGAGATATTTCAGTAAGCTATAGTAAATGGGGTTGGTAAACAACAAACAATAAGGGACATAACATGTGACTTAAATTAATTTCTAGCGATTTGTGACTGGCTAGAAAAGGTTATTGATGAATTAAAACAAAACACAATGTAACACATTCAAAACACATACAAAGTTTTTAGCAAGGTTTAAGTAGTGTTTTAGCTAGGAAAAATCAACCTTGCACTCAAAACATAGTCCCAACATAAGATGACCAAAAATTTCATGACCACTATTTGACATGGGATCAAGAGAAGGGTGTTAGCTTTTCACAAGTTGTTGCCCAAGCAAGGCATCAAGATGTCGGGTAGGACATAGATTGGAATATATTGCATAGGTGATACCCACGGAAGCTCACCTAAGTAATAACTCAAAACATTTGTTCCAACAAGTTATCACCCAAGAGATACCTCAAAATGCCTTTGTTATCGTTTCCTTATCTTTGACCAAGGCAATAGTTGTGGACCACTAATCTAAAAGGTGGATAAAAAGGGTTTGTTGATGTAGATTAGGAAGGAGATGTGGATATAAAAGAATCATTTTAGTATTAGAGGCTATGTTTTGATGTTGGTTTCTTACCAAACACTATAAGATTGCATTGTGATCAGTTTTTATGGTGCAAAAGAGCTATGGGGATTTCTTCTCTTAGTAGTTAGTTTATTTGTGTTTGTGTGTATCCCCTTATGCAATGTATATAAAAATAGGGAGATTGTTTGAGAAAGGTGCATTGTACACCAAATGCATAAAACATTTAAATTTTGTTGTAAGTTTTGGTTCACCTAGGGTGAGATTCCACACTTGATATCAAATCAATTTTCTCGTAGATAATGTTGTATGTAACATTGGAATTGCAAATGTCTTGGGGTAACATAAGGACAAACAATAGAACAGAGGGAGAGCACATTGGGATTGCCTTGGAAGTTGGAACAACTCTTGGGGAAGGTGAAGAGTCATACCTAGGAACCTTGGGAGATGATACTTGATTCATGGTTTTGAGATTGTGGTTTTAGGAAACCATTGTTGGTTTCTAGTTTCTCTCTTTTCTATATAAAGAATTATTCGGTTAGAAGTTTGCATGTGATTTTTGTAATAAGGAAGTGTTGTTGGAATTCCTCCAAAATCAAGTTGTGATAGCATCCTAAGAAGGCATGACAATGGATGTGTAGTTACATGGTGTTGTAACCAATTTCCATATACTTTTTGGTTTATCATAGCAAGGAGAGATATACATCGAGTGCATTGAGAATATGTTTTCTAAGAAAGTGGATTGCTTTGCGGACATGTTCTCTAAAGGTGCACACTAAATTGGAATTGACAGAGTAAATAAATTGTTTGAGCACAAGTCAAATTCTCTTTATATTATAATCTTGTTCATTAGAGTGGTGTTATATTTCTTTTCAGTTTTTTTTTATTAAAAAAAATTGAAAGGGTTTTCTATAATAAATTTGATGTTTTCTATACATTGTGTATGCTCAAAATTGTGTTATTAGCTTTGTTGTCCATTTTATTGTTTGAGTTGGATTTGTTCTATTCAACAATTCTCTTCTCTTGTTGATTAGACAGATTGCTATTTTACCTTACAATGTGTCATCGATTTTTTCACAAATATGATGTTACTATTTTTTCTGGTTTTGTACCTTTCTCAAAAAATAATTACAATATTGAAAGTTTGGCTTTTGTTAGGTCTTTTTCTGTTTGTTTGGAAGAAATAATCTTTTCTTTGGCATTGTTATCACTTGCTCACTATACTTCTTCTTGCTGAAGTACAATGACAAGTTCTTGATAGGTAACTTGAAGAATAACAATTCTAAAGAAATTATGAACATCTTGAATGCAAAGATAGAGCTTGGAATATAATCATCACTAATTTATCTTCAGCTTCTTTCTCCCCCTCAAATAGTTGGTTTTTGATATTTACGAGAGAAAAAAAATAAAAATAAAAAACCTCTTCAAGCTTCCCTCATTTTTAGCATGTAGCTTCTCCATGAGATATAACACACATTCCTTATTTATGTTCGAACACACTCATCAGCGTTTTCAAGCTTTGTGAGAATCCTAAATGTTTTGAATGTGTGTAACCGTCTTGTTTTCGACTAATAGTGTAATAAGCATGAGAGCCTTTCATTTTGTCTAACCAATTGCTTGTCTTCTGCATAGCTCAAGTTGTCAGGTTGTCTAACTCAACATCATCCCATATTTTCTTGAACATTAGGAGTGCAACGTTCATCTCCAAACAGTAATTTGGATCTAGCTATGTATTACTAGTATTTGAATACGTTAGGCAATTTGCATTCGTAGTGGAAATTGGTCACTATAATAACTCTGAAGGAGCCAAAATGGTAGAATCTAGCACCAGATCTCATGGCACTTCCAATTGAAAATTGTTGTATCCATCACCTTATCATTGCATTCTCTACTAAGTCATAGGGAAATTACCGTAAAATTTTCAGAAAGAAAAGAGTGGATTTTATGTAAATCATTTACTGTTCTATCAATGGTTTTGTGCTTTATGTTCAGGGAAATTTAGTTTCCAATAATAAAGGATGGTGTCAATGAACACAACTTCAAGTTCATATTTTAAGGTGAAGGTAGAAAAGAATTGCATTCTATATACACAAATAGATTATAAGGATCAGGTTAGTATAAAAAACGTTAAAACTGTCATCATCATTTGTATATATATCAAAGAATCGATATAACACTATTTTATTACCAAAAATAAATGGACATCAAAAGCTTATCAAATATTTATTGACATTTTTAATAACTTTTAACTGTTTCTAGAACACCATGAAACCTTGCCACAATTTGTTACAAACTTCATCTTAGACTACTACTTTCTTGAGCACCAGAAACAGAGATTGTATCATTCTGATCTATCCTTATAAACATTTGTACCCATTGAAAACTTTTCTGTTCCCAGTCAAGCTAATGCCTTCATTATGATTCCCCAAATGCTAACGGTTTAACATTCACAAGTGATTAAGTAAATAAATCTATAAAATATCTTCTTATAAGTGTCAATTACTTGTGACTGGCTTAAACCAAGGTGCATGGCTGTGTTAAATTTCCCCATCCCATAATTCTTCAACAGTCTTGTAGGGGCTGGTTGTACTATTAACAAAATTCTCCCCACGCAGTGATTTACACTGTTCAAGCTTGCTAATTTTTTCATGATCATCCGGAGTCAAAGACCAATCAAAGATTTGGAAATTTTCAGATATTCTGCCTGTGTTGTAGCTCTTAGGCAGCACACTCACTCCCTGCGCTACCCCCCACCTTAACATAACCTGCAATTACACACCACCGATCTAAGTTTTTAATTAATGTGCAAAAACTCCAAAATAATCGAATATGAACAAAGAAATACCTGAGCTCTAGTCTTTCCATGCTTTTGGGCAATTTCTTGAATAAGGGGGTGATCCATCACCGCATTAGAACCCCATGGAGTATTTGGAGCTCCCAGAGGAGACCATGCACTTACATGAATGTTATGCTTGCTGCAATAATCTCTCAACTTCTTTTGCTGCCATAGTGGATGCATCTCCACCTGTGATTCTATACCATAATTATCATACACTTAAAAGCAATTCAATACAAACAAATTACTAGACCAAGTAATGTTTGTGACTCAAGAGAAGGCTTGGTGAAATGGACTAGAAAATGGGGAATCAGAGGCGGATTTGCTTGAAATACCATTAGGTATTCTGGACTTGTAAAAACTGAGGTGATAGATCTAAGCTCTCTAGCAGGATTTTGGTAAGAAAATGAGATTCTATCAATGTGATATGAACATACTAGTCACTTATACATACACACGATTATCTCCAACAAAATGCTTACAATTATAAAAGATATAATTAGTTCATTAGAATGGTTTCATTTTAAGGTTTAATTTATAATCTTTCTTCTTTGTTTTCTTTATAATCTTTCTACTTTGTTTTCTTTATAGTTCTCTTGTGTCCTCATTGGCATCTCTTAGCTTTTGCATCTCTTAGCTTTTTATATTGTGTTATATTTGTAGTCTTGGTTATCTTTTTCCTTCATCTCGATAGTGAATTATGGAATGTGATCCGAAACACCAATGCAAAAAAATTACAAAATTTTCAGAAATTTTTACTCAAATCTTATGGACTGTGAAAACCTCAAATACATTTAAAAATATAAACACTAAAATTGTAATTAGTCACTTCTGGTTAAACTCACATTCTCCAACAGTTGAAACAGGGACAGGATCAACTATAGAACAAGAGGAACATCTACAGAACTTTTGAAGCAAAGAGAATCTGTAGATAAAAGGAATCCATACAACTTTGCTGTGCTACCAATATGAATGTATGAGCTAATAGAGAAGGAAGACTTGACTAGTCTAGATAACATACTGAGTCTGTCCCTGACTAGAGAGGGAAATTTCATTGAAGACGCTGGGAACATGTTTAAAAAAAAAAACAATGAAGGCAGATAGCCCTTGGGTCAGATGAAGAGCAAGCTTCTAAAAAGGAAAAATACATATTGTGCAACTCTTTACCTGATCAACAGCAGGGGGAATCTTTGCATAGTTGAGTAAGTCTTCAATTTTTTTAGAGGAAAAGTTACTAAGCCCAATGGCTTTGGTAAACCCCATCTCCATGCACTGCTCCATTCCCTGCCAAGTAGACTTTATATCTAAGGGCAAAAAATCTTCTTCTTTGGACGGGGAAAGAGGAATCTCTGTTCTCAGCTTGACAGGCCAGTGGATAAGGTATAGATCCACATACTCTAGTTGCAAATTCCTGGACATTAGAAATTATTTGCAATAAGGAGGTATACAAAACAGAGAAAATAGAAGGCTGAATTTGTAAAAAGGAAACCATACTTTAAACTGTCCTTGATTGCAGCAACTGGGTCGTCGTGTTCCGTATTCTTTAGTTTAGTGGTGACAAAAACATCTTCTCTGCTGACAAGCCCACTCTGAAAAGCTGATTTCAGAGCTTCCCCTAGTGCATGTTCTGACCCATAATACCTTGCTGTGTCAAAGTGTCTATAACCAACCTATAGAGAGTTTTTTTTTAGGAAAAAAAGAAAAAAACTTTAGATGATCATTAAAGGTCAATTGGACTGTCCAAGTACTTCATTCTTAGAATAGACCAAAGGAGTGCTCATACCCCTCAGTCACAGACAGCCATAACTGGTAGAAATGATGAAACTGCTACAGTGAAGAAATAGGTGATAAAGACATTTTGTAGAGTCAAAATTGAAAATTGAAATGGGTACCTGAAGAGCAGCAGTCACGGCTGCTTTAATCTCCTCCTCATTCTGATTGAGGGCTGCAGTCCCCAGCCCAATTAATGGAATCCGGGCTCCTGTCTTAAGCTCACCACTTCCCCCTACAATTCCCATGATGTCCCCTGCAAGAATTCAAAGAGCCATCTGTTGTCTCCATACTACAAAATTTTAATTACTGTGATTCAATTCAATGTGTGGCTCCAAATTTCATTACCTTGACAATTTTTTTGGAAGAAAGCTGAGACAATGTAAGGATACTGTAGGAACAGGGAACAGGTAATTGATGTGGAATGAAGAAAATCTTGTTTTAAAGTAATAATGACATTAATTTCAAATCGCAGAACCTCGTGAATGGTTAGACAGAATTGCGTGTCAGCACGCAATCCGTTGAATCAAGATATTTCCCAGCCTTTTACCTTAGGTATTGTTTATCTACAATACAGGATGCCCATTTGACGGTAATGTTTAATTATAATAGTTGTTATTCAATAATTATTATTTTATTTATTTTAATTAATTAAAATTCTAATATATAAGGTCAAATGAGCATGACCCTGTCAGCTTTTTCATGGTGTATTTTGTGCCACGCCGAATGCAGACAGAGTTTTGTCATTTCAAAATGGTAGTTTTGGAAAAGATCAACATGCTATATTTGTAGAAAATCTCATGATACTAAGAATTGTTGGTTCAATAGGTTGTCACAAAGAAGAAACATAATCAATAAAGCTTTTAATTATGGTAACATCAGAAATAATATCAAAATAATATTGTTAGTGAAAGTGATGAAGAGGGGATTTAGCTATATGTCTAATCACACTTAAATGCTAAAGATGAAAAAGATATTTGGTATATTCACTTGGGTGCAACCAAACATATGATTGGAAGAAAAGTATGGTTCACGAAGTTGAATGGACACAATGGAATAGTCCACTTTGGCAACAACTCTTCTTTAAACATCAAAGGTAAATGCGTCATTCCTTTTCAATTCTGTAACAAAAAATGTTAAGTACATAATGTTCTTTTTATCCCTGACATGAAGAAGAATTTACTTTTAATGAGTCAATTGCTTGCCAACTTGGAAGTTGATTTTGACAAAACACATGATAAAAAATATTGTATTGTAAAAGAGAATCACACTTCAAAGATTATAGCTCAAGTTTTTGCACAAGAAGGAATGTTTATTCTTATTACTATTCCAACAACTATTGACCAAACATGCTCATTATGGCATCAACATTTTGGTCATTTCAATCTTGCATGCTTAGCTATATTAAGTAGAAATGTAATAACCACACTAGTTACTACTAATTTCTTTTTTACACCTCAACTACTAACTTAATCTTCTATTTGATTTAGAAGAGCCAACTTCATAGAATTACCAACCATAGTCGTGGCAACAACATTGTGCTACAACTCATTTTCTCGCGCTAGAATATGGTAAGATACCAATGTCAGGGTCATCCCTAGACCTAGACCTAATCCTCAAGGGTTCATTCACAATGGCCTCACCTACATATCCCTTCTTGGGAATCAGAGGCTCTGTAGTTCGTACACCAACAATAGAGATACTTCATCCTCTCCCTTGATATGAGATCTCTGGTCTCATTTTTAAAATCATCACCTTTAAGTGAATCTTATGATTCCAATTTAGTTCATACACAATAGTGTGATAGTAAATGCAATCCCTGTCAAATGTTGATTTAAAGCCAACATCAATGTACAAATATATATAAAACCACATAGTGACTAGCTCATATCAAATGCAATCACAGTACATCTTATGGTTTTACCTCAACTAAGACTAGTGCTTGTACTTGTTGTGCCTTGCACACATGCCCAATTCTTTTTTCTTTTGGTGTGATTTGCGTGTTTGTTTATTTGTTTGCCCCCTAGTGATTTGATGCTTTGTTGCGTCGTCGAGATTTTAGGGTTTGTCGTGCCAACATGACAGTAAAGGAATCCCTGAGACTCCAATGTTTTGCTTTTTCCTTGGTTATGTCTTTGTGCCTATTGGTTTGTCATGGTTAGTCATCTTGGCATGATTGTAAAGGAATCCTCGACATCCATACTCCTACAGACTAACATCGGGCTTGAGCGTCAACCTCGTCGAACTTTCAAAGTTAGTCATCTTGGCATTATTATAAAGGAATATCTAAAAAACAACGCTTGGTATGGGATATGACCTAAACCCAACCTACCTTCAACACTACATCAATGGCATTTTTCATGCATGCACGAGATTTGGGTTTTGTAGCCATTTGCCCTAGTTTTCTTTCACTTTTGCATTCTGATTTTGTTTTTCCTTAGCGCTCTAGTGATTTTGTGCCCTTTACAAACCATGTTGTGAATTCAAATCTGCTAATGTGTCCCTAGGTTGCATGACTTTGCCTGTGTCTTGCTCATGTTTTCTGTACGTGTGTGTGACAACTTCCTCTGACTTTTTACCAAGTAGGGTTTTCTTGGACCTCAATGGTGCTTTAAAGGCATATCTTTGTTTGTCTTGAGGAGTTTGGAAAAGGATTTTTTTTTGTGTTTTGCCCACTTGCATTTGTTTTCTTGTTGGTTGACATTTGATTTTTGCATTTGATTTTGCCACTTTGGCCCTGTTTGTTCTTCATGTTTCCTACTTTTTGTCATTTGTTTTCAATATTTGAATCTATTTTTATCATTTCATGTTGTTCAAGGTTATTTGTGTGGTGACATTTTGCCTACGTTGGCCCTTCTCCAGGCCATCAAACCTTTTTTTGTCTTTATGCCATTTTGGCATGGCATCTCTAGGATCCCCAATCTCCAACTCTTGACACTTTATGCTTGCTTAGTCTTTTAGAGATCGAAAGATCAGGCCTCCTTGGATTTACCCACCATTTGGGCATGAGTTAGAGGGTATCCCTGACTCTTGATCTCCAACAAGATTTCCATATCATTAGCGAACTCGGGGTGTCAGGGTGTTATGTTTTGGGTTGGCATTTGGGTATGATTTATCTCACATTTCTAACTCCCAACTTCCAATATCCCTTAGTTGACCAAGCCTTTTAGGGTCAATGAATCGAAGTTATCCTTATTAGAGTATAGGTTATATGGTATCCCCAATCCCCAATAGCCCTCCTTTAGTGCATTTTTGAGGAACAATTCTATGTCTGGGTGATGTCCTTTGATACCTCTTTGGACATAGGTTATGAAGTATTCCCAAACCCTGATCCTTGATGACTCTACAATATTAATCATGAAGGTTGTTTGGAACTACTTTGTTTTTCAGGCGTCGAACCTATGTCTGACTTCATGCCTCTATGTGTGTACTAAGCTAATTCCTCTCTAATGATGGGCTTAGAGTTAAATAATGAATCAATTTTAATTTAACGTTACACACATGTAATTGGTTTGATTACTCATGTTTTATAATAAATGGTTTGTCTAGATTTTTGCAGCCCAATGCAAGCTGATCCTCCATAAAGAGAGATGAAGTATGATTAAAAGAGTTATCACCATCAAAGATGGTCTCCCCTTATATTGAGATTGGAGACACCAACCTAGGCTAAGCAAGTGTGCAATAATTCTAGTAGAAAGTACATGGGGAAGGTGAGAAGACATTTGAGGACTAGTACATGGTGTCCTCTAGTTTGGCTTAGGTAGTTGTTTTCCCAATATCCTTATAGTCTCTAGAATTAATACTTGCTTGTGTTGAAAGGTATGACGAGAAGAACAAGAGGGTGGCGGGACCATCAGGGTAGATTGTTCTAGACATCAGTCTTGACACAATTGTGAAAGTATTTGGCCTCCCTACATATGCTAAGTATGACAAGATAGACATGAAAGAGGCCTTGGACTACTATGAGAGGAAGAACTTCACTACCACCAATCTCATTAATGACAATCTCCTCCTAATCAGAAGAAAGTTTGCTAAGAAAATGGCCAAGGTACAGAACTAGAGTGAGTTTAAAGAGGATGTCAAAGACATCATTTTGTTGTTGAGTGGGGTGTTTGTCTCTCCTAATGCTAGGGAGTTCTATCCATGGATGTGTTATTTCATCGTTAGCATGTACGATACAAAGAGAATAGATTGGGGCACCCTTATCAGCTATAATTTGCATGAGCAATTGATGGATGTGCTTGAGAGTTCAAGAGGCTCTACATGACCTCTTACCTAGTATACCTCCTAACATACCAATCTAGCTTCCTAGGATTGACAAGGGTTGGCTCCCTCCAACTGAGATAAACTAAAGTTTTTGATCACTACCCCTAGTTGGCCCTAGTTGGAACTCATGGAGAGATAGAAATACTATTGTGTTGTATATGATGCATTTATTTATGCAATCATCAAAGGCCTAGAGAATAACTATGCAAAGAGATTGTCCCTAGAGGCCACCAATGAATTAGTAAACTAGGGTAGTTAGTTCATACAATTAAAACATTCTCTTATATTAAGGTTGTTTGCTTCCATAAGGCACCCTACAAACTCCCTAGGTATCCAAGTGACATAATCCTTCTATTGGAGCTTTGCAAGCATGTTGCAGAGATACAAAAGCTGGTTGCTGGGAAACACAAGGCTAGATTTGCCTTCCCCATCATAGTCGGGGTATACTCTTGTGCCCATATGTAGAATGCTAAGACTACAGAATTGGAAATAGTCTCATTTGCCATGGATTTATATAATGATATAAGAAACATATTTGACCCTATTGGGAAAATAAACCCATCGATTGGGGCATTTTACTCACATGAGATTGCATTAGAAGATCATTGGGCTAACTGCTTAGATGAGCATGAAGTGAGAAAAAGGGATTACTACAGGTTAACCTTGAACGTGATCAAGAATTTTCATGTGGATCATGTCCCCAAGGGCATGAAAGTAGATGGGAAGGTAATGGACCCTTCATATTGTTGGTGCTTAGCTTATATGGCACTTAAAATTATAATATTTTTGGGCACCAAAATGTTGAAATGCATCGGACAACTGAGAGGGGGGGTGAATCAGTTGTCCCAAAAACTCAAACACTTCTGCACTTAAACATTAACCACTTATCCACACTTATTATAATTAAACAAAGAATGCATGAAATCATAATCTTAAACATAGATACAACATTAAACACAAGAGACACCAGATTTTTAAGTGGAAAACCCCAAGGTGGGGAAAAACCACGGAGATGATTAGCTCTCAAAATATATTGCAATCTTTGAAAAATGATGTTTAGGCTTGGTCACTCCATGGGCCTAGAACATACTGGCTCACTACCATGAAATATAGCTAGGTCTAGTAGGCTCACTGCCTCAACCCTAAACCTAGAAAGATTACAATAAGGGTTGTTAAACCCTGAGGGCTGTTAAACCATACTGGCAGCTCACTGCCACAATCACCATCTTCTTCATGTCTAAGATTAATACATTGAAGTACAATAGTTCCTCTTCTCTGCTCTGCCCTGTTCTGCATTATCTCCTTGCCCCTTTTCCTTAGCTTCCCATTTTTGCTCAAGGACCACTTTTCCATGACTCAATTACAAGTATTTATACACTTCATCAACCTTGGAATGATCATCAAGGTCGACATTACAATCATCAACCATTGGAATAATCTTCCAAGTTGGCATTACAAACATTTACAAAATAGGTATTGACCTAATACAAAAATATGCTAAGGAATTGTAGTATAAGTGTATGTGGATCACACCATGCCTTAGCTGGGACTCAAACACGATCTTCCATGCCACAACACACTTCCACAATCTTCAAGGAATCTCCACAATGACTGGAATTAACCAAGTTGGCTAAGACTGGTTGCATGCTATGTTATCTGGGAATAATCTTCAAACACGATCTCATTTCCTTAACACGGACCAATGTAAAGGTAGGAACATGATCAAGAGGAATCCACAAGCATGTTGAAATCATCAAGAACAACCGCACAAACACAAACCACTTTATTCATGAGATTCTTCACACTAGAGCACATGAACTTCATTGTCTTCAACTGTCATACAAGAAAGATAGCTTGCGGACCACCAAAACATGAACCATTGCAATTGTAGGCACTTATCATCATCCCAAATTTCCCTTTAGAACTGCAGAGTGAACCACTTCAATGCAGAGGAATGCGGAGCAAAATACTTTCTCCATCACCAGAGAATAATCAGAGAAAGCAGGTTTTACTCTGGTGAATGCAATTCTCTTAATTCTTCACACTAGAGGTTCAAACTCAAGATTTAGCATCTTCAGACATCCCTTTAAATAACTTCTAATCCATAGACCAAGATATTCAAGTAGTAAGAAATGCAGAGTAATCTACTGGACTGTTCTTCAGCATACAACTCACTATCTATACTGCACTTCACTGTAAATCACTTGTTTCTTCTGGAGGGGCCAATTTTCTCAATATCCTCAACATACAAAGATTCTAAACAAGTAATAGAATAGGACATAGTTGACACCAATGACAACACTGATTAGGCACATACTTGCAACAATCTCCCCCTTTGTTATTGATGGCAACATACGATGTGAAAAATTGCAATGGCCATCAAGACAGGATTCTCCCCCTATCTCTTTACACATCTACACTCTTTCTTTTTGACCAAGATTTCTTTTTGACTAATATTTTCCCCCTATCTCTTTACACATCTGCACTCTTTCTTTTTGAGTTTTTCACATGACTTCTCTCCCCCTTTGACATCAATGGCAAAAGGCACATACTTGCACTCTTCTGCTCTCATTCAATTTCTCTTCTGAACTCTCTGACTACTCCCCCTGAGAAGTAGCCCTAAAAGCATCAATCTGGATCTGAAGAAGCACCACCAGACTGATGCCCTCTTGTGCATCTTAGTTTAGAGTAGGAGGGGTAATAACCCCTAACTTTTCTCTGAGATACTCAAAGGTATCCTTAGGAAGAGGTTTGGTGAAAATGTCTGCAATCTGGTCTTTTGTAGATACATATTCCAACTTGACTTCATTCTTTGTCACTTTTTCTCTCAGAAATTGATATCTTATGGATATGTGCTTTGTCCTTGAATGCATTACTAGATTCTTTGATATGTTTATGGCACTTGTATTGTCACAAAAGATTGCAATTGGATACTCATACACAATTCTTATGTCCTTCAATGTCTATTTTATCCACAACACTTGAGTACAACTACATTCTACTACAATATATTCTACTTTTGCAGTGGGCAAAGATATTGAGTCTTATTTTTTGCTTATCCAAGATACCAGTCTTTTTCCCAAAAAGAATGCACCTCCACTTGTAGTTTTTCTATCATCTACATCTCTGGCCCAATCTGCATTAGTGTATGCACTAAGAGTGAAATCATTATTCCTTTGATACCACAAACCATAATCCATTGTGCCTTTCAAATATCTCATAATTCTCTTGACTGCCATCACATGTGACTCCTTGGGCTCTGCTTGAAATCTTGCCACAAGACAAACTACATGCATTATGTCAGGTCTGGTTTGAGTCAAATAAAGTAATCCTCCAATCATAGATTTGTACCTTTTTTGATCTGTCATAAGTGAATCATCTTTTTTTCTCAACTTGCAACTAGCTATCATGGGAGTATTTACCGGTTTAGAGTCTTCCATCCCAAAATTCTTTAGCAACTCTTTCACATACTTAGACTGAGAAATGAAGATACCTTTATCTGATTGATTTATTTGCAGACCTAAAAAGAAATTCATCTCACCAAACATGGACATTTCAAATTCACTTTACATTTCTTTGGCAAAGACTGTGCACATACCTTCATTGCCTCCAAACATACTGTCATCAACAAAGATTGCAACAATTAGGATTTGTTCATTATTGATCTTGAAATAGAGATTGTTGTCAGTGGTACCCTTGGTGAATCCTAATTGTATCAGATACTTATCCAACCTAGCATACCAGGCCCTGGGGGCTTGTTTTAACTCATACAATACCTTCTTTAATCTGCATACCATGTCACCCTGATGTGATGACTGGAATCCTTCTGGTTGTTCAATATAGACTTCTTCTTCCAACTCTCCATTCAAGAATGCTGACTTTACATCCATCTGATATACCTTAAAACCTTTGTAGGCTACAAATACCAGAAACATTCTTATAGCTTCAATCCTTGCCACTGGTGCAAATGTTTCCTCAAAATCTATTCCTTCAACTTGAGAGTATCCTTTGCATTCCAACCTTTCTTTGTTTCTTACTACTTCACCATTCTCATTCATCTTGTTTCTAAAAACCCACTTGGTACCAATTACATTTTTATTTGCTGGTTTGGGAACAAGATCCTAGGTCTGATTCTTCTCTATCTGCATCAATTCTTCTTTCATAGCCTTTACCCAATTCTCATCATTGCAAGATTCATTCACAGTCTTAGGTTCAATCTTGGAGATCAGACATAAATTTACTTTTTCTTCTGTAGCTCTTCTTTTGGTCAGGATTCCTTTACTCTTATCTCCTATGATTTGATCTTCAGAATGATTAAGTTTTACATACCTTGGTGTCTTGGCAGCACTTTCTAGAGCTTGACCCTCTTCATCTGAGTTGTCTTCATGTTGCACCACTTCTGAAACATCTGGTTTATCTGATTCATATCCACTTGATTCTAGAGACCTTTCCTTGCTTTCATTGACTTTGACATTTGTACTCTCAATGATCTTATTTAGCCTCTTATTATAACATTGGCAGGCCTTGCTCTTGGTTAAGTAACCAAGGAAGATTCCTTCATCACACCTAGCATCAAACTTGCCTAGATCTTCTTCTCTTTTGATATAACATTTGCTACCAAAAACTAAGATATTTCACAGTAGGAACTTACCATACCACAATTCATAAGGTGTCTTAGAACTGTTACCTTTGACTTGGACTCTATTTAGGATATATACAGCAGTGTGAATTGCCTCTCTCCAATATACTTCTGGAAGATCATCTTCCTTCATCATGGTTCTAGCATCTTCTTGAACTGTTCTGTTCTTCCTTTCAATGACTTCATTTTGTTGTGGAGTTCTAGGTGCAGATAACTGTCTCTTTATCCCATGTTCTTCACAAAATAAATTGAATTCATTTGATGTGAACTCTCCTCCTCTATTAGACCTTAAACATCTGATCTTCAAATCCATCTCATTTTCAACCATTGCCTTAAATGCCTTGAACTTATCCATAGCTTTTGATTTTCTTTCAAAAAGGTAACCCAAGTCATTCTAGAATAATCATCAATAAGCAACATGAAATACCTATCTCCTTACAAACTTTTTACTCTGGTAGGTCCAAACAAGTCTGTATGCACTAGTTCCAGTAGTCCATCAACTGATTGGTCCTTGCTTTTGAAACTTGTTCTTGTTTGTTTCCCAAATTGACACTCCTTGCAAATAGGATTAGTAGGCTTCACAAGCTTGGACAAATCTCTAACATCCTATGTAGTACTTATCTTCATAATGTTATCAAAATTGATGTGACACAACCTTCTATGCCATAGCCAACTTTCATCAGTCTGAGCCAAAAGGCAATAATTATCAGTTCCTTTCAAGTGATAGATATTACCTTTGGTCTTGTTACCAGTTGCAATGACTATTCCAGAGCTTTCCCTGATCTTGCATTCCATTGTCCTTGAAGATTAGGTCATAACCTTAGTCACACATCTGACCCACACTCAAAAGATTGTGCTTTAATCCTTTCACATACAAGACATCTTCAGTATTATGCTTGCCATCAAAAGAATAGATCCTTTCCACAAATCTTACTAGCTGTATCACCTCCAAACCTAACCAGTCCACCATCATATCTTTCCAAACTCACAAGCTTACTTTTGTCACTAGTCATGTGGTGAGAGCAACCACTATCAATAACCCATTCATCTTTGTCTTCAACAACCTGAGCAGCCAAAGAACTTTCCACTAGTTTTTCTTTCTTCACACAGCTAGCAGGATTAGTAGACATAGGTTCTTCTTTAATAGCAATAAACAAGTATTCATTACCAGAAGTACTAACATTATCTGGTTCACCATTATCTGATACTCCTTCATCATCATCAAGACCTTCAACATAATAACATTTCTTTTGGATCCTAGGCATGTTCTCATAGCTTTTCCTATTTCTTTCAATTCTTCTAGGACATCTTGAAGCAAAGTGGCCTACTTTACCGCAGGAAAAACATTTGAAAGGTAATTTACCTTTGAACTTACTGGATCCTCTTTGTAGTCTATCCACAATTTTGGCTTCAATTTCATCAAACTCATCATCTGATTCTACCTTGTACTTTTTTGATCTGGAGGTTTTCCCAAATGTACTGGCTTTGAAGGCAGTCTCTACTTTTGGCAAGGCATCACCAAACTCTCATTTCAAAGGCAGTAAGCTTATCAAGCAACTAATCTTTGTCAATAGCTTTTACTTGCATAAATTCTTCAATTGCAGCTACCTTGTGACTGTAGGACTTTGGCAGTGATCTAAGAATTTTCATTACAACTTCCTTATCACTGAGAGTTCCCCCCCATACCTTTTATTCTGGTGATAATTTCATCAACTCTTTGCATAAAGGTTGTTATGTTTTCATCTTCATTCATCTTCAACCTTTCATATTTCACTTTTAGACTTTGTAGCTTGGCTTCCTTCACAAAATCATCTCCCTCATACAGATTTTTTAGCTTTTCCCATACCTCGTTTGCAGTTTCAAGATCCACAACTTTTGTCAGTACTGAGTCATTCAATGAACTTAACAGAGCATCCTTTGCTTTAACATCCACTTCATATTCCTTGATTTCGTCTTTAGTCATCAAACCATTTTGAGGCAAGGAGTATTTTGTTTCTGCAGCTTTCCATACTTTGTAACCAAGACAAAGAAGATAAATTTTCATTCGTGCCTTCCAAAGAGCATAGTTTGTCCCATCAAAATGTAGCACTTCCTTCTTATAAGACATTTTGGATCTTCCTCAAGCTGTTAGACTTCCTTTAGAGGAACCTTACTCTGATACCAATTGTTGAAATGTTCCAGACAACTGAGAGGGGGGGTGAATCAGTTGTCCCAAAAACTTAAACACTTATGCACTTAAACATTAACCACTTATCCGCACTTATTATAATTAAACAAAGAATGCATGAAATCAGAAGCTTAAACACATATATAACATTAAACACAAGAGACACCAAATTTTTACGTGGAAAACCCCAAGGTGGGGAAAAACCACGAAGAGGATTAGCTCTCAAAATATATTGCAATCTTTGAAAAATGATGTTTAGGCTTGGTCACTCCACAGGCCCAGAACATACTGGCTCACTACCATGAAATATAGCTAGGTCTAGCAGGCTCACTGCCTCAACCCTAAACCTAGAAAGATTACAATAAGGGTTGTTAAACCCTGAGGGCTGCTAAACTCTACTGGCGGCTCACTGCCACAATCACCATCTTCTTCATGTCTGAGATTCATACATTGAAGTACAATAGTTCCTCTACTCTGCTCTGCCTTATCTCCTCACCCCTTTTCCTTATCTTCCCATTTTTGCTCAAGGACCATTTTTCCACGACTCAATTACAAGTATTTATACACTTCATCAATCTTGGAATGATCATCAAGGTCGGCATTACAATCATCAACCATTGGAACAATCTCCAAGGTTGGCACTACAAACATTTACAAAACAGGTCTTGACCTAATACAAAAATATGCTAAGGAATTGTAGTATAAGTGTATGTGGATCACACCACACCCTAGCTGGGACTCAAACACGATCTTCCATGCCACAACACACTTCAACAATCTTCAAGGAATCTCTGCAATTACTGGAATTAACCAAGTCGACTAAGACTGGTTGCACACTACGTTATCTGGGAATAATCTTCAAACCCAATCTCATTTCCTTAATGCGGACCAATGTAAAGGTAGGAACATGATTAGGAGGAATCCACAAGCATGTTGAAATCATTAGGAGAAACTGCACAAACACAAACCACTTTATTCATGATATTCTTCACACCGGAGCACATGAACTTCACTATCTTCAATTGTCATACAAGAAAGATAGCTTGCGGACCACCAAAACATGAACCATTGCAATTGTAGGCACTTATCATCATCCCAGACTTCCCTTTAGAAACGTAGAGCGAAACACTTTAATGCGGAGGAATGCGGAGAAAAATACTTTCTCCCTGTCAGGATTTAGTATCTTCAGACATCCCTTTAAATAACTTCCAATCTGTAGATCAAGATATTCAAGCAACAAGAAAGGCGGAGTGATCTATCAGACTGTTCTTCAGCATACAACTCACTGTCTATACTACACTTCACTGTAACTCACTTGTTTCTTCTAGAGGGGCCAATTTTCTCAATATCCTCAACATACAAAGCTTCTAAACAAGTAATAGAATAGGACATAGTTGACACCAATGACAACAAAGATATGTTGACATCAATGACAACACCGATTAGGCGCATACTTGCAAGACAAAATCCATCAAAGTACCCTTTAAATCTGCCCCTGTGTCTTTACCCTATTGAATCCCTTTGAAATTTTTGAAAAAGACTAAAAAATGGTTAAGTTTGGTGATTTCAACCTTTTGGGGCCTTCCTAGAACTATTTTTAGTTCATTGGAACTCGCCAACAAGCATAAAAAGAGGAAAATAAAAAGCTCGTCAGTGATTTGGGCAGTTCTTGGCACTTAGGAACTCGCTGACAAGTTCCTAGTTCCTAGTGAACCCCTGATCGCTGACAAGGGGGACTTAGTGTGAGGAATGAAGATAAAGATGTTGGCATTTTGTGGTGTTCCAAGAACACTGGAAATCCTTGAAAGTGCTCCAAGTTCCTGCTCGACCCCTGATCGTCGAAGTGGAAAACTCTCTAAGTCAACATTGGCGAGTTCTAGGTGATGTGGAACTCGCCGAGAGATAAGCAAATGAAGAAGAAGAGATGATCTTTGGGGTTTTTCCTAGTTCTTGGAACTGGGGAAACTCTTGAAATGTTCCTAGTGTCTTCATAAGTCCCGAAAAGGAAAATAAGACTAAGACACACCAAAAAAGAAGAAAAGAAGAGAAGAATATGACTTTGGTGAGTTCCAGGTGATGTGGAACTCATCGACAAAGTGAACAAATAAAAGGAAAGATAAAGGCATTGACATTTTGCTTGGTTCTAGAAACTAATGTGTTGAAGGCACAAGACAATTGAGAGGGGGGGTGAATCAGTTGTATCAAAAACTTTAACTCCTCTTAAACAAGATCACATCCACATTCACTTACTTTAATTCATTAATCTGTTATGAAGATTAAACATGAAGTGCAAAAATGAAACTTAAACACATCAACACCATACACACATGGACACCATATTTTTACGTGGAAAACCCTAAAAGGGAAAAATCATGGTGAGTGTTAGCTCACAATATAATGTAGTAACAATACTGAAAAATAAATGAGGCTCACTACCAGAGGGCTCACTATCCAAAGAAATGCTCACTGTAAATAGGGCTCACTACCATTGGGTGGCTCACTACTGAGGGGTGGCTCACTGCCTAGAGGGGTGGCTCACTGCCATGAACTAATATAATAGCACCTACAACATGCCTGAGTTCAATTCCATTGAAGCACAATACAAATAACCTTCGCTGCCCTTACAACACACACTCTCATCTGCGCATCTTTGCATCCCCCACTCAACACATGAATTCATTACATATATTTATACCTATCATCAACCTTGGAACATACATCAAGGTCAGCATTACAATCTAGAACCTTTGGAGCAATCTCCAAGGTTGGCAAACATACATAATTCAAATTAGGTCTAGACCTAAACAAACTTGCAGAACAAATGAATGAAAGAAGAACACTTCACAGCTTAGTTTGGACCCAAGTACATCCTTACATGCTTCAACATGCTTCTACTATCCACGAGCCACATCCGCAAGGAGTGTTAGCATCCAAGTCAGCCAAACTTCTGCAAACACCAAGAATGCTTAAACACACGCTTCCAAGAGCTCAATCATTGCTTGTGGATCAAGCACAAGCCTTTACCATGATCTAGAGACATCCATGAACAACATAGAATTATCGGGGAGTTGACAAATCCATCCACAATAGATCTCACTTTAAGACAACAAATATCACTTGAAGACAGATCACAGACTGCTCAACAAACACTATCGTACTAATCAATAACTTTCTCTCCGAAGCACCAAATCACAAATCCTTTGGAATGAAGATAGCTAAGGACTTTATAAACATAAGTCCAGAACCGCAAGACCAAAAACCAATCTGCGGAGCAAAATACTTTCTCCCTATCACACTGTAAATGCTGCCAGACACAGTCTTCAAACTGGTGAATAGAACTTCTATTGCACAGTGATCTGAGCCACCAAATTCTAGATTTAGCATCTTCAAGCACTTCTCTAAAACATATCCAAATCTCACATTCCAGTCTTCAACATAGAATAAATGTGAAGCAAAAGCTTAGACAGTATCCTATAAGTCAGAATACATCTTCACAACTCTGTCTTTAGTATGAATCAAATTTTCTCAAAAGCACTTGGATATTCAATATCAAAAACATTCTTATCATCTTCAACACTTATACAACACAATACAAAGCAACTAACTCATCACAATCAAGTAAAAAAACAAGAGCACAGTTGACACCAATGACAACACAAACATGTTGACATCAATAACAACACCAGTTAGCACATACTTCCAACACAAGGAAACTATTGACATAGTTCCAGAGTTCCCAGGCACCTCCAAAACTTTTACAAGTTGAAGAAAAGGGTCCTAAGAAAAGGAAAAATAGAAAAATGACTAAGGGAAAGTAAAGTGTAACCAAGGTAAGTGATAGGGAAGGGAAAGAGAAGAAGGAGGCAAGTAGAGATTTCAGCGAGTTCTAGGTAATGTGGAACTCACTGATAAAGAGGAAAAGAGGATGAGTTTTGGTGATTTCCTGATGACCAGGAACTCGCTGAAAAAGTTCATGGTAATGTCTTAATTGCTGAAAAAGGAAAATTAAAACTTTTAAAGTGTTGTAAAAGCTTGTTAAGCATTATTTTCTGCCTATTGACTGAAAGAAAATATCCCTACCTACCATAGGATGCCATTAATGCCCAACACAAGTAGGTTGGTGGGAGATGTAATTAAATAAGGATGATGTAGAGGTGGATAGATGAACTCTCAGTGCCCTAGGCTTCTTGTAGGACCTTCCACGATTAATTTGTTATACTTATGTATGGATGCACACTCTAGAAGGACGTGATTCAAGTGCAAATCCACATAGGCATGTTGCAGGTCACTGGGGTCACCCTTGTCCTTTTACAGGTATGATTTCTTCTCTTCTAATGTGGCTAGTAGGGGAATGAGTTTATAATGCATTAGGCATTCATTTCAAGGGATGGAAAAACATTCTGGTTGCAAAGCAGAGCTGAAAAAGATAGAAATTTGTTTTATGAAACTTACAGTTTCTTCTAGTCATTGGTTTATGAACAATTGTATTGTAATATTTTGTTGGATTCTCCCTCTGAGGCAATGAATGGCCATTGTAATGTATAAAGAGTGAACTGAATGTGTAGATCGAGCTTTGTTTCAAGTGTCTCCATGGGTGTAATTTAAGTTTTTGGTATAGTGGCAATATATCCTAATCACATTTGTTGATTTGAATATTCTTTATGACTGGTTAATCTTTGTAGATTGTAAAATGCCTTTTGCAATGCTTTTGTGAGATATCCTTTCATATCAATGTGTGAAATTTGTGGTATATTCATGGATTATTGAGGAATGCTTGAGATTAAGTTTTGCAAACTTCTGGCTATTAGTTTATTGTGTACAACCTAGCTTACGTAATATGCTACCAGTTATTGTCTTTGTTGTTGCCTTGATTAGGTGATAAAATCTTATTACAGTAGTGTCCCCTTAGTTTGAGTGTCCAGACTCTATTACCCTAATTGGAATAGGCACCCATCTACTTCCTGATCAACCTCTTTTTCCTTCAAACACAACAAAATCTTGAATTTTTACATTAATTGTGTTATTTGTCCTTCCCACTTCCATGTTTAGATATATGCTACTACATTAGGGGTCATACCATTATTTTATATTTTCTACATGGTTGTGTATTTGTTATAACAAGGTGTAATACTCCTGAACATTTCAAACCAGCATATAGGCTGCTCAGTGATAGAAAATTAGAGTTCATGTGCATTGGGTATGGTTTGACTTAGGGTTTTAGTTTATGCTGTTGTAAAACTTTTATGTCGCACACCTTAGGGAATACCTCCTTGGTCTAGCATAGCCATAAAAAGGTCTTACCCACCTTACCATTATTGTCCTTAGTTGCCTCATCCTGACTATGAGTTTTTAATCTTTGTCCTGAGTTTGACACCCCTAACACTCAAGAACTGATTAGCTTTAGGGATTGGAGGAGCATCAACTTTGAACACTAACACATATAACATAGACAAGGTATACAATGAGCCTATAGGGGACATTAATTTGGTTGTGCTAGAAGACTCTTCCATGAAGGCTAGAGCACAGGTGGTGTTAGATAGAACAATTAGGTGGATGAAAAAGCCTTATCCTTTGCTTGATCCACACCCCACAACAAAGGCATCCAAGATTGAGGCCCAAAAGAAGAAACTAGAGCTAGGAGAGTCTTTTACCCAACCAAAGGGCAAGACAATTAAAGAGGCAGTGCTAGAGCTATAGAGAGAAAAAAGAGCCTCCACCAAAAGAAAGGAGAAGGAGGTAGTAGTGGAAATTAGCTTTGAAGAAGATGAAGAGGACAATGTGCCTCTAATCAGGAGGAGGGTAGTGACCCAAGCTCCACCTACTGCTAAGATAACTCTCCCATTAGTCATTGAGGATTCTCTCCCCTCATCTCATCCTCCATCCCATCCTCCGTCTCCACCTCCACATCAAGTTCCACCTCAAACACCACCTGCCACTCATCCTCCTTCTCCTACACATGCAAAGTTTCCATCACCATCTCACCCCATAGAGAAAGAAGTTTGATTTGAGGGTGTTAATGACCAAAGGTGAGAAGAGTAGCTAGTTAAAGATCCCCTTGCCCCTAAAGATGGCATTGAAAATATAGATCATCTGGTGCATGAAATTTCTTCATATGAAGTTGAGCAAGGTGAAGGATCATAGGATACTATTAAAACTATTGCAGTGACTCCTCCTCCCCCCTCTCTAGATCCCACTTCTAGGAGGGCTCAGACTCCTCGCCCTTTTCCACAAATAGAATCTACAAGCATTGGGCTTTGAACCACATATTATAGAAGAGACAGAGGACATATGAGCTAGTGGATGACAACTTCTCTAGTATGGTGGAAATGTTCAAGGTGTTAGGATTAAGGTGCCATAAACCTTGTAAATCCTATGTAATTAATTACTCCTAATGTTGCTTGTAAATTTCCATAATGGAAGAAGTATTCACCAAGTAACGATCTTGTTTCAGCCACATGTTTGATCTTGTACCTGACAGATGTCAGTTATCTGAGAGGGTTGCAGGGGTATCCCCCTTGCCAAGTTTGGGGCCAATGCCCCCGGAAGCCACATTTTATATATATATTCTTATTGTAAATCTGGACCGTTCATCATTAGATCATAGATCTAATTGTAGAGGTTATGTTGGCTTGTCTTTCCCTAGAAGGCAAACCATCTATGAGGAAATTGTATTACGGTTGTGTTTTAATAGAGAGTTGAGACTAGAAAAACAAGCATTGTTGGATTGAAGATTGAAGAGGAGATTGATAGTGTTGTAATGTAAACTCATTGAAGTTAATACAAACTAGTGCATCTCTTATTGTGTGGAGTTTTTTCCCAAAAGGGATTCTCCATGTAAACACTGTGTTATGTGTTTGATCTTCTATTCTGTTGTTTCTTTTTGTTGATTTTATACCATCTCCATTTTGGTTTTGCACAGTTAAATATCTATGTTACAATTGTAATCAGTTTTCTATTGATAGTTGTTTACCTTCATTTCTAACACAAGGTCCAGCTTAAGAAAAAGAGGGCAATAACATTTTCTACCATCACAATTGATGCACAACGAGAAAGGATTGCATAGGTGGCCACTCTAGTTGCAGATAAAGAAGAATCACAGATGGAACTTGGAGATTACCAAATACAATAGGTCATCCTTGGGCATCAAACCAATAAAGAAGAAAAACATTCTTTGTAGGTAGGTGTCTCTACCATCCTTGAAAGGATGAATAAAGATGAAATGACAAAGGAGGAGCTAAAGTCTCAGGTAGGATAGTTAACTACCTATATCAACCACCTGGTAGTTCCTGTTGATTTCAGTGCTCCTGCACCAACCATATTAGCAGCCCTGTACAAAGACACTCAACAAGAAGATGTGGAAGGAGTGATCTCTGCTATCACAACATGGAGAGATGCATTGAAAGCCCTGGGTAACAAGGTGATTAGGGAGATATTAAGGGCCTATCACACCATCATTGATGAGGCAAGTGCAATGACAGAGTTTGAGGAGTTAGTAGATGAAGAATTCCTGGTATGGGAGGAATATCTCCCAATTTTGCAAAGGATGAAGGAAATGCCTTCTGATGAGTTGCTCAAGCTAGGCAGTTTTGACAAGGATGATTAGGACCTATTACTTGAGTGGCTATAGGTTGCCAAGTTTTGGATGAAGATACTTAAGGGTAGTAAAGCTAAGTTTGTTGTCAGGAAGAGAATAGTTGATGCAATGATGGTAAAAATAGAAAAATTCATAGAGAGCATCACTTACACCTTTCGAGAAAACTCCTCCTTGGTCCACCCCATGGCAAGGAGTGTCCAAGAATTCTCTAGGCTTCTGCATAGGTGGCTAATAGAACAAGCAATTGATGACATCGTGAGGATGAAGACTGCATTCTAAGGGTTACCAAGAGACCTGTTTGAGTTTATGGAGCTCAAAAGCAAAATTCAGAGGATAGTCTTCTCCTAGAAGGTACATATGAAATATCATAAAGGGCCAAATCTGAATGACCTAAATGAGGTCATCACCAGCTTCCCGATTCACTTTCTAGGTAGTGCCTAGCACATAATGACAACCTATATTTTTGGAATGAAGACTTAAAGGAATTTGATTTCATTTATTCATTATTTTTGTGAAATGTAATAACTCAATTAAAAATGGATTGAAGTGTAATATAGGGCGTATGGGTCAAATAAAAATTGTAACTTGTGAATTCAAATTTTGGGCCCAAGCGCCAACATAGGACACAAGTCGACCTATAATGTAATTCAGATTTTGGGCACTCTAGTTGGATATATAAGAATGTTTAAAATGAATTGTAAAAGAGACAGATTGGGGGCTGGAAGCTACCATTTTGTAATTTGAGAAAAGGCATGTAAGAGCAATTCCAATACATCTTTAGTGTGGAATTCCTGCTAACATATTTAATCTACCAGTTATGGTGCCAATTAATAGAAAATATTCTACTTTCTCTGTGCATTCCAGCTTCTTGGTGGTAATGTGTTTACATTTTTATTTAACATTTGATCTATCTTGGTAAGATTCCTCTAGGTTCTTAGTTGTTTTTATCTTTTGATATGAGATTGAGGGATAGGGTATGATTCCTGCACATGTAACACAGTGTTTTCATGCTTTCATTCCAATTTCTCACTAACCCCTTAGAATCTCGCGTCTATTGTGTTGATGGTTGAGTGAAATATTGATCATTATATTATAGGTTAACTTGAATTTTACTGGATTCATCAAGTGGGGTGGAAATTAGACATAGAGCCTGTCCATTTAAGTTTTCTACATTTTCCTAACCTTTTCTTCCCTTTTGCATTTTCTTTACACTCAAAATGAGTCTAGGGTTAGAAGTAGCATTTATTGGATTTAAAAATACCATCTATCTATTAGAGAGACTTAATCATTATTGGTCCAAGATTTTAAATCAAGATTACCGACACAAACCCCTTGAACAAACAATCACATAAACCACTTAGTTGATCCAACATGGCCATGACCCAACTAGCAGGGACCTTGAAGGCAACTGATCCTTCAAATCAACCACCTTTTTAGAAAAAAGTAGAGTGATCTTTGTTCTACTTAGGTTGATGTACCAAAACAACCATCAATAATACTATTTTTCACTTGGACTAATCTAACAACTAGAACCATGAGAACCATACCACAAGAAGAAATAAATTAGGAAGCACACACAATCCTTCTGATATCCCAATGTCACTACTGAAATCTTGAGATAGGTAGATACTAGCATCCATCACCCGCATACCATTGGCAAAAGTCATACTAGTACTAGCATTTGTTGTCTGCATGCCACTGGAAAAAGCCTATATAAACCCTATGAAATCAGGTATCTCCTAGCATCTATCACCTACATGATACTGGTGAAAGCTACTAAGCTCTATGAAATTGGGTAGTTCCTACCATCTATCACTTGCATGCTACTACTGAAAGCCTACTAACCCTATGATACAACCAAATACCTATTTAGGTAAAGCATGCTCCTTGACTACTGTCAAGATGGAGCATCAATAAGCTTATCTTTTTTGCGAGTCATAGGATTTATAATATCAGTGATCACCACAGAAGGAGTGGAACAAGATACATTATAGGAGGTATTGCATTCCTCCTACCTATGCCCCCATAGAGCCTTTACTCCAATCGTCATGTGATGTGAATAAGTCATCTCTTATATCGATCTCAGTTTAACATTCTGACAATTAAAAGGTATGAGAACATTGATCTAAAACATATTGTCTTAAAGGTTCACACCTTAGACTGGTTAATCATGTTACATTACCACACAAGGATCTATAAACCTATACACATGGTCTTATTATTCTAGGTGTTTAAATTATTGGTCAACACACAAGAAACACATAGAACCCACATGTGATGGGTCACATATACATAACACAAACAACTCAATAGAGTATCTCAAAGACCATTCATGTCATTCCATTGTTACATGCAAACACAATATTTATTAGACATAAATTCAAACCCATGCTAGTAATATTATACAACATTATACTTCTAAGTACATAACATTTACATATTACCACTCTTATAATAGACAATTACCCACCAAATAGATATAAAGATAAACACTATACCTTGTTTGGTAATACTTATTGTTACTTGTCCACATTTAGCATGGGTGATCATAAGGAATTCCATCCTAACTCAACATAAATCTAGGTGCATATTTAACGCAAACAATCATCTACACATATCAAGAGTTGCTCACACCATGAAATCATAATGGCTTAATTTAGTAACATAATTAAATGCAATATTAGCATGTTTCCATAACACATTCATAACCCTATCTTGGCCCAATTTATTATGCCCTTATTTCTTAGAAGAATAGACCTTTATAGGGTCTTGAGGATAACATACTAGCTCTGTTATGGATTATGCATCAGAACTTCTAGAGTTACTTCTCAATTTTTGGATCATTCATCTTTTTTGCACTCATTCACTCACTTTTAAACAATCTTCTATCCTTCATATATATCCTTCACAAGCATTCTAAACATCAACTTTGTTGGCCTTCATGTAATGTGTATCATGAAATGTGTAACCGGCCTTTCTTGTCAGCTCCCAAATCATCTGCGGTAATGTAGGAGTGAAATCCCACTATGTGGTTCATACCAAGAGATCTACTAGACCCAATTTACCTTATCCCAACCTTTCCTACTAGCGTACACTCCCATACACATGGTGCAATCACTCAAACACACCATGTCTACTCCACAACTACGTATCATCTCATGCTTTAGCTCCAGACCCTATGCGGTACCAGAGAAATGAGATATCATCATGCGGTTCATGCCACTAACACTATATGACCTATAAAGCCTTCTCATACACTCCTCTTTCTGGTTTATGCTTCTTTTGCTCGTGCAAGAAACCAAACTTTGATGTTGGTATCCTTTACACTGTCTTAACTTAGAACAGTGAAAAACACACTTGCAATACTTTGTATCCTTTGAAACTTGAGTATGTCATTCTTGTACCTTTTCTTTACCTAATCTCCAAACTCCCAAGTCATATATGCAAATGCGGTGACTTTCAATTTTGTCTTTGATGACCTTTCACAGGCACATGACTTGTTCTCACTCTGCTAAATTTGAAAAACTCTACGATAACTTTTTTTCTTTGAAACTTGGATCATGCATACCTCTTAGCTATCTCTAGCTATCCTCCAATCTACAAGGCAATATCTTCATTTGTGGTAGAATGTGGTACATTCTCTTGTGCTTCTGCAGTGCAGTTCCCTGTGCCTTTGACCTTTTTGATAACTTAGACAATTTCCTTCATATCCCATGCAATGATTTTCATAAAGTAACACTATCCATGAACTTCAAAAGATAAGGTACAAATGTGTACAGATGATATTGATCCAACAACATGCTCATGTCTTTCATCACCATATCTTTCACATCACACCTCTTCTGATCACCACTCCTTTGACATCAATGATAACACATGTGCAACAATACTTGCCCCATTTCAACATCTTTATTTAACAATTGTATGATGATAGGAAATTTAGACATTGAATCACCATAAAAGTTAAATATTAATAAAAAATATTGCCATCCACTCTAAAATTTTGTTTTCCAATATGAAAAAAAGCACCTAGAATATTATGCTTCTTTGAAGTGGATTCGCTAGGTTTTTAATAAAAATTTTAATAGGTTATTTCTTATAGTATACCTTGAATCATGCAACCATCCTCTATCACTAGTCTATTGTAGGGAAATTGAGAGTCATTTGTATGGCCTTTTGCAAGGATATGAAGAGGCTTCTAGTACCCTTTGCGTGTGTTTTGTTTGCTTAGGGACTTTCTTAGATGCTATTCCAACTGACTAATTGACTCCCATTCACATTCTACTAGATCATTATTATCATCTTCTTATGTTCTATCAGATAGAGTGTCTTACATGAGGAGAGGGATAGACTCATATGAATCATAGCCTTTGAATATACTTTGTTTGAGCCTAATTGTTTGAAGAGAACATGGAAATTGAGTAGAATAACTTTGGTAAGAAAGTGTGATGTTTAAGCAATTTGACTAATTTGATCACATTGGTAGGTCAAATAGAAAGTCTATCCAAGCCTAGATTGAACTTCCATAAAAATATATTTATGAGCAAATATAATATATCAAAGATGTTCTATTCACAATCAATTTATAGATACTTTACTTGTGAGAATATAAAATGTTATATCATAATCAACTAAAGGAATAGCCTCACCCTAGGATTTGTTAGAAATGAAAGCACAACTACTCAACGAAAATATGATTCAAATATAAATTTTTACAATCTTTAACTGTGTATTATCAATGGAGATTGAAACATAGATAAGAAACTATGCAACACAAAAATATCAAAATAGAAAACTGGACACACAACACAATGTTTACGTCGAGAAAACCCTTGTGGGTAAAAAAACTCCACTAGGAAAGAGGCACAAGTTTGTATTAATCTGAAGAAGATTGTACAATACAACTCAACAATTTTCTCCACCAGTCTTCAACCTAACAACATTCCAGCAGCACCTGAGTACCTAAAATATGTATTACAACAACAAAGACAATGGCAAATACTTATTGAAGAATTTTCCCTCCATTCTAGGTGTCCACTTTCTCTCTCCAAGATTCCCCCACATGCAAGCATTAAATGTCGTCATACATGCAACCACCAAGTGACAAAAACTTACCCATGCAAGGTTGGGCGCCCAAATCCAAGACTAGCATGTAATAGCATCTTATGATGCATCATAACCATCATAGATACCACCAAAAATAAATCTTCCCAAGATGGACACCTAGGGGTAATAATAGTAACCACAACTAACAATGGGTGTCATATGCATCATACATGCAGGGAATCTTATGACAACTTGCAGTTGCCATAAATCCACTTACACCACATTATGACAAGTTGTCATACATGCCAAAAATAGTAGATTGCTCAAGGGAAACACCTACCCTCATTCACCTCTGAGTTTTACATTTTCCAACAGTAAATATCACTCTGTAACTTCCACTGGTAACTCCAGAATTACCACTGCCAGTGAAAACTACCTCATTCCCTTATGGGTAATTACAAAATTACAAATAATAAATGGAATAATATAATATTAGAATTTACAAGGTTAATGGCACCTTATTCCAACATTCTCCCACTTAACTTTATACCTTGTAAAACAACCCATAGGAAATCAAATAAAAATTAATTAGGCATTAGAAATAAGGCCCATGACCTCTCTGCACCACAAAAACTTCTCTAGGCTCACAGGCTTGGTCAATGAATCTGTAACATTCTCTTGATTGTTTATCTTCTTTAGCTTAATCTGTCCATTATCAACCAACTCTCGAACAAAGTGATACTAGACATCAATATGCTTAGTCCAAGCATGATACATAGGATTCTTGGCCGAATAGATAGCACTTTGGCTATCACAACCAATCTGAATGATCCTGCAATCAAAACCAATACATGTACACAATCTCCTCAACCAAACTGCCTCCTTAGAGACATGAGTAGTAGCCATATACTCTACTTCTGTGGTGGACAAAGCAACTATGGGCTGCCTCTTACTCATCCAACTCACTGCTCCTCCAAATAGAGTAAACACATAGCCACTAGTGGACCTTCGACTATCTAAGTCACCTACCCAATCTGCATCAACAAAACCCTCTATATCCAAAGATTTATCAGCACTATCAGTACCAGAGTAAACCAAACAATAATCAAGCGTACCTGCAAGATATTTAAGCACCCTTTTCGCATAATTTCAATGTTGTCTACCAGGGTTAGACATAAATCTGCTCAAAACTCCCACTGCTTGGGTAATATTTGGCCTAGTGTAAACCATTGCATACATCACACTCCCTACAACACTAGCATATGGCACATTAGACATTTCCTCAATATCATGATTAGTCTTTGGACACACATCTAATGAAACCTTAGTACCAATGGGTAAAAGAACTCTAACTAGGCTACAGTCTTGCATACTAAATCTCTACAAAATGGTATTCACATACTAACTTTGTGACAACCAAAGCTTTCTATTACCTCTGTCCCTTCTAATCTCCATTCCCAGAATATACCTAGCAGCTCCAAGATCTTTCATGTCAAATGTACTTGTAAGCTGGGATTTAAGCTCCTTGATCATTCCCTTAGATCTTCCTCGCTTCTAACAAAACCCAATTTCAACACAAATGAATCAAAATTTTGATACTACATTCTGGAGGATTGTTTCAAACCATAAAGTGACCTCTTTAACCTGCAAATCTAATGTTCTTTTCTATTTACCTCAAAACCTGTAGGTTGCTGCATATACATTACTTCATCAAGATCTCCATGCAAGAACGTAGTCTTAACATCCATTTCTCAATCTTCCAGTCAAAGGTTGTATCAATGGATAAAAGAAATCTAATAGAAGTCAATTTAGCAACATGAGAGAAAATCTCACCAAAATCAACTCCCTCTCTCTAGGAGTATCCCTTGGCTACCAGTCTAGCCTTATACTTCTCTAATGACTCATCTACTCTAAACTTTTTCTTGGATACCCATTTAAAACCTATGGCCTTTCTTCCTTTGGGAAAATGAATAAGATCCCAGGTATTACAAGAGTCTAAAGCCATCATCTCCTCCTGCATGGCTAACTACCAAGACTCACTATCATCTGAAAGAATAGCTTCCCTATAGGATCTAGGCTCATCGTTAGTACTCAATAAAGAAAATACACAACAGAAATCTGGTGGGCTATACTTGTCAACTAGATTCTATTGTCTTGTGGGTCTCCTCAAGGGTGCAGTAAGAGTCTCAACTTGTTCTTCTGCATGATCACCTATACCAACTTCTTCTATAACAACAGATTCATCTTCATCAGAACTCTCGAATCTTCTTCTTCTTCTTCACCCCCAATCCATCATTTTGTTCTTCCTGAGGTGCATCTTGTTGCTCTAACTAAAAGTGCACTCTTTTTACCTTTTCATCTTTTTCTTTTGGCTGCTCAGGTTCAGAAATAGCTCTATGTTCCCTGAAAATAACATCTTTAGAATAGATAATCTTATGGGTTAGTGGATTCCAAATCTTATAACCTTTGACATTATTACCATATCCAATGAATGTACACTTTTTATCTTTCAGATCTAACTTAGATCTCTTTTCCTTAGGCATATGAACAAAAGCCTCACAACCAAAAACCCTTAAATGTGAAATAAAAGGTTTCTTACCTGTCCACACTTCATAAGGTGTTGAATCAAGAGCCTTACAAGGAGATATGTTATCAAGTAGCAAGCAGTACACACAACCTCTGCCCAAAAGCATTTATCCAACTGTGCATCACTCAACATACTTCTGGCTCTTTCCATGATTGTTCGGTTCATCCTTTCTGCAACACCATTCTGCTATGGTGTATATGGAGTTGTCTTTTGTCTAATAATACTTGCATGCCTACAAAACTCATCAAATTCCTTAGATCAATATTCCCCTCCATTGTTAGATCTTAATATTTTTATCTTCAAACCTAATTGGTTCTCTACTAAGACTTTGAATTCCTTAAACTTAGTGAAAACCTCATATTTGTGTTTCATAAAATAAATCCATGTAAATATAGACACATCATCAATGAAGGTAACAAAATAATGAGATATTTTGATAGATTCATTATCCACAGGTCCAAACACATCCGCGGTTATAATTTCTAACTTCTATTTTGCTCTATTGCTTCCTAAAGGAAAAGATTTTTTGTTTTGTTTACCAAATACACAATGCTCACAAAAATCAAAGTGCTCATCAGAATAAGAGAAACCGTCCAACAAATCTTTATTCTTAATAGTTTTCAAAACATTATTACTTGTGTGACCCAATCTACGGTGCCACAACATACATGTATTTTCAGTACTGGCCTCAGATACATAAGAGACATTACAAATTGTAGTGGCTTTAAGCTTGAACATGTTTCCCAATCTCTTCCCCTTTGCTACCACCAAGTTCCCTCTCACCAATTTGTAGCCATGCTTGTCAAAAGTCATATGCATTCCCAAATCATTCATCTTTGAAACAGAAATAAAATTTCTAGCTAATCCAGGAACATAATAAACATTACGGAGGGTTTTAATCTTCCCATCACTAAAACACAACAGTACCTTGGCTTTCCCAACTATCGAATATGCAGAGTTGTCCCCAAGGTACACATTACCTCCATCATATTCTTCGTATGTGGAAAACCATTCCTTATGCGGGGTCATATGGAACAAGCATCCTGATTCAACCAACCAATGATCATTAGAAACAACATTACATGTAGAAAGTAAAACATCTTCACCTACATTCGAGTACTTATCCGAAGCACTCTCCCACTGTTTCTTTGGGTTTCTGCACTCCTTCTTCACATGTCCCCTTTTACCGCAATTCCAACACTTAACTCTGTTCTTCTTCCCAAGAGTCTTAGAATGGCCCTTGGACTTGTCCTTAACCCCTTTTTGATCTCCTTTTGGTCCTCTTTCCTTAGACCTTCCCCTGACACTGTGAGCATCCCCTGAGCTATCCGAACTCTTCTTTCTCAATTCCTATGATAGTAAAACTACAACAAGGGCATCCAACTTGGGATCTGTGAGGTTAGCAATGATAGCCAGTATAACATTCTCCCAAGATTCAGGTAAAGAACAAAGAAGTAAGATACATTTATCTTCCTCATTAATATCAACATCTACTAAAGCAAGCTGACTCAACAACAAATTAAATGTATTTAAATGCTGCTGTAAAATATTTTGAACTCAAAAGACATTCATACAACCCTCTTCTTGGCATAAAGTTTCATCTACCTGTAACATAACTTCTCTTGCATTCATACAACCCTCTGATCAAAATAGATAGTTTACATACTTTGTTTGTTCTTCAATCTTTCTTATCAATCATCCAAAAAATAGTTCTATATCAGAGACACTAACTTCAAAACAAAACAATTGTATAGTTACCTCTGTTTATAACATGGCTCACTATCATTTCAATCTTCATCCTGCAATGTAATCATTACAATCTGCCTTAAACATTAATCTCTGTCATAATCAACACATTTTGTATTCACCACTCTGTCTTCCTTCACATTGCTTCACACTATATCAACTAACCCTTTCTTAAAGACTGCCCCAATACAGTAATCATTTCATTTTACATTTAACATAGAGATACATTAGTCATCCTAAAATATATTCACAAGAACATAAAAACCTTGTCTTTCAAACCGAGGCTATTGTTATTCTATGACAAATCTTCCATAAAAGAAATTATGAACACCTCACATTTTCTCAGTTCCTAACTCATCAGCAGGGACACAAAACTAACAATCTATCGTTCAAAAATAGTTAATAGAATTGTTAAAACTGCTTCCCAACCAGAAGACGGGCATATGACTGTCAAATATGTGTCTTCAAGGAATAATCGTTGTAGATTAAACTGAGACCATTGATAATCATGTTTGCACCCTTCATCAATTGAATTAAGTCCATTGATTAAAAAGTGTTGCCCAAATATAAACACCTCACATGTAGAACCGGTTCCCTTAGGTCAAGGGGTTGGTCAAGGCATGTAAGCGACCCGTTAACTTGGTAACTTAAGTGAAGGTTTACCTCTAATAACCGGTCAATGTTAGATTATAACATAAAGTAAACCCATCATTGAAGGTTGAAAAGCATAAGTTAAGGGTTTAAAAATAATGTTAGGTTTAGGGTTTTTGAGGACATAAAACTTTATGAAACACCCAACCTTAGACCTTATTAAAACCATACATTCTTGTGATCTAGAAGGTGAACTATAAATATCCAAAGATAGAGAGAATTCTTAGACAGAGAAAGAAACCCTTTTTATGTTCCATGAAAATTAGAAAGACTAGGGTTTCAAATACTTACAGCTTAGGGATTAGAATGCTTTAGGGTTTTTGATATTGAAGACTAGACTAGGTCTTTTAGAGACATACCAACCTTGACTCAAGACACTCAAACACACTATGTGAAGAAACATGTATGACATGAATTGTACTTTCTTTTTGTCATACTCCTGAAGCATGAACATATAATGCATAACAAAGACCAAACACCAACTTTGCCATCAACCAACATAGAGAGAGTATCATGAAGATCATGAAGCATGACATGAACACATTATGAAGCATTGAAAGCATCATGAGGTGAATATCATGAAGACCATAGCCATGAAGCATGAACACCATGACATGGGATGAAGACCATAAGAAGCTTTTGTGGCTCTGACAACAACACCATCAAATGAGATGATAAACCATTCACACCTGACACGTATCAAGAGCATAGATGAGCATAGATGAGATGATCAACAACACTGCAACCTATACTTTTGACATCAATGACAAACACATCAGCAAATTCTTAGATAAATTCAAGCCTCACCTAGTTATTCTATATGAAAAATGGATTCTTTCAACAAATTCCTAGCTTCAAATACTTATTTGTATGATTTTACAAAGAGCTAGGGCATGCATTGTAGAGAAAGATGTTAGTATGGACAAGAAAACTGAGAGGGGGGTGAATCAGTTGTACATTAAATATTAAACCATCAATACAATTCTAACCCTTACTAGCCTTCAAACTCTTATCATGCATTAGCGGAATATACACATATGAATCATACACCAGATTTATGTGGAAAACCCAAGAAGGGAAAAATCACAGTGAGGATTAAATCACATATATATGAATAGAAATACCAAAAACAAGTAGGCTCACTGCCCAGAAGAAAGGATCACTGCTAGAAGGACTCATTGTCCAGAAGAAAGAGGAATAGAAGAAGACTATTACAAAGAGATTTACTATCTCAAGGCAATAGGAGAAATCCACCACTGCAACTTTATGCCATCTGCAACCTTCGGCTCACTGCCTCTAGTAACTTCAAGCAGACTGAAATGTAGACACCTTCTACTCACTACATCCGGAAGTCATAAGCATTTAAGCTCACACTCAATTCACCACCCTTGATCACATATGCATCTTTTTACTCTTCACACTTTCTACTCAAATTCCACCTAGCATTTATACCATCCATGACCTAAACAATCTTAATTAGGTTGGCCTTAATGAAACGTGTGCACCTCAAATGTGCAACAGAGAAGTAGGTCAGCACCAAACACTTCCGTGGTGGAGAGAAGTGAAGGTGGACCATGCCAAGGGTTAACTAGGACTCAAATATGTATCACCATGCTACTCATCACATCCACAATCCACAAGATACCTCTGCAAATAGCGCTAGCAAGCCAGGTCGACCAAACCTGAACTAACACTACAACCGACGACATACACACCTCTCCAAGTCTGAAAATATCATGCGAACCACAAAGAAACACTCCAAAGATTCCATACAACTTTTGAAAATATTCAAGCATCATCAGAATCTTTTGCAATACTGTCGCAACCACCTGAAACAAAGAATGTCTTCATTCTGCACATCAGGATGCACTACTACTGAACACCAACACAAGAGCTAAACTTGCAGAGCAACCCAATGCTAGAAACTTCAAGGGAAAGTAGATACAAACAATATAAGGACATTCCCAGATCCGCAAGACAAGAAACCTCAGTGCAGAGAAATGTGGAACAATCTCATTTCTCCTAGACAACCTTCTTCATAGGCAAACACTCTATCAAATACATCTTCCATTGCCGCATGTTCCAGAACCTAAAACTCTAGATATAACGCCTCTGAACACCTCTGATAATCACTTCCAAACCACTCAAGGATATCTTCAACCATGAAGAAATGCAGAGCACAATACTGAACATACCTCTGTCACACTGCACACCATTTTATTCAAATTTTCTCAAAAGCACTTGACCATTTGCTAGAGGTTGACATCACTGACAACACCAGCAAGCTTCCAACAAAAGATTTTAATGAAGTCTAGGTTGAAAGAAACAAGGTGATTTCATAGCATGAAGAGGCATAATTTCATTAATAGTTGTCATCCTTGTTCATGCAGAGGTGACCTCAAATGCTAAACTATTTAAATTTCTACTCTCAATTAATGGTGGGTATTTATCTTTGCATTGGATTTTTAATTTGATAGATAGCACATAGTGGTTAATTTAATCTTTTGAGCATGTTGATCACCCACCAAGGGGCAATTAGTTGCTCTTGAATCATTTTGCTCCATGTAGGCATTCTAAGCTTAGTTAGATACATTGCTACATTTGTTTGATGACTTAATGCATATTCTTTGTGGCAATCCTTGTTTTGTCATCTTTTACATAGAACAACCACAATGCCATCCATTCAAATGCTTTAACCAATGCATAATGTCATCATGTCCCACCATGTAGATTAGTTAGGCCCTCATGTCGAAGCCTTTAAAGTTTGCACCCATCCAATAGTGTGCCATTGCAATTTGAAGCAAAGAATGATTAGTCACTCAGTGAGATTTAGTTGTTAGTCAACAAGATATTGCCACACGATTCAATTGAAAAGCTAAGCATAAGAAAGAGTGGCCCCACCATATGGATGACATGGGCCAACGAGGGAATGCCAATGAGAAGTCACAAGAATTAAATGATTATTAACAAAGGGTAGAATCAATGGTTGATGTAAGGGGGAGATAAAATCTAATAACTAGTGCATAGCAACAAAAATGAAGAAGTCTGTTAGGATATTTAGCCAATGTGGGAGGTTTGCTTGGATTGTCAATAAGGTTAAGCCACATAATTAAAAGGCTTCATAGAAGGGAAGCGATGAGATATTTCAGTAAGCTATAGTACATGGGGCTTGTAAACAATAAACAATAGGGGACATAACATGTGACTTAAATTAGTTTCTAGCAATTTGTGACTAACTAGGAAAGGTTATTGATGAATTAAAACAAAACACAAGGTAACACATTCAAAACACATACAAAGGTTTTAGCAAGGTTTAAGTAGTGTTTTATCTAGGAAAATTCAACCTTGCACTCATAACATAGTCCCAACATAAGATGACCAAAAATTTCATGACCATTATTTGACAGGGTATCAAGAGAAGGGTGTTAGCTTTCCACAAGTTATTGCCCAAGGAAGGCATCAAGATGTTGGGTAGGACATAGATTGGAATATATTGTATAGGTGATACCCAGGGAAGCTCACCTAAGTAATAACTCAAAACATTTATTTCAACAAGTTATCACCCAAGAGATACCTCAAAATGCCTTTGTTATTGTTTCCTTAGCTTTGACCTAGGCAATACTTGTGGACCACTAATCTAAAAGGTGGATAAAAAAGGGTTCATTGATGTAGATTAGGAAGGAGATGTAAAGAATCATTTTAGTATTAGAGGCTATGTTTTGATGTTGGTTTCTTACCAAACACTATAAGGTTGCATTGTGATAAGTTTTTATGGTGTAGAAGAGCTATGGGGATTTCTTCTCTTAGTAGTTAGTTTATTTTTGTTTGTGTGTATCCCCTTATGCAATGTATACAACAAGTGGGAGATTGTTTGAGAAAAATGCATTGTACACCAAATGCATAAAACATTCAAATGTTGTTGTAAGTTTTGGTTCACCTAGGGTGATATTCCACACTTGATATCAGATCAATTTTATCCTAGATAATGTTGTATGTAACATCAAAAATGCAAATGTCTTGGGGTGACATAAGGACAAACAATAGAGCAGAGAGAGAGCACATTGGGATTGCCTTGGAAGTTGGAACAACTCTTGGGGAAGCTGAAGAGTCATACCTAGGAACCTTGGGAGATGATACTTGGTTCATGGTTTTGAGATTGTGGTTTTTTGGAAACCATTGTTGCTTTCTAGTTTCTCTCTTTCCTATATAAAGAATGATTCGGTTAGAAGTTTGCATGTGATTTTGGTAATAAGGAAGTGTTGTTGGAATTCCTCCAAAATTAAGTTGTGATAGCATCCTAGGAAGGCATGACAATGGATGTGTAGTTACATGGTGTTGTAACCAATTTCCATATGCTTTTGGGTTTATCATAGCAAGGAGAGATATACATCGAGTGCATTGAGAAGATGTTTTCTAAGAAAGTGGGTTGCTTTGAGGACATGTTCTCTAAAGGTGCAAACTAAATTGGAATTGATAGAGTAAATAAATTGTTTGAGCACAAGTCAAATTCTCTTTATATTATAATCTTGTTCTTTAATTAATATATTAGAGTGGTGTTATATATTTCTTTTTAGTTTTTTCTTTATTAAAAAAAAATTGAAAGGATTTTCTATAATAAATTTGATATTTTCTATATGTGTATGCTCAAAATTGTGTTATTAGCTTTGTTGTCAATTTTATTGTTTGAGTTGGATTTGTTCTATTCAACAATTTTCTTCTCTTATTGATTAGCAAGACTGCTATTTTGCCTTGCAATACCAAGTCTTTGGTGTCATCGATTTTTCATAAATGTGATGTTACTATTTTTTTTGGTTTTGTACCTTTCTCCAAAAATAATTACATTATTGAAACTTTGGCTTTTGTTAGGAGGTCTTTTTCCCTTTGTTTGGAAGAAATAGTCTTTTCTTTGGCATTGTTATCACTTGCTCACTATACTTCTTGCTGAAGTACAACAAGTTCTTGATAGGTAACTTGGAGAATAACAATTCTAAAGAAATTACGAACATCTTGAATGCAAAATATAGAGCTTGGAGTATAATCATCACTAATTTATCTTCAGCGTCTTTCTCCCCTCAAATAGTTGGTTTTTGATATCTACGAGTTGAAAAACCCCCTTCAACCTTCCCTCATCTAGCATTTTAGCATGTAGCTTCTCCATGAGATATAACACATTCTTTATTTATGTTCAAACACACTCATCAGCATTTTGTAGCTTCTCCATGAGATATAACACATTCCTTATTTATGTTCGAACACACTCATTAGCGTTTTTCAAGCTTTGTGAGAATCCTACATGTTTTGAATGTGTAACCATCTTGTTTTCAACTAATAGTGCAATGAGCATGAGAGCCTTTCAATTTTGTCTAACCCTTTGCTTGTCTTCTGCATAAAAGATATTGGAGGAGCAGAAAAATATAGAACACCAAGTCTGCTGACTCAAATCATATTCACGATATGTTGATCTTTCCTCTTTCAATTCTCACTCACTGCTACGACAGTCCCTCAACTTTGATTCTCTTCCTTGTCTTCCTTGTGCTTGCTAAAACAATTCAATTTCTTCACTATTCTTTGCACTTGGTTGTTCATTGTATTCCGCTATTTTGTTTCTGTTATTCAATTCTTTTTCCTTTTTCTCAACATGAGAAGACTTATGTCTATAAAGCATTCTGAACATACCTGTGACCTTTTGCCAGTCAAATACATTTATCCAACCACAATTCATTTTCAAACAACTTGTCATAGATTCATTTTTTAACTCTCTATTCCAACATGTCTTTTCACAATGATTTGCCAAACTACAAATTTTGCAAGGATGTAAATCCCAACAATTTTCTTTTCTATGTCCTTCTCTATCACAATAGGAACAATGCAAAATCTCATTTTCTTTTCCTTTACCTCTATTCTCGAGACCTTCATACTTAGACCTAACAACTAATGACTCAATGGGCTCTTTGATTCCTTGCCCGTTTTTACCCAAACTTTCACCTTTATAACCAATTTTCTTCATGATTTTCAAACCAACATTATCATCAAAACAACTAGCTATGTTAGCAAATTTTACTGATCCAATATTCTTATTATCTTCAACTTTGCATTCTTTATCCAACGAACCTTCAACTCTCTCACACAAATCACATGTATCACACGAAACATCACAAACCAAAGGTTTTATCTTCAAACATTCATTCTCTTCTTTCAATTTTGATATTTTTTCTTTTTGCAAATTGTTTTTCTCTTCAACCTTTCAATATTTTCTTTCATTTCTTCAAACAATTTCAATCTTTCTTCTAATTCTTCTTTAACATTAATTAATTCAATTTTAAGAGTAGAAATTTGCATCCGTTGTTCAGTCTTTTCCATTGAAACTTGTTTTAAATTGTTTAATAGTTCATTTTTTTCTTCTTCCCAGTCATTTCTTTCTTTTCGCCAATTTGTCTTTTCTCTCTTAGCTTTTCCCATTGAAAATAAATTTTCTTACGATTCACAAAACAAATTTTTTTAAAAAAATCACTTATAAAACTTCACATTCATTCACACTTTACGGTCATAAACCAACTCTTTCATGCATCATGTTTTTGTCGTAAGCGTATGCTGCAAACAGTGTCTTTTTCCTTAGTTTGGACATCTCAAAACTAAACTTTATATATATATTTCTCCTTTTTTATGAAAATCCCCAAAAATTGCTTTAAAATTCAAACTTCTAATTCTCACCATTTTTTTCTGTCCTCACACTTTTTCCAGCGATCCAAATCTGACTCAAGTGCTACGATCCAAACCTCCACGATCTCAATATACACTTTCTTTTTCAGCGATCCAAATGCTGCGGCCTGTTCAACAATCAAATAATCTGCAAAATCTATTTTGTTAATCTGCCTTTCCTTTTAATTCAATGACTGCCTTTTAACCGCCTAACCGCTTTAGATCTAAAACTCAGTGGCTTTATAAAAACTGCAATCTGAATTTTATTGTCTTAAAATCTGCAATAGCACCTTACTTTTGTCTTTGGCATCCTTCGACTCTAAAAGAAAAAAAACTTGGCATCACTTATCAACCACCGGATAAAACTCTAATTTGTTCTCAATAATTCAATCAATCTTTTAAATTTAAAATGAATATTTATGCAGATCAATTTTTCCAGCGTCCCATCATTGATAATGGCTTGAATTCTTTCTCACATGATTTTCTTTATTGTTGACAGATTTTTCTTCTATTATCTCCCTAGCGGCCTCTTTCAACAGAGATTTTATCTGACTTTTAAAAAACTCAACACAACTTAACAATTTACTTCCATAGAAATTTCAAACCTGGGATTTTTGACTTCAATACAAGACAGCGTATCTGCATTCCTTCTTGCGCTCTTCACTGTTGGCGGCAATCCTTAATCTCCTGCAATCTCAATGGCATTTCCTCTGTGATCTGATGTACTTGGCCAGCGATTTAAAAAATAATGACGACTGACTTCCTTTCCCTTCTGCATCCTTCTGCGGATCGTGTGACGCTTTATCTCCACAACATCTTCCTTCAACAGCAGCGATTTTGTCACAATAACCTGACGCTCTTCTTTCTCCTTCAGACGAACATATCTCTTTCCTTTCTTGCAAACCCTCTATCTCTCATGACCTGGCGCTCTGATACCAATGAGGAGAAGAAAAATATAGAAACACTATACAAATTGGAATGCAAAACCAGAAATCTTTATGTCATACTGATTTTCCAATGGAATGTACATATATAATTGAAATATAACTGATTCTCAAAACTGAAATCTACAACTACCCATAACAAATAACTAATCATCTGTTTACATAATGTTTCATTATCCAACACTGCATAGCTCAAGTTGTGAGGTTGTCTAACTCAACATCATCCCATATTTTCTTGAACATTAGGAGTGCAGCGTTCATCTCCAAACAGTAATTTGGATCTAGCTATGTATTACTAGTATTTGAATACGTGAGGCAATTTGCATTCGTTGTGGAAATTGGTCACTATATTAACTCTGAAGGAGCCAAAATGCTAGAATCTAGCACCAGATCTCATGGCACTTCCAATTGAAAATAGTTGTATCCATCACCTTATCATATTGGAAGTAGTTGTATCCATCACCTTATCATTGCATTCTCTACTAAGTCATAGGGAAATTACCGTAAAAATTTCAGAAAGAAAAGAGTATGGATTTTATGTAAATCATTTACTGTTTTATCAATGGTTTTGTGCTTTATGTTCAGGGCAATTTAGTTTCCAATAATAAAAGGATGGTGTCAATGAACACAACTTCAAAACGTTAAAACTGTCATCATCATTTGTATATATATCAAAGCATCGATACAACACTACTTTATCACAAAAAATAAATGGACATCAAAAACTTATCAAATATTTATTGATATTTTTAATAGATTTTAACTGTTTCTAGAACACCATGAAACCTTGCCACAATTTATTACAAACTTCATCTTAAACTACTACTTTCTTGAGCACCAGAAACAAAGATTGTATCATTCTGATGTATCCTTATAAACATTTGTAACCATTGAAAACTTTGCTATACCCAGTCAAGCTAATACATTCATTACAATTCCCCCAAATGCTAACGGTTTAACATTCACAAATGATTAAGCAAATAAATCTATAAAATATTTTCTTATAAGTGCCAATTACTTGTGACTGGCTTAAACCAAGGTGCATGGCTGTGTTAAATTTCCCCATCCCATAATTCTTCAACAGTCTTGTAGGGGCTGGTTGTACTATTAACAAAATTCTTCCCACGCAGTGATTTACACTGTTCAAGCTTGCTAATTTTGTCATGATCATCCGGAGTCAAAGACCAATCAAAGATTCGGAAATTTTCAGATATTCTGCCTGTGTTGTAGCTCTTAGGCACCACACTCACTCCCTGCTCTATCCCCCACCTTAACATAACCTGCAATTGCACACCACCAATCTAAGTTTCTAATTAATGTCCAGGCAAAAATTCCAAAATAATCGAATATGAACAAAGAAATACCTGAGCTCTAGTCTTTCCATGCTTTTGGGCAATTTCTTGAATAAGGGGGTTATCCATCACCAGATTAGAACCCCAGGGAGTATTTGGAGCTCCCAGAGGAGACCATGCACTCACATGAATATTATGCTTGCTGCAATAATCTCTCAACTTCTTTTGCTGCCATAGTGGATGCATCTCCACCTGTGATTCCATACCATAATCATCATACACTTAATGCAATTCAATACAATTACAATCAAATTACTAGACCAAGTAATGTTTGTGACTCAAGAGAAGGCTTGGTGAAATGAACTAGAAAATGGGGAATCAGAGGCGGATCTGCTTGAAATAGTATTAGGTACTCTGGACTTGTAAAAACTGAGGTGATATATCTAAGCTCTCTAGCAGGGTTTTGGTAAGAAAATGAGATTCTATTAATGTGATATGAACATATTAGTAACCTATACATACACAATTATCTCCAACAAAAATGTCTACATTTATAAAAGATAAAATTAGTTCATTAGAATGGTTTCATTTTAATGTTTAATCTATAATCTTTCTTCTTTGTTTTCTTTATAGTTCTTTGTGTCCACATTGGCATCTCTTAGCTTTTTATATTGTGTTACATTTGCAGTCTGGTTATCTTTTTCCTTCATCTCCATAGTGAATTAAGAAATGTGATCGGAAACACCAATGCAAAAAAATTACAATTTTTTCAGAAGTTTTTACTCAAATCTTATGGACTGTGCAAACCTCAAATACATTAAAAATATAAAAGACTAAAAATGTAATTAGTCACTTCTGGTTAAACTCACATTCTCCAACAGTTGAAACAGGGACAGGATCGACTATAGAACAAGAGGAACATCTACAGAACTTTTGAAGCACAGAGAATCTGTAGATAAAAGGAATCCATACAACTTTGCTGTGCTATGAATGTATGAGCTAATAGAGAAGGAAGACTTGACTAGTCTAGATAACTTGCTAGAGAGGGAAATTTCATTGAAGACGCAGTGAACATGTTTACAAAAAAACAATGAAGGCAGATAGCCCTTGGGTCAGATGAAGAGCAAGCTTCTAAAAAAAGAAAACTACATTTGTGCAACTCTTTACCTGATCAACAGCAGGGGGAATCTTGGCATAGTTGAGTAAGTCTTCAATTTTTTTAGAGGAAAAGTTACTTAGCCCAATGGCTTTGGTAAGCTCCATCTCCATGCACTGCTCCATTCCCTGCCAAGTAGACTTTATATCTAAGGGCAAAAAGTCTTCTTCTTTGATCGGGGAAAGAGGAATCTCTGTTCTCAGCTTGACAGGCCAGTGGATAAGGTATAGATCCACATACTCTAGTTGTAAATTCCTGGACATTACCAATGATTTGCAATAAGAAGGTATACAAAACAGAGAAAATAAAAGGCTGAATTTGTAAAAGGGAAACCATACTTTAAACTATCCTTGATTGCAGCAACTGGGTCGTCGTGTTCCATATTCTTGAGTTTAGTGGTGACAAAAACATCTTCTCTGCTGACAAGCCCACTCTGAAAAGCTGAATTCAGAGCTTCTCCTAGTGCATGCTCTGAGCCGTAAAGCCTTGCTGTGTCAAAGTGTCTATAACCAACCTATAGAAAGAGTAACAAAACAAAACACTAGAGATGATCATAAAAGGTCAATTGGACTGCCCAAGTACATCATTCTTAGAATAGACCAAAGGAGGGCTCATACACCATCTAAACAGCCATAACTGGTAGAAATGATGAAACTGCTACAGTGAAGAAATAGGTGATAAAGACATTTTGTGGAGTCAAAAGTGAAAGTTGAAATGGGTACCTGAAGAGCAGCAGTCACGGCTGCTTTAATCTCCTCCTCATTCTGATTGAGGGCTGCAGTCCCCAGCCCAATTAATGGAATCCGGGCTCCTGTATTAAGCTCAACACTTTCTCCTACAATTCCCATGATGTTTCCTGCAAGCATTCAAAGAGCCATCTGTTGTGTCCATGTTACAAAATTTTAATTACTGTGATTCAATTCAATGTGTGGCTCCAAATTTCATTACCTTAGGCAATTTTTTTGGAAGAAAGCTGAGACAATGTAAGAGGCCACTGTAGGAACAGGGAAGAGGTAATTAATGCGGAATGAAGAAAATATTGTTTTAAGGTAATAATGATTAGTTTCAAATCGCAGAACCTTGCGAATGTTCAGAGAGAATCGCGTGTCAGCACGCAATCTGTTGAATCAAGATATTTCCCACGCTTTTACCGTAGGTATTGTTTATCTACAATACAGGATGCCCATTTTTCCCCGTAGGTATTGTTTATCTACAATACAGGGTGCCCATTTTACGGTAATTAGCCTTATAGTGTTGGGAATTGTGTTCACGGAAAATTTTCAGAACTCATCAGTTATTCCTATTGGGTGTATTCCGATAGGAATAACCGACGAGTTTAGAAAACTTTCTGGTGTGAATTACAGGATGCCCATTTTACAGTATTTTTTAATTAATTAAAATTTTAATATATAAGGTCAAATGAGCATGATTTTGTCAGTGTTTACATGGAAAAGATCGACATGTTATATTTGTGGAAAATCTCATGATACTAAAGATTGTTGGTACAATGGGTTGTCACAGCAGAAGAAACATAATCAATAAAGCTTTTAAGTATGGCAACATCAAAAAATATCAAAATAATATTGTTAATGAAAGTGATGAAGAGGGGATTACCAAAATATCAAAATACTATTGTTAATTATGGTTATATTCACTTGGGTGCAACCAAACATATGATTGGAAGAAAAGTATGGTTCACGAAGTTGAATGAAGACAATGGAATAGTCCACTTTGGCAACAAGTCTTCTTTAAATGTTAAAAGGTAAAGGAGTCATTCCTCTTCAATTCTCTAACAAAAAATATTAAAAGTACATTATGTTCTTTTTGCCTTTGACATGAAGAACTTACTTTTAATGAGTCAATTACTTGGCAACTTGGAAGTTGATTTTGACAAAACACATTATAAAAAATATTGTATTGTAAAAGAGAATCACACTTCAAAGATTATAGCTCAAGATTCTGCATAAGGAGGAATGTTTATTCTTATTACTATTCCAATAACTATTGACAAAACATGTTCATTATGTCGTCAACATTTTGGTCATTTCAATCATGCATACTTAGCTATATTAAGTAAGTAGAAGTGTAATAACCACACTGGTTACTACTAGTTTCTTTTTTACACCTCAAATAATAATTTAATCGACCAAGCATCTTCTATTTAATTTAGAAGAGTCAGCTTCAAAGAATTACCAACCATAGTCATGGCAACACCGTGCTACAACTCGTATACTCGCGCTAGAATATGGTAAGATCCCAATGTCAGGGCATCCCTAGACCTAGACCTAAACTTCAAGCGTTCATTTACAATGGCCCTACCTACATATCCCTTCTCGAAAATCATACGCTCTGTAGTTCGTACACCAACAATAGAGATACTTCATCCTCTCCCTTGATATGAGATCTCTGATCTCACTTTTAAAAGCATCACCTTTAAGTGAATCTTATAATTCCAATTCATTTCATACACAATAGTGTGATAGCAAATGCAATCCTTATAAAATGTTGGTTTAAAGCCAACATCAATGTATGAATATATATAAAACCACATAGTGACTAGCTCATATCAACATCACATGTTCACCCATAGTGATTTGCTCAAACAAACATCACATATACACAATGTGAATAACTTAGGCATGTGTCACATATACATAATGTGACTAACTCATACGCACATCATAGGTATGCATAGTGACTAGTTAGCTAAAGGGAATGGTTGCCACCTTACTGCAAGCATCTTCCTCTTTAGCTGGTTCACTAACCCATTTTCCCTCAAATAAATCCCATCGATAAAAAAAAAAAGAAATGTTGGTGCATCTTATGTTACACCATGGGTCCCATCATTTTCCTAATTCATTGCCAATTGTGATGACAAGCAAACATCCCATGCTACTTGCGATCATCACTAGCTAAGGTGTAAGTGTAATAATATACAACACATGAGGCCATTAATAAGATTTCCATAGCCCCCTAAGCATTTGAGTCATCTTATAACTAGATAAATGCAATCATAGTATCTTATGGTTTTACCTCAACTAAGACTAGTGCTTGTACTTGTTGTGCCTTGCACACATGCCCCATTATTTTTTTTTGGTGTGATTTGGGTGTTTGTTTATTTGTTTCCCCCTAGTGATTTGGTGCTTTGTTGCCTTGTCAGGATTTCAGAGTTTGTCGTGCCAGCATGACAGTAAAGGAATCCCTGAGACTCCAACGTTTTGCTTTTCCTTGGTTATCTCTTTGCACCTATTGATTTGTTAGGGTTAGTCCTCTTGGCATGACTGTCAAGGAACCTTTGACATCCCGACTCCTACAAACTAGCATTGGGCTTGAGCATCATCCTCATTGAACTTTCAGAGTTATTCATCTTGGCATGATTATAATGGAATCTCTGAAACCCCAACGCCTGGTATGGGATATGACCTAACCCTGACCTACCCTCAACTCTGCATTAATGGCATTTTTCACACATGTGTGTGATTTGGGTTTGCAGCCATTTGCCCTATTTTTCTTTCACTTTTGCATTTTGATTTCATTTTTCCTTGGTGGTCTAGTGATTTTGTGCCCTTTACAAACCTTGTCGTGAATTCAAAACTACTAATGTGTCCCTAGGTTACGTGACATTTCTCGTGTCTTGCTCGTGTTTTCTATACGTGTGTGTGACAACATCCTCTGACTTTTTACCAAGCAGGGTTTTCTTGGACATCTTTGGTTCTTTAAAGGCATTTTATCTTTATTCGTCTCGAGGAGTTTGGACAAGGCATTTTGTTTGTGTTTGCCCCACTTGCATTTGTTTTCGTGTTAGTTGGCATTTAATTTTTGCTTTTGATTTTGTTACTTTGGCCCTGTTTGTTCTTTTAATATAGAAAAAAGGGGGAAGACATGAGATTGGTTTGATGTATAGTTTAGATCCTCCTTTCACTACACACATTCAAGGATAATTAACCGAGTTGAATTTCAACTTTTGCAAGAGGATTCACCTACAGATTGGTTGTCACTTGCAATGATAGGGAAATTTGGAAATTAAATGGTTATTGTGTTAATTTAAGCCCAATTATGCTCAAAACCCTAATTATTGCAAAATCGTAAACAAACAAACAAATTCTGACAAATGCTCACACAAAGACACTAGATGAAGATTAGATTCATACCAGATTTTGAAGTTCAAGATTCGTAAATGTCAAAGACGGAGAGACTCCCACTGAAGTCCGATGTAGTATTTTTATCGAGGGTTTCCAGACCTTTTCTAATGCTTATTATCATTGTTCTGTTAATTTTCATCTCTGCAAACCTAGAGGATACAGAGACTAGCACCCTTGTCTTGATAGTCTTCTTTTCTGCTCTTTCTTTCAGGTCTGGGATCCTTACACTCTACAATGCTCCTCACGCTCATCTGCAACTCCACTAGGTTGCGCGACGTTGCTCGTGTCTTGCTCGTGTTTTCTGTACGTGTGTGTGACAACATCCTCTGACTTTTTAACAAGCAGGGTTTTCCTCGACATCCTTGGTGCTTTAAAGGCATTTTATCTTTGTTTGTCTCGAGGAGTTTGGACAAGGCATTTTGTTTGTGTTTGCCCCACTTGCATTTGTTTTCTTGTTAGCTGGCATTTAATTTTTGCTTTTGATTTTGCCACTTTGGCCCTATTTGTTCTTGTAATGTAGAAAAAAGGGGGAAGACATGAGATTGGTTTGATGTATAGTTTAGATCCTCCTTTCACTACACACATTCAAGGATAGTTAAGTGAGTTGAATCTCAAATTTTGCAAGAGGATTCACCTACAGGTTGGCTGTCACTTGTAATGATAGAGAAATTTGGAAATTAAATGGTTATTGTTTTAATTTAAACCCAATTATGCTCAAAACCCTAATTATTGTAAAATCGTAAACAAACGGACGAATTCCAACAAATGCTTGCACATAAAGATACTAGATGAAGATTAGATTCATACTAGATTTCAAAGTTTGAGATTCTAAAATGTCGAGGGCGGAGGGACTGCCACAAAAGTCCAATGTGGTATTTTTATCAGGGGTTTCCAAACCTTTTTTGATGTTGATTATCATTGTTCCATTAATTTTTGGCTCTACAAACCTGGAGGACACAACCCTAGCGCCCTTGTCTTGATAGTCTTCTTTTCTACTCTTTCTTTTAGGTCTAGGATCCTTACACTCTGCAATGCTCCTCTGCAACTCCACTCTGCAGAATACGACACCTGTCACCTACAATCACAAGAGAGGGGTTGGGGGGTTGTGGTGTTTAGGAGCTTGCCTCGGTCAAGCCCTGGAATGGCATTCAAGCCTTCTAACACCGTTGTTAGATAGAAAGTGTGTATCCTTGTAGGACAGAGGCAAAAACAAATTGATAAAATATTTATTGAAAGCACAAATAGATATCACCTTGGAGTTGTAGCTCTCACATAGATGAAGATCCTTCACAACATGAGAAGATGAAGCCAAATCTGCAATAACAAACATAACAACAATATTTTGCTCTACAACACAATGAATGGCTTGAATGCTCTAAAATCATAAGTTCTTCAAAATCTCATAATCATCTTCTAGTTTACAAATGAAACCCTAAACATGCTTATATGTGCATTCCCGCTACAAATTTTGTAATTCAAACTTAAGATGTTAGTAAAGGACACTTTTTGACGGTCTCCAACCGACATTCAAATTTAGGACCCCACCAAAATAGGACAGGACAAGGCTCCCTTGTCCCAGGGCCTATTTTGGGTTAGGGTTTAGGCTCTACAATGTCCCTCAAGCTCCATTTGACATGGGTTTCAGGCTATTTTGTCTCAGGAGTCAATTCTAACATGCATGATGAAAAACAAGGGACCTAAGAACTAAACTTATGAGGTAAAAGTCCTATGGGGACATTTTACGACATAACATTTAGCTCAAGCCACTTTAATGTATGTATGATCTTACGACCCATACATGCATTAAAGTATAGTCAAAACACAACAAACATGCCAGGCACTTGAAGCTAATGCATACACAAAGATTGAGGAACTATTTCCAGCCCCCAGTCTCAGGTAAGCATTAGGAAAACACATCGTAGACATGCAAGACACAAATGAAGATAGTAAGAAGCATGTAAAACATAGAGAAGACAATATTGAAGACACGCAAAACACAATGAATACATTGATATAACATTTTTCATAACATATTCATAACATGTTTATATACATATGCATGGAAATAAAATTACAACATAAAACCTCGAAGAGGAAAACACGCCAAACAAACCTCAAGTGTGGGTGGAGCTCATCGCTACTCACACACAAGAGGGAAGACATTCCATACAAAGACCAAGTGGGGATTAACCACACAAGGGGGAAAACACGCGGAAGACACACGAAAAACATGAATGTTGTATAGTATGCCAAAGACATACTATACGTCTTAAACATGGTAAACAAGGCGATGAAAGGAACTTATTGCTAAGCTCCCACCATCTCAAGCACATTTTAGACACACATGATGACTGGGCTTATGACACAACAACCGCCAAAGACATGCTTAAGGGAGGATAGTCTCAAGATCCAACACCGCCTCCGCAAAGGACTTTTGTAATAAAAGGATGTGCACTAGCTCAAGAGATACACCATCTCGCCTTCTGCAGAAGGGCTTTTGAATAAAAGGATATACACTAGCTCAAGAGATACATTATCCCACCTCTGTAGAGGGCTTATTTGATTGCAATATAGATAAAGATGTGCTCTCTCACTAAAGATACAACATCTCGCCTTCGTAGAGGGCTTACAAACATGGTTCGTTAGTACCAAAATCATCAGACAACTTACCTTATATATGCCCCCACCTTAAAGTGGTTGATGTCATGTACTGATATCAAGCACATTAAGGTAGAGAGAAAACACACAAGGGAGTAAGAGCTTTCGCAAAGCCCATGCCCCCAAAGGTGACATGTGCTCACAATTTCTGAATGTTCCCACAAACACATCTTAATCAAAGCAAAACATGAAAGCTATGCATGAAAGCAAAGAAGCCATGGCTACACATATGGGTTTGAATCTGAGTATAACCATTGGGCTTATACTACAGGCATCTCAGAACTGAGTGTAACAACAAGGCGAGATACAAAACAATCAAGGTGCACAGAGCAGATGCATTGTTATGATTTGTTAGAAAAGATAAGACCACATCAGATATCACACAGAGTGATTCTACTAGTCAAGCGTCATATAAATATATCAACCCCGTCATCATATATGGACTAGGTCCATTTTTACTTTGCTTTTTGAAGGGACTCATGGTCTGTATCAGTATTTATTTATTTTTATTCATTCACCAACTGGGTAGAATCACTAGAAGAAGGTAAACAATAAAATGAGAGAGAACAAGTGCCTTAGGGTTGTCGCGTAGGAGGATGCCCCCCAGGTCATCAACCACAACACTATGCCCCTAAGGCACGACACACAACAATAAAATAGAGGAGAGAAACAATAGAATAATGATGATACAAATAGAAGAATGGTTACAACAGAGGCGGTCTCCTTGTATCCTTGACCTTACAAGAGTATCAAGGGTCATCCAAAGAGACTTGAACAAAACATAACACATCACGAGGAGATCACAACATAGAGAGAAAGGGTTAGAAACATTTATCTAATACAACACAATGCTAACAACATATATATCTAGGAGGAGGTGACCCTTGAGAGAAACTATAATAATTTCTACAACGAGTGTGGTTTAAAGAGGGAGAAATACTTACCTGATTTAATGGGATCTCTCCTAGCGAACAATTCTTATCTATCAGCTCAGGATATCTTGCATGTCATTTCAGTCTTGTTGATATTGCATTAACTTTAATTTTAGGATGATGAAAAACTTTAGTGGGTTTCAAAGAACGGTATCCAATACCACTTGTGTAGTTAATTCGAGCAACTTGTAAAGGCACTATGATTCCTTGTTGATTTACACCACAACCATTACCTACATAGTCGCAATTGTTATAAAGGATTTTAAATCCTCAACCATAGAGGGATGTCATTTCTTTAGAAGATGGTGAAGCTTCATAGGCCTCATAATTTGTAGTATAAGTAAGGGTGTTGTCTTTATTTTCTACCAAGGAGACTTTAGGTTTCTCAGGTGTTTCTAAAGATTGCGTAGATGAGATCGATGCGACTTTTGATGTGTTAGAGTTATTAGGCTTATATTCCCCTGTATAGGAAGGAGTAAAATCTAATGAACCCCAATCGTCACTAAAGAGTGTATTTGATGGTTTAGAGTCTTGCACAATAATGTCTGTGAAAAGAGGCATTGATAATCCACTCGTAAGTTGTTTAAACTTTGTTGATTGTTAACTTGTTTTTGCATTTCAATATGTAAACAATTATCTGGTTCAGGATCGGCTTCCACAGTGTGGAGCTTGTTTTGATAAATGAACTTTAGTGATCGATGAAGGGTAGACGGAACTGCCCCCATGACATGGATCCACGGTCTACCTAGAATCATATTATATGAAAGCGAACCAAGCATAACGTGAAAAAGGGTAGATACTGTCACGGGTCCAACCTTTATAGGTAAAGTTATTGTACCCACGGATTGTCTCCCAACATTATCAAAGCCACAAATGCTAATTCTATCCTGTTTAATCATGGAGGTGTCAATCTTAATCCTATTTAACAAATTAATACCACAAACATTAAGAGCCAATCCATTATCAATCATAACTCGCTTGATCAATTTCTTGTTTATTGTAATGAAGATAATCAAAGGTTCATGTTGATTTTGAACTTCAATAGAAGGCAATTCATGTTGTTGAAACAAAATATCTATTTTTGTCGCATGCATACAATCTAATAGAGTTGCTACATCATTTGGCTTAACAATAGGTGGTATAATCACCTTTTGTAAAGCTTCTTGGAGAATTCCATGGTATGTAGGTGATGTCTGTATTAAATCCCAAAGAGAGATCTTAGCCAGAGTAGCGCGAAGCTGCTCGACAAGATCATACTCTTGACCTCTTTTAGGAGTAGGATGAGGTGGTGGAGGGAGCATGGGTTGAGAACATGGAAGAGATACAAGCACATGAGGTTCTTGCTTACTTTGTTTGTTATTATGGGTGTTGTATGTGTGAGCAATCACATTGTGGTGTGCTTGTTGTGACACATTTTGAACACCTTGATTTCTTTGAGTGATTTGTCTTGCATAGTTTAGGATGTAATCCAGGGGTCGAGGTGGTTTTCAATCTCCTTGAACTATAATCACTAGTTTTAAGCAAGAAGGATTAGGTGCCCCCCGCACAACTATCTTAGGAATATTCCTACACTTATATAGTAACCCCTTGGTGGGTGGAATGAGTCTATTAGTGAAGACTGAATTAACATTGTTTTCCTCTTGATTATGCTCAAAATCTCTCCCTAAAGGATTTAATGTTTGAGATCTTTTCTCATCCACTAATGCTTCATCTTGGCTAGGGAGAGCATTGGAATGAAAGAAAGGTGAGGTTTTTTTAAGAAGGTTAGAGGTGATTGTATCATTAGTGATGTCTAAGAGACTTAAAGGAGGAATAGGATAACTTATGGAATCATCATCATCATCATCATCATCATCATCATCATCATATGTTTTAGCTATTAGTTCCAAAGCATTAAGAGAACTTTCACACTTATCATTCTCAATGTGTTTTGTCAGATCTTCTACTACCGGAGGGTATGTATTTATGAGAGATGTGAAGTTGTCAAAATTAGATACATAATTAAGGATTTCAAATGAAGAGCATTTAAATATATCCTTATGATACATAGTTTGTATGTAAGTGAGAACATGAGGATTCATATTAAGGAATTTGTAGAAATTCTAAAAGTTTTTGATATTTGCATCTAAAGATACCAAAGAGCAATGAGATTAAGATGCCATAATGAAATGTCTTGAAACATCAATGTCTGATAAGATCTAGAAATACAAGACATGCAAAGTTTTATGATACTTGATACACCCTAGATGTGTGAATATTTCACTCCTAAGCACTTGCTTGAGGGAAAGGGATAAAAAGACACACAAAATACACAACAAACACAATGGATAGGAAGAAAGAGTACAACACAACAAGGCCCAATTGATGATTTTATGTATTTAGATTGAATGCAATAAAACAATACCAATTTATGCTTGTTTATGCACCTACAATGTTCACTTTTTGCACTTTTTCCAATGCAAATGCATAAAATATGTAGTGTTGTGATGAAATTGATGAGGGGCAGCAAATTAAAACCTTATTATCAGTGCAATAATACATCAAAATCTTTCACAATACACCTATCATATAAATCTAGATGAAGGATAAGTCAAAATTTAGTGAAAAATGCAAGGATTTTAAACCCTAATAGTGAAATCAAGGAATGAAAGTATGCAAAGTGATGTATGAATGAACTATAATCAGATTTATGATGTGAAATAGTTCATCTCAGATCTGAAAATGATGTCAAAATCCTACAATGCTCAATGCAAGTAAAATTTTAAAGAGAAATGAGTGAACATACTAGTTTTTTGTTGAAATTGACTATGTGTAAATGTAAATTTTGAAATTTAAATGCAAAGATACACAATAATGAGACACTACAATCAAAAATAAGATTATGAGTAGTAAAATCTGAAACAAGATTTTAACTACAAACCCTAGGTTTTGAAATCACTAGGTTATGAGAAAATTCTAAAATTTCAAGCACACCCTAGCAAATTTAGTGTGAAAATGCAATGTAAAGGATTGTAGGATGATGCATTTCTATAATTTATATCAGATCTAATGTAAAAATTAGAGATTAGGTGAAATACAAAGAAATTGATCCAAACTATGCCTTAATGCAAGTCTAGGTGTTGAAGCCATATTAAATTTTTCATTCATAGGTTCTAATGTTTTTCCTCAAGCCTATGTAATTAGGTTGGTGTATTTGTAAGTTTAGGGTTCTCCGCAAATTCTAAGAAACACTAAAACCCTAAACCCTCGTGCCAAAGTGAAGTATGAAGGTCAAAATTGTTATATTTCTTCAGTGATCACCTGTCCCCGTTACCTATGATTTAAGTTGCCCTCTTATTTCCCCCTTGATACATGGTCTGACCAGCCCCTCACCAGGTAATTACCATTTCCAACCTGAGCCTTGAAAATCTTTATTGTAGTCGCCTAGGTCACATCCTTCTAACTCTTTGTTGACAACTGGCGATGGATGGTCTCATTTCTACCTTTCCACCAGTAGTAAAATATTGACAGACTTGGCGACTGCGGAATTGCGGAAGGAGTGATAGTTGGTCGATGACTCTCGAAGATGGTGAGTGGTGGGCCTAGAACTGATGCTAGGGATTTTATTTACATTTTCGTTGTTCCTCCATGCTTCACCAAGAGGACCTTTTGGGCAATTGTGGAATTGCGGAATAAGGCGCCAACTCATAAAAACCATTTCCAGTTTCCATGAAAGCAATAATGGTGGGCCATGTCTAGAGTGGGGGCAATCTTAATTGTTTCCACCATTCCGTCAAACTTCACACCATAGTCCCAGCTAGTATTTGTGGAATGGCAGAAATCTTGACATATAGCATTCTAAAGGGTTGGGACTAGTGCATTAAATAGAAAGGATATGACATGTCATCATCTTATGGGCATGACCACCTGTTGGAGAGTTGTCCTAAATTTTGTGCAGTTGATCTGACAGTTGTCTACCATTCTGCCAAGATCATATCTCTGGTCGTACCTCTCGCCTGCGGAACTGTGGAATATGGTCTTAAATACATGTAAGGGGAGATATTTTCTTGGGATCGTGGTTAGCAGGACTACCCAGGTGGCAAGTCGTCATTGGGAAGGAAAATAATCTTTCTCTTACCTCATCAAAGACCAAATCAGTACCGTTCAAATCAAGCCAACTAAGATCAGGATTAACGGCCAAAATTTAAAAGTGTGATAGGGAGATATGTTGGCACTGATCTGATAGTGTTTCATTGCAAGAATTAATTTCTCAAGCGTGTGTTGAGTCTCCATTGCAACCACCATACAAGAATTTATTAACAAAATGATTTAGCTTATGCAGGCTCAACCTTTAGGAATCCGTTCTTCCACCCGAATTGACATTTCATCTGCTGTGTGATGAAATTTGACATACTGAAAATGCTAAAGTGAGGAAACCAAGATAGCCAACCTGGCGTGATTCAGTGCAAGAAATGACATTCCCAGTTATACGGAATTATGAAATCCAATCTTTTAATTCATTTGTGGTAATCTCCACAGGAATTCCATTTTTGACTGAAATGCCTTGAAGTGACTAGAAATTAATTGGACCAAAGATGTGCGGATGTATGCTGCATCCTAAAATTTCTATAAATAGACAAGTGTTGATGTTAGCTCGTATACTATTTGAAAAGTGTTCTGATAGTATGGCTTTCCCTTATTCCTATGTGATATGTGTGCTCCTCTATTCTATTAGGTTTTCTTCCTTGTTCTCAATTTGTCCGTACAGAATTAGAAAGACCTAGAATTATCTCCTCTGGAATAGGTGGTGCAGGGAAAATTTGGGAGCAATGGCAACATTCTGCATGCCCTTATGAACATTTCTTCTTCCTGTTGTTTCATTCAAATTGTGACTTTTGATTATGATCTCTTGATCCCAGTCATTCCCTATGTCTGTGATTAAGTAGATTAGTATCAGGTGCAGAGGGAAATCATTTCTCTCTTTACCTACATCCCTCTTCTACTTTTCCTAACAATGCATCATCTATAGTTGTAGGGATGTTTCCTCTCCAAATGTCGCATATGAAGACAGGGTGCTCCCATTTTGTTGTTGTTGTTGCTGCTGCCCCCTTGGTAGAGATGAATGGCGCTACTATATCTAGCCTGATGTGATTTCATCTAGTTTCTATCTAGTTGAGTTGGTTAGTGACCGCTCAATTTTGAAAGAGGAATCACATCCGTGCGAACGGCAATGGGCATATGGCGAAGAACTCCAGTTAATGGGGTTTTCTTTTGATATTGTCACTTGCAGTCATTCCGAATGGAGGTGGGTAATCTAGGCAGTGAATGCTCTTATCAAACTGGTAAGTGGCATATGATGGGTATGTGAGCTCTAACTACATCTATCAAATGGTCCCCCATCAACATCACTGCTTATTTTTCCCACCAAAATTGAGAGAACACACAATCTCAGGGGTACTTCAACATATACAAAGGACGTTGAACATACAGTTGTGACACGGTTACACCGGCCTCTTCCTGCAACTACATCTTTTGGTTACTAAGAAGTTCTAACTTCTTTTAACCTAAGCCTGAAGCTTGTATGCTCCCTTATCTTTATAAAAGGGAATTCAGGGCTTGAGAAAAAAACATTGGTTCGAGGTCATATTTCTAGACTTAGTCTAAAAATATGGGATCAATCTGATTAGGGAGGAATTGTAAATAGTTTGTTTTTTGCAATAAATCAGTCATACATTCCTAAGTTTCATTCTAAGTTTTAAGATGTCTTTATAGATCTGCGAAGACTATGTTATACTATGTTGAATGGTTTACTTTACAGTTTTTGTTGAGTCTTTGAAGTATGTTGTCTCCTATTGCATGTACACAATTTTGCATTTATGAATATATTTGATTAAGGATTAGACTTATTCATTGCCACAGTTTTTCCTGTATTGTATATTTTTCTTACAGCATTCGCTCAAGTAGTGAAATAATTGGCTATCTAAGAATATAGAATGTATTTCAGGTTTACAGGGATAACTAAGTATGGTAGATTCCAAGACTAGTAGAATGTTTTAATGTAAGGCATTACTACATTTTACAGTAGACTAAGTTTTATTATATCATAGTCATTTGGGTGTTTCTATAAGTTTCTTGACTCTATGGCCCTTGGATTGGCACTGGTCTATTTTAGAATATCATAATGAACTTGCATCCTTTGAATCCCCCTCATCATTATTACAAAGAAATCAACGCATTTTCCCTTTCAGCAATAGGTGTTAGAAAGTTAATGTTATTTCACATGTTCGTCTGCAAAGAAACAAAATAAATGCTTAAGAAACTAGCCCATCTTTTCACTTTATTAGATGTTCTTTAAGTAGTCTTATAGGAACATATCTGCCATTGGAACAGTGTTGTTAAGTAAACATTTCATGAGCCCTGCCCATATGAGTAGAACACTATTATCCAAAAGAAATAACACACTCCTTGGTCTCACAGAGCCTAAAGTGCAGAGGAAAGAGGGATTGAACACCCCTGTTTCCCGTTCATTGGCCAATCCCTCAAGGCAGGTCAGTTATTAGAGAATGGCCATCCTATAGACCTATGTGTTTTCTCCTTGAGATGTGGTTGGGAATTTAAAACAACCAATAGATTGGAAACTCTGCTGGGGAATTGAAATAAGAATTGTGTCTTATCCTAGAAGTTTTTATTCCCTTATTTATTACCAACATTCTTGAAGTTCATGATCAAGAAGATTTTGTCCAGTTAAGCCACTCATAGATATACAACTCTATTTTGAAAATGAAGATGAAATCATGTTCTCTCCTAAAGAGTCTTAGCTAGATAAAATCCCTTGAATATTGAAGGGTCACAGATTTGATTCTCATGTTCTTTATAGAAGAAGATTGGCAATTCTAACATATGTTTTCATGCAAAAGTTATGATACATACAAAAGATAAAGTTTCATATCTCATAATGTTCTACATGACTCTACTGTGAAGCAGGATTCAGAAAGAAGTGATATGCTTTCAAAGTTTTGTTCCTCTATAAGTAGAGGTGGTGGCTCAATAAGAAAAGGATCTGGTAATGCAGTCTAGTGTTCTTGATTTTTCATAAAATCAAAACAAAATTTGCACCAGTTGCAAAGGTGCTCCTCAGGTATTTTACAAAGACTTGAGAAATTTCTCCCTGGAAATTTAAAGATGTACATTCAACAATCACACTTTTGTTATCAAAGTGAATTTGTCAGGGAAAGGTATAAGGCCATTAACTTTAGTAATATTTACGGGTTTCCAAATCATGTACCAAATGAAGTAAGAAGTTAGATAAAAAAATTCAATAATGATAGAGCAAAAACAGCTAGCAGCCATTTGCAAGAATTTTGTGACTTCATGGGAGATTTTGAAATAGATCATGAGGATGTAGTCATAAAATTGTTTGTTCAAAATTTTAAAGGAGAAGTGAGAGATTGGTTTGCATGGTTACTCAATCAGTTTATTTTGTCATGGCAAGATTTAAAGTTTGCTTTTATGGAACAATTTGGGGAAAGAATAGATGTCGGTATGTTAAGTAAAAAACTCATGCAGATTGAGAAAGAGTATAAAGAATCAATCCCAGCCTTCAATCTAAGATTTACTAAAACAATGAGGGATATTCCTGAAAATGTTAGACCTAATGATGCTATGTGCCTAATCATATATCTAGGTGCATTCAATGAAAAGGATAGTTATCGATTGAGAGATAGAAACCCTACTACTATGATTCAAGCATATTCTTTAGCCATGAAAATGGAAAATAATTTTAAACATACAAAGATAAAGGGCTATGAGTTTGTGGAAAATAGGAGAAATGAATCTATTTGTCCCCCCATTTGCCAGAGAGAGGATAGATTGTGTAGTTCAAATAGGCCCAAGCCAGTATATGAGACTCAGGATACTAAAGGGGATTGGGATTATGACTAGAGCCAAAGAGTTCAAAATATATATAAACCCATTGCTCATCCTTCCCCTTATGTTGAGAATAAAAGGAAATCTCCAAAACCTTGTGAGGTACCTTATGAGATAAATAGTACCCAGATGCATAAGGAAGTTTTAGTTATGAAGGATCCTTTGTCTTATGCATAAATAGCAAATTGTGAGGACATATTCCTTATTTATGATGATGTAAATCTTATATCAAGATCTCATCTCCTAGAGAAACGGTTTCTCTTGATTTTGAGTGTCAAGGGGAATTTGTTCTTACCAATGATGTAGAGAGTAGTGGGCACATGACAGGATGCTCTCACCAAAGTTGTGATAGTTCTGAGTTAGAAAATGAGGCAAGCTATCAGGATAGTGATAATGAAGAATATGTAGATTTAATGCATATAAGGAATAACCCACTCTATGATGAACCTGTGAACATATCAGCAAAAAGGGATATGGAGTTATAGGACTACATAGATAATCCACTCTTTGAAGAAAATCCAGAAGAAGTTAGTAAACTCATATCAGAAAGTAAAGACAAAGTGTCAGATTTTGAGAAGGAAACTGAGTATGATTGTTTTAAGTTTGACATTGACTCGGTAAAAATTGAAAATTCCCTCAGCACTAGCTATGAAATAGATTGTGATTGCTTTTTCTTTCCAAATATATGCAAGAAGCAAAAATCAGAGGAAAATAGTTATCTCAAGTGGTTGGAGATAATTGAACTAAGCACTGACTTTCTTTTTGGTAGTGCATTTCACATGTCTATGGTTCAGAGTAGAGGGGCAGATTTTGAAGGCAATAACTCCCCCAAGGACTATCAAATTGTTTGTGACAGAGGTAAGTTTAATCTCAATAACATTTTCAGAAGCAATCTGATGAAGTCACTAGAGAATAAAATGTTTGACAGAGGCAAGTTTCACCTCTCTTCTACATAATGGCCCAGGGCTATTATGTGTTTGATCTGTTCCTCCAGAGTTCTTTTGTGATCTCGCTCTATTTAAGATGAATAGACATCCCCAACTAGAGCCACTGCTGGAACCATATTAAATTTTTCACAGGTTCTAATGTTTTTCCTCAAGCCTATGTCATTAGGTTGGTGTATTTCCAAGTTTAGGGTTCTCTACAAATTCTAAGAAACACTAAAACCCTAAACCCTTGTGCCAAAGTGAAGTATGAAGGTCAAAATTGTTATATTTCTTCAGTGACATCCTGTCCCCATTACCTATGATTTAAGTTTCCCTCTTATGTCCCCCTTGATACATGGTCTGACCAGCCCCTCGTCAAGTAATTATTGTTTCCATCCCGCACCTTGAAAATCTTTATTGTAGTCGCCTAGGTCACATCCTTCTAACTCTTTGTTGACAGGTGGCGATGGATGGTCTCATTTCTGCCTTTCCACCAGTAGAAAAATATTGACAGACTTGGTGACTATGAAATTACAGAAGAAGTGACAGCTGGTCGATGACTCTCGAAGACTGTGAGTGGTGGGCCCAAAACCAATGCTCGGGATTTTCTTTACATTTCCGTCATTTTGCCATGCTTCACCAAGAGGACCTTTTGGGCAATTGTAGAATTGCGGAATAAGGCGCCAACTCATAAAAACCATTTCTGGTTGCAATGAAAGCAATAATGGTGGGCCTTGTCTAGAGTGGGGGCAATCTTAATTGTTTCTGCCATTCCGTCAAACTTCACTCCATAGTCCCAGCTAGTATTTATGGAATGGCAGAAATCTCAACATATAGAATCATAAAGGGTTGGGACTGGTGCATTAAACAGTAGGAATATGACATGTCATCTTATGGGCATGGTCACCTATTGGAGAGTTGTCCCAAATTTCATGCAGTTGATCTATCGGTTGTCCGCCATTCCGCCAGGATCATATCTCTGGCCATACCTCTCACCTGCGGAACTGTGGAATATGGTCTTAAATACACGTAAGGGGAGATATTTTCTCAGAATCATGGTTAGCAAGACTATCCAGGTGGCAAGTCATCATTAGGAAGGAAAAGAATCTTTCTCTTACCTCATCAAAAACCAAATCAACATCGTTCAAATCAAGCTAGCTAAGATCAGGATCAACGGCTAGAATTTAAAAGTGTGACAGGGAGATATGTTGGCGCTGATCTGATAGTGTTTCAATGCAAGCATTAACTACTCAGGCATGTGCTAAGTCTCCATCGCAGCCACCATACATGAATTTATTAACAGAATGATTTGGATTATGCAGGCTTGACCTTTAGGAATCCGCGCTTCCACCCAGATTGACATTTCATCTGTTGTGTGATGAAATTTGATATAATGACAATGCAAAAGTGAGGAAACCAAGACAACCGACCTAACATGATTCAGTGCAAGAAGTGACATTCCCAATTATGCAGAATTATGAAATCCAATCTTTTAATTCATTTGTGGTAATCTCCATAGGATTTCCATTTATGGCTGAAATGTCTTGAAGTGACTGGAAATTAATTGGACCAAAGATGTGCAGATGTATGTTGCATCTTGAAATTTCTATAAATAGACAAGTGCTGATGTTACCCCATATACTATTTGAAAAGTGTTCTGATACTATGGCTTTCCCCTATTCCTATGTGATCTATGTGCTCCCCTATTCTATTGGGTTTTCTTCCTTGTTCTCATGGCTATCAATCTGCCCTTACAAAATTAGAAAGACCTAGAATTATCTCATCTAGAATAGGTGGTGCAGGGAAAATTTGGGAGCAATGGCAACATTCTGCATGCCCTTATGAGGATTTCTTCTTCCTGTTGTTTCATTCAGATTGTGACTTTTGATTCTGATCTCCTGATCCCAGCCATTCCCTATTTCTGTGATTAAGCAAATTAGTATCATGTGCAGAGGGAAATGATTTCTCTCTTTACCTACATCCCTCTTCTATTTTTCCTAACAATGCATCATCTCTAGTTGTAGGGATGTTTCCTCTCTGAATGTAGCATATGAAGACAGGGTGCTCCCATTTTGTTGTTGTTGTTGTCCCCTTGGCTAGATGAATGGTGCTACCATATCTAGCCTAATGTGATTTCATCTGGTTTCTACCTGGTTGAGTTGGTTAGTGACCGCTCAATTTTGAAAGAGGAATCACATCCTTGCAAACGACAATGGCCATAAGGCAAAGAACTCCAGTTAATGGGGTTTTCTTCTAATATTGTCACTTGCAGTCATTTCCAATGGAGGTGAGTAATCTGGGCGGTAAATGTTCTTATCAAACTGGTAAGTGGCATATGATAGGTATGTGAGCTCTAACTGCATCTATCAAATGGTCCTCCATCAGCATCACTGCTTATTTTCCCTACCAAAATTGAGAGAACACACAATCTCATGGGTACTTTAGCATATACAAAGGAAGTTGAACATACTATTGTGACACGGTTACACCGGCCTTTTCCCGCAACTATATCTTTTGGTTACTAAGAAGTTGTAACTTCTTTTAACCTAAGCCTGAAGCTTGTCTGCTCCCTTATCTTTATAAAAGGGAATTCAAGGCTTGTGAAGAAACATTGGTTCGAGGTCATATTTCCAGACTTACTCTAAAAATATGGGATCAATCTGATTAGGGAGGAATTGTAAATAGTTTGTTTTCTACAATAAATCAGTCATACATTCTTAAGTTTCATTCTAAGTTTTAAGATGTCTTTATAGATCTGCGAAGACTATGTTATAATATGTTGAATGGTTTACTTTACAGTTTATGTTGAGTCTTCAGAGTATACTGTCTCCTACTTCATGTACATAGTTTTGCATTTATGAATATATTTGATTAAGGATCAGACTTATTCATCTCCACAGTTTTTCCTGTGTTGTATATTTTTCTTATAGCATTCACTCAAGTAGTGAAATAATTGGTTGTCTGAGAATATAGAATGTATTTCGGGTTTACAGGGATAACTAAGTATGGTAGACTCCAAGACTAGTAGAATGTTTTAATGTAATGCATTACTACATTTTATAGTAGACTAAGTTTTATTAAATCACAGTCGTTTGGATGTTTCTATAAATTTCTTGACTCTATGGCCCTTGGATTGGCACTGGTCGGTTTTAGAATATCATAATGAACTTGCATCCTTCGAATCACCCTCATCATTATTACAAAGAAATCAATGCATTTTCCCTTTCAACAATAAGTGTTAGAAAGTTAATGTTATTTCACATGTTCCTGTGCAAAGAAACAAAATAAATGCTTAAGAAACTAGCCCATCTTTTCACTTTATCAGATGTTCTTTAAGCAGTCTTATAGGAACATATCTTTCATTAGAACAGTGTTGTTAAGCAAACATTTCATGAGCCCTACACATCTGATTAGAACACTATTATCCAAAAGAAATAGAAACACCCTCCTTGGTCTCGTAGAGCCTAAAGTGTAGAGGAAAGAGGGATTGAACACCCCTATTTCCTGTTCGTTGGCCAATCCCTCAAGGCAGGTCAGTTATTAGAGAATGGCCATCCTATAGACCTGTGTGTTTTCTCCTTGAGATGTGGTTGGGAATTGAAAACAACCAACACTAGGATGCCCAATTTTTTAAATTTTTGCAAGATTTATGAATGTAAAATGATGTAAATGATATGTATGAGTGAAAATATGAAGTATAACACTCAGCAAGGTGCAAAATGTATTAAAAACATGGGTTCACCAAAATGTAATGTAGAAAAAAGGGGGAAGGTGAGATTGGTTTGATGTATAGTTTAGATCCTCCTTTCACTACACTCATTAAAGGGCAGTTAACCGAGTTGAATCTCAACTTTTGCAAGAGGATTCACCTATAGGTTGGTTGTCACTTGTAATGATAGGTGTTATGCCTTGCACACATGCCCCATTTTTCCAAATGGAGACCCCTTTTTTTTCTTTAGCTTGGAGTTTCAACCTTTCTTACTTATGATGACAAGAAAGTGAAATTGTGCTTAGAATGCAAGATTTGTTCCAAATTTAAGTATTTGGCATGTTTGAAGTCATTTAATGCCTTTCATGATTGATTTGGAGGAGTTTTGATTGGGTGTGTGATTAAAAAATGGATATTTGTTGCCTTTTGCACTAATATTGGGTGTTACTATATTTTGTGCTAAAATCCTATGTCACTAGATATGGTCTTTGAAATTGCTACTACAGGTTGTGTCATGTCATAATTCCTAGTTCTCGGGCCTTAGATTTGCAAAATCATGTCAAATTCTACAAGGTTTCACTAAGGGGTTCATATGCCTTCACCCTGATGCATGTTCTTGGCACCCTAATTTGGCTAAGCCTGAAACCCTAAAACCCCTGAAAAATGGCTAAGTCTAAAATCTGGTGGATCCTCAAAAATCTAGAATTTGCATGTTAATCCTATGGATCTGGAACCTATCTCAAACATCCTTACAATATATTTAGTATAAGAAATTAATTTCTTATAATTAAATATATTTTTAAATATACTTTACCTTGGGAAATTCAAAATCTGGCAGAAAAACACCTCCTACTATAGTTTGCGCTAATATCCTATGTCACTGGATATTGGCACTGGACCCCATTCGCACAACTCAGTGCTAAAAACCCACTTCATAGGATCGATGCTAAAATCTTGTCCTACCAGACATGTCCTGTCACCTTAAAAACCTCCGCTAAGGCATTTTCAAGAAAAACAGGTTTTTTCCATCTCACTAGATATGTGTGAAAAATGGCATTCACCGAACATATTTGGTAGGACCTCAAAACTCCGTCAATCCAATGCACTGCATTTTCCCCGCCGGAAGCACTTCAAACAGTTAGTGCTAAAAGGTGAGTGCGCTGGATAGGCACTAAAATATACATCCACTACACATGTCTAGTGAGCACCCAAATCCCCACTAATCCAGTGACACCTAAAATCCCCGCTAAACCCTTTAGGAGACTCAGCGCTAAAATCAGCGTCTACTGGATATATCTCGTGAGGCCTAAAAAGACTACTTTTTGGTAAATTGACCTAGAAAACTCATTTTTGGAGGGTGCAAACTAGATTTTATGGATGAATTTGATATTTATATCCATTTATTACATCATGATGGACATTTTTACCACGTTTGTGTGGATTTTGGGCTTGTTTTGCATTAATTAATGTCATTGCACATGAATATCCAGTGACCCCCAAAAATCCCACTTTATGCAAAAAAGGCTATAAAAATGCAAAATAAAAGTATCCAAATGGATCCTAACGGCCAAAAAAACATCCGAGATCATTATATTGGCCAAATGTGTACTTGAAAATGGTGAAAAACTCAGAAAATCATGTGAAAACTAATGGATTTATGAGGTTGTTCATAAGAAAGGGATATTGACAATGAGCTGTTCCTGAGTGATCCATGGCTACAAATAGATATATTTTGATTCAAATTGATGGAAAATGACTTTTTATGATGAAATTGATGCTTGGCATTGAGAATTGCAGATCTAAGAGGACAAAGGAGCTTGTTGGAGCTGTCATGGAAGGATGAACACACAAAGATGCAATGTTGACCTAGAAATGTAGAATCTTCATTTTATCAACCAAATTATTGTTGAACCTACAAAAGGAAGTTGGTATGATGTCCAAGAGGATGGAAATAAGTCCCAGGGGCTTGAACACATAGAAGTTCAAGTCTTCATCATTGTTGTTCCTGCAGAACCTGTTCAATGTCCAGGACATGGTCACAGCTGTCCCAACTATCTAATCATCAAATGTTGATCCAGCAAGCATCCAGCTAGATATGACTTCTTAAAAAATGTTCCACATACTCTTCTTGACTATTCAATGATGGAGTTAAGTTGTCATTGATGTCAAAAAGGTGTCCTCAGTTTGTTTGATGTTTGATGTCATCAGGACGTGGTTGATCAGGTTTGTCAAGTGAAATCACAAGGTGATTTAGGGTTGTCAAGTGTGGACAAATGTTCATCATTCATGTGTGCTTGTCTATGTTTGGACAGAGTTTGCTTAGAAGCTGTGATTCATTTCATACTTGATGAAGTGCATATCATGTTTGGTTATGCAGTGTAGAGATACATACTTGTTAAAGGATCAGGAGGATCAAAGAGTTCACATCATCCTGTGTAGAGTTTATATGTTATTGATTACATCATCTTGTGTGTTCTTTACAGATGACTTGTAGTGGTAGTGACTTGATAATTTGATCTCAGGAGCCTTCATCATGTTGTCTGACTTTCTCTACAATAAGGATTGGTTTTGTGTGGCATACTCTATATCAAGGATTGATAGAAGTGATCACAGGAGTTGTCATACCACTGAGTTTACAGATGCAGATATCAGTTGGATTTCATGCAAGTTTCTTCAAGGTGATGTCATCAGGACTTGCAGTGTGTTCTCAAGTTTGATGTCATATTGGTTATGCTTCACTCATGTTCATCGTCCATGGTTATGCAGTGTGAAATGATGATCTTCACAAGTTCATTTATTGTCTAACACACAGGAGGTTGATCTCAAGAAATTCAGAGTTTGTTTGGAGTTGAATTGAGAAGTTGTGTCATAAAGTTAAGTTGCTTTGAGTATTTATGGTTGCTTCATGATGATGTTCTTTGCTTCACCATCAGAAGGATAGTTGTTGTGTTTTATAGGTTCATCCCATACTTCATGATTCATCAGTGGCAATGACATATCATTCAAGTCAGTGACATTCACTATATACTATGCAAGCTGTTTTCAAGTCAGGAAAAGGTTCTTGTTTAAATCACATGACTAGGTGGTAAAATGGCAATGAGCAACAAGGTGCTTCATTTTGGCTCATAACAAGATTGGAATTATTTTTTATTAAGTTTATAAGCTCAAGGTTTACAAAGGAGTTTATAAAGTTCTATTTTTCATATATTTATGTTATAATTTCAAACTGACCTGTGACAGAAGGTCATTTCACTAAATGTCACCTAGTGGAGGGTTTAATACCACAAGGCAACCGGCCCCCTTTCCCCCTTTCCACCGATAGAGTAAGTCTTCCACATTAGCGGGCAAAAGCTTATCAAAGGCTATGATTTGGGCGGGTTTTCAAGTTTTTTTGAATTTAAAACTATCACCATAAAAAGGCAAAAAGGTGGAGCATGACTTTGTGAAAGTTTCTAATGGAAATTGCATGGACACCAAAATATAAGGTAAAAGAGCATCGATTTTTCAAAGGAGCATAGTATATATTTGATTTAAAGTTTCTATTAAAGAAGCCCGAATACTAAGCCATTTCTTTGGCTTTAGTTTATTTTTTTTAGAAACTCTTTTAAACCACTAAAGTGGTCGGCCCCCACTTATGTCATTTTTTATGACATTAAAAAGTATTTTTCTAATTATTATTTAAACAAAAGATGGGCATGTTAGATTTTCAGGGGTTTCTATTTAAGAGATTTATTCCTTTTAAAATCCATCTCATGTGTTTAAAGGAAAAGGGAAGTAATATTGTATAAAGATTTTTTATCTTTTTAAGAACTCATACAGATGGTTTCAGAGAATTTGAATGTAATTTCTTTTGGTGAAATTTTTTTGAGGATGAAGATATAATCATTGAAGAATGATTTTCTTGAGATTTTTTGCTGATTTTTTTTTTGGATATGAAGAGTCTTATTGAAAAAAAAAAATATGAAGGATCATGTTTGCAGAGAAGATAAACAAAATTTTTGAGAAGGAGATGAAAGATTGGAGGGATATTCAAAATGAAAATTGAAAAGAAATTGATTTTTTTTTGCAGAGATGTAATTCGTTTGGTTCAGGATTTGTTGCAGGTTCTTTATAAGGAAGAAGTTGAAAAGATTTTTTATTGTAGAATTTGAGGAGTTTTGAAGACATTTTTGTTACAAGAATATCAAGAGATGAATTTTTTTTCAGATGCAAGAATATCAAAGATTGAAGACAAAATATGAAAAGTCTTTTGATGTAAATGAAGGTGAATGGATTACAAGATCGATTTTATTGTAGAAGAAGATGTATTATTATCTAATTTTTAATTGGGCTTATAGGTGCTTTGATAGGTGTTGTTGAAGTGCAGAGAAATATATGATTATGAAGATAACGTCATGAAAATACTTTTTAAAAGAAAACATAGAAGAATGTGTGGGTATGAGCTAATTTGCAGTGAGATATGTCTTCCTGATCAGGTGAATTAAATAATTCAAGGATAGAATATCAGAGGATTGGAATGATGGAATGTATGTTGTAGATGAGTTGATTTGAATGGTGCAAATCAGATTGAGCAGCAATCATTTCTTGCACATGAGATTTAGAGTTCTGATTGATTGAGAAATGCCAGTGAGGCACAACAGTATGCCAGTGAGGCTTGTAGGTCGGTAAGACCATTTGTCAGTGAGACACAGCCAGTGAGGCTTGTAAAGATATTTTTCAAGGTTAAGCCAGTGAGGCAGTTTTGGAGTGGTTTTTATACCCCAGGAGGGTTTTCCACTCATGCATATCTTGTGTTATGATTCATATTGATCTTCCTTGTGTGTGTTTAATTTACTTATGAAGTTTTATTCTCTTTCTGTATTCACAGTCATGTGCATATGTATTTGACAAATCAAAGGTATCATTCATTCCTTGTGCTCAAAAAGTTAAAGTTTGAAAAAGATTAAAAAATTCACACAACACTGATTCACCCCCCCTCTCAGTGTTGTCCTTAACTCCTACATTCAACTCATTGGAAAAGTCATTTTTCCTATTAGACAACTCAAAAGTGACATGCAATAGGATGATCCAGTCATCACATAAAATCCTGTCATATTGCATAAACACTTGTTTTCACATGTCACGTGACCTTCTTTTGACTTTCTTTTGTCTTGGAAATTGTCTCTTTGTCATACACAACCAAATGGGTATTCATTTTGTCCAAATTCAATGTATTTCAAGGCTATATTTTGTCTTTTCTGTCAAGGCAAAATCAAATCTGAGAATGTAACAAACTGTTGTACCATATTAAATGCCATGTAATCTGGACCATTGGTATTGAGTTAATCTCCACCATCCATTGAAAAAATCACTGCAGTTGTCTCTCTATATAAAGACAACTTCTCTCATTATAAAATATATAAGGGAAGCACTAAAGAAAGGATTGTTGAAACTCTGCCATTTTTCTGAATCAATATAAATAAGAATTCATTTGCCTCTGCCATTTGAGTTCATTTTGTTGATTAGACGTGGTTATCGTGGTTCTTCACCTTTCCAATTAGTTATTCAGTTGCATTTGTGATTAATCATTTAGATATTTAATGGATTTCCTGTCCATACCATTAATGGCTTGTTGATTGTATGTCATTCAGCATGGTTAGTCTAGGCATATCTATATGAGATAAGTTTGATTGTGTAAGTTCATCGAGTTGCGCCAAGACTTGGGTATTGGATGAATCTTTCACAGTTTGAAAACCCTTGTGTTTCCTCAGAAGGTTGCACAGTCTCTGTGGCATTGTGGGCTGCCTGGTTAAGCAGGGATTCATTTGTTGTTGGGAATCTGTCTATCTGTTTGATTGATCATTTCTAGAATTGTCTATAGGATCTCTCTATCCCTTCTCTCTTCCCTTTTCCTTTTGCATTTTATTTATCAGATCATGTTAGATAAGGTTTCATCAACTTGCATAGTGCTATCATAGATTTCATGATTAATGAATGTAAGTTAATAGATTGCTGGTTGCATGCTAAAATTACATATTTTGTAGCAATCTGAGTACATATCAGTTTGTTTATGCATTGTCAATTTAGAAAATTGATCAAAGCTATGTCCAATTGAGCCCTAATACACTAAATTTTATTTGCATTGCATGTAATTCCCCTTAGTTGGTATAGCCAAAACATTCCACTGAGTTATCCTGCAAGCTAAGACCTAGCTATATAAACCTTGGGGAAGTTTTTTCCAAGATAGGATTCCTTTCAAGAGAGGTGAGGCAACCTACATTTCACTTATGTTGCTATGTGCTAAAACCACCATCAAAAATAGGGAAATTTGGAAATTAAATTGTTATTGTGTTAATTTAAGCCCAATTATGCTCATAACCCTAATTATTGCAAAATCGTAAATAAACAGACGAACTCTGACAAATGCTCGCACACAAAGATACTAGATGAAGATTAGATTCATACTAGATTTCAAAATTTGAGATTCAAAAATGGCAAGGATGGAGGGACTCCCACAGAAGTCCAATGTAGTATTTTTATCGGGGGTTTCTGGACCTTTTCTGATGCTGATTATCACTGTTCCATTAATTTCCAGCTCTAGAAATCTAGAGGACACAGGGACTAGCGCCCTTGTCTTGATAGTCTTATTTTCTACTCTTTCTTTTAGGTCTAGGATCCTTACACTTTGCAATGCTCCTCTGTAACTCCACTCTGCAAAATACAACACCTATAACCTACAATCACAAGAGAGGGCTTGGGGGTTGTGGTGTTTAGGAGCTTGCCTTGGTCAAGCCCCGGAATGATATTCAAGCCTTCCAACACTATTGTTAGATAGAGAGTGCATATCCTTGTAGGACAAAGGAAAAAACAAATTGATAAATAATTGATTGAAAGCACAAATAGATATCACCTTAGAGGTGTATCTCTCACATAGATGAAGATCCTTCACAACATGAGAAGATGAAGCCAAATCTGTAATAACAAACACAACAACAATATTCTACTCTGCAACACAATGAATGCCTTGAATGCTCTAAAATCATAAGTTTACCAAAATCACATAATCATCTTCTATTTTACAAATGAAACCCTAAACATGATTATATATGCATTCCCACTACAAATTTCATAACTCAAACTTAAGATGTCGGCAACAGACACTTTTAATGGTCTCCAATTGACATTCAAATTTAAGACCCCACCAAAATAGGGTAGGACAAGGGCGTGGGTGCTCTTGTCCCAGGACCTATTTTGGGTCAAGGTTTAGGCTCTACAATGTCCCTCAAGCCCCATTTGACATGGGTTTTAGGCCATTTTGTCTCGGGAGTCAATTCTAACATGCATGATGAAAAACAAGGGACCCGGGAGGTAAACTTAGGAGGTAAAAGTCCTACGTGGACATTTTATGATATAACAATTCTTCATGTTTCCCACTTTTTGTTTTCATTTATTTTCAACATTTGAATCTATTTTTATCATTTCATGTTGTTCAAGGTTGTTTTTGTGGTGACATTTTGCCTGTGTTGGCCCTTCTCCAGGCCATCAAACCTTTTTTGTCTTTATGCCATTTTGGCATGGCATCTCTAGGATCCATGATCTCCAACTCTTGACATTTTATGCTTTCTTAGTCTTTTAAAGATCACAAGATCATGCCTCATTGGATTTACCCACCATTTGGGCATGATTTAGAGGGTATCCCTGACTCCCGATCTCCAACAAGCTTTCCTCCATATCATTAGCGAACTCGGGGTGTTAGGGTGTCATGTTTTGGGTTGACATTTAGGTATGATGTATCTCGCATTTCTAACTGATCTTGAATTTTGATATCCCTTAGTTGACCAAGCCTTTCAAGGTCAGTGAATTAGAGTTATCCTTATTTGAGTATAGGTTATGAGGCATCCCTAATCCCCAATAGCCCTCCTCTAGTGCATTTTTGAGGAACAATTCTATGTCTCGGTGATGTCCTCTGATACCTCTTTTGACATAGGTTATGAAGTATTCCCAGACCCTAATCCCTGATGACTCTACAATATTAATCATGAAGGGTTTGTGGAACTATTTCCTTTGTCTAGCATCAAACCTACATCTGACTTCGTGCCTCATTGTGTGTACTGAGCTAATTCCTCTCTAATGATGGGCTTTAAGTTAAATAATGAATCAATCTTACTTTAATGTTACACACATGTAACTGGTTTGATTACTCTCATGTTTTATAATAGATGGTTTGTTTAGATTTTTGCAATGTAATGCAAGGTGATCCTCCACAAAGAGAGATGAAGTATGAGTACAAGGGTTATCACCCTCCATCAAAGATGTTCTCCCCTTACACTGAGATAGGAGACACCAGCTTGGGATAATAAAGTGTGCAAGAATTCTTGTAGAAAGTACATGGGGAAGGTGAGAAGACATTTGAGGCCTAGTGCATGGCCTCTTCTAGTTTGGCTTTGGTAGTTTCTTCCCAATATCCTTACAGTCTCTAGAATTAGTACTCGCTTGTGCTAAAAGGTATGACCAGAAGAACAAGAGGGTGCTGGGGCCATCATGGTAGATTGTTCTAGACATCAATCCTAACATAATTGAGAAAGTATCTAGCCTCCCTACATATGCTAAGTATGACAAGATAGACATGAAAGAGGCCAAGTGGACTACTATGAGAGGAAGAAGTTCACTACCACCAATCTCATTAATGACAATCTCCTCTTGATCAAAAGAAAGTCTGCTAAGAAAATGGCCAAGGTACAGAACTAGAGAGAGTTTAAAGAGGATGTCAAAGACATCATTTCATTGTTGAGTAGGGTGTTTGGCTCTCCTAATGTTATGGAGTTCTATCCACGGATGTGTTATTTCATAGTTAGCATGTATGATACAAAGAGAATAGATTGGGGCACCCTTATTAGCAATAATTTTCATGAGAAATTAATAGATGTGCAAGAGTTTGGTAGGCTCTACATGACATCTTACCTAGTATACCTCCTAGCATACCAAGCTAGCTCTCTAGGATTGACAAGCGTTGGCTCCATCCAATCGAGAGAAACTAAAGTTTTTGATCACTACCCATAGTTGGAACTCAAGGAGAGCCAGAAACACTATTGCATTGTAACTGATGCATTTATTTATGCAATCATCAAAGGCCTAGAGAATGACTACGCAAAGAGATTGTCCCTAGAGGCCACCAATGAATTAGTAAACTAGGGTAGTTAGTTCATACAATTTAAAACATTCTCTTATATTAGGGTTGTTGGATTCCATAAGGCACCCTACAAACTCCCTAGGTATCCAAGTGAATCCTTCTATTGGAGCTTTGCAGGCATGTTGCAGAGATATAGAGGCTGGTGGTTGGGAAACACAAGGCTAGATTTACCTTCCCCATTATAGTTGGGGTATACTCTTGTGCCCATATGTAGAATATTAAGACTACAAAATTGGAAAAGGTCCCATTTGCCATGGATTTATATAATGATATAAGAAACATATTTGACCCTATTGGGAAAATGAGCCCATTGATTGGGGCATTTTACTCACATGAGCTTGCATTTGAAGATCACTAGGCTAACTGCTTAGATAAGCATGAAATGAGAAAAAAATGGATTACTACAAGTTAATCTTGAACATGATCAAGGATTTTCATGTGGATCATGTCCAAAAGGGCAGGAAAGAAGATGGGAAGGTAATGGACCCTAATGGACCCTTCACATTGTTGGTTCTCATCTTTTATGATACTTAAACTTATAATATTTTTGCCAAAATCCATCAAAGTGCACCCTTTAAATCTGCGCTTGTGTCTTTACCCTATTGAATCCCTTTGAAATTTTTGAAAAAGACCAAAAAATGGTTAAGTTTGGTGATTTCAGCCTGTTGGGGCCTTCTTGGAATTATTTTGGTGAGTTCCTAGTTCCTTGGAACTTGCCAACAAGCATCAAGAAGGGAAAATAAAAATCCTATCGGTAATTTGGGTGGTTCTTGGAACTTAGGAACTTGCCAACAAGTTCCTAGTTCCTAGTGAACCCCTGATCATTGACAAGGGACTTAGTGTGAAGAATGAAGATAAATATTTTAGTGTTTTGTGGTGTTCCAAGAACACTAGAAATCCTTGAAAGTGTTCCAAGTTCCTTCTCGACCCCTGATCATCGAAGTGGAAAAATGTCTAAGTCATGAAAAAGAGAACAAGGCTGAATGGAGTAAACTTCATCGAGTTCTAGGTGATGTGGAACTCACCGTGAGATAAGAAAATGAAGAAGAGATGATCTTTGGACTTTTGCCTAGTTCTTGGAACTAGGAGAACCCCTAAAATATTCCTAGTGAAGTCCCAAAAAGGAAAATAAGACTAAGGCATGTCGACAAAGAAGAAAAGAAGAGAAGAATATGACTTCGGCGAGTTCCAGGTGATGTGGAACTCATCGACAAGGTGAACAAAGAAAAGGAAAGACAAAGGGATTGGTGTTTCACTTAGCTCCAAGAACCAAGGAAACTATTGCCACGGTTGCAGAGTTCCCAGGCACCTCCAAAACTCTAACAAGCTAAAGAAAAGGGTCCTAACGAAAGGAAAAATTAAAAAATGACTAAGCAGGGAAACTAAAGTGTAACCAAGGTAAATGATAGAGAAGGGGAAGAGAAGAAGGAGGCAAGTAGAGATTTTAGTGAGTTCCAGGTGATGTGGAACTCGTTGACAAAGAGGAAAAGAGGATGAATTTTGGTGAGTTCTCAATGACTAGGAGCTCACTTAAAAAGTTCCTAGTAATGTCATAAGCACTGAATAAGGAACATCAAAACTTTTAAAGTGTTGTAAAAGCTTGTTAAGCACTATTTCCTGCCTATTGACTGCAAATACACATCCCTACCTACCATATGATGCCATTAATGCCCAACACAAGAAGGTTGGTGGGAGATGGAATTAAATGAGGACGATGTACAGGTGGATAGATGAACTCCCAGTGACGCAAGATTCTTGTAGGAACTTCCATGATTAATTTGTTATATTTAGGTATGGGTGCACACTCTAGAAGGACATGATTCAGGTGCAAATCCGCATGGGCATGTTGCAAGTCACTGGGTCACCCTTGTCCTTTTCTAGGCACAATTTCTTCTCTTCCAAGGTGGCCAGTAGGAGTCAACGAGTTTATAGTGCATTATGACATTCATTTCAAGGGATGGAAAAACATTATGGTTGCAGAGTAGAGCTGAACAAGATAGAATTTTTATGAAACTTGCAGTTTCTTCTAGTTGTTGGTGTACTGTCACCTAACTCTGTATTCTCACACCCAAACAAGTGACAACTGGACCAACAGTTGAACTGATTGCAGTGATGTTTTGCAATGATTCTCTACTTATTTTACAAGGTGTAGCTACCTTCAAATGATATGCAAAGAATGGAAATATGGTATGCTTTTCACCAGAAAGAAGAAAAGGTGATGCTTTTAACCAGAAAGCATAAAGGCAATAAATCTCAATATAATCTAAATTCAAAGAAGTACAAAGACTTCAATAGCTATAATCTCAATCACACTATTAAGAATCACAACAATTATCATACAAATCACCACTACCAACCATTCATCAAAAGATAAACATCTACAATAATGAGAAAAAATAGAATTATCCAATTACTTCAACATAGAACTAATAATTAGTAAACCAGCAACACATTCAACATAGGAAGAATAAGCATCCAATAACCATAACACAAATTTTACAATTACTGAATTCCCACTGTACCAACTTCAATTCATATATTAAAGAAACTGAAAGTATCGACACATCAAAATTGATCTCTAATCAAAACAAAGTTTGCCAAAGATTCTAAATATTGATAGGATTTTAGAATTTATAGCCTTCTCACCATAACTATCTTTAAAAATCATAACAGCTTCTTGGGGACAACCAATTTAAAGAGTTTTTTAAAAATAAGCAAAATTTAAAGAGAGCTCCCTAGAGACAATAGTGTTTTTGCATGAAATAAAAATCAAAGCATATGAAAAAGTCATCAGTTGATAATTTTCACATCTTCATCATGTGCCACCTCCCTTTGCTCTGCTTCCTTCTCTTTACTTTGTCCGTCTCCCGAAGATGAATCGATATGTGCCGCTTGAGTTGCTAATGCCCACAATTTTTCCTTGTATGTCTAGTACCTACCAATGATCAGTGTTAACGCCTTGTCACTTGGGATGCCAATGATGTTTTCTTGGAGATTTCATTTACTAATCATCCGATCAACATTCGCCATCCTTTTATGTATTTCATTGATTTAACTTTTGAAGGTTCTAAGATAAGTTGTCGTTCTTCCAAGTTTTCCAAGTGACTCACAAGTGATTGTATTAGTAGCCACAAGTGATTGTATTAGTAGCCACAAGTGATTGTATTAGTAGCCACAAGTTCCTCATTAATCATCTTCTTGAAATTCTATTTTATCTCTTTGATGTCAAGCAACTTATCTTCATCCTCACCGAACGCTTCTGTGTCCAAAATTGTGAAATTGCTCTTAAGGTCTTTCATATTAGTGAAATAATGTGTTAATGTACTCCTCATCTCTTCCTCCACTGATCCCAGTACAGATATTTTCCATTCAAGTGTATCTAGCCATATTGTAGATTCATATTCCTTGGGGTCAATCAGGACCTTTTCAGCTATAAGAATGTTAATGTCAATATTGATCATTTCTTGAACCTCTTTAGAAACAATAAAAAGACTACTATTGTCTTTTCTAAAAATTTGTAATTCTGTGGCCAATGTCTCCCTTTTACTAGAAATAGAGGTGTACAAATTTGCAACTTCCTCAATATATAATAAATCATCAAGGATAATATTCTCCACCCATTTCTCAACAACATTGCCTAAGGCCTAGCTCCATTTGATTTGTTGCAACAAATTGGGGTCTTGGCTATCCATAGCTATGTTAGGCATTTCCTTTGAAGGTGAAGTAGTAATTCTCAAAATAGATTGAATAAATGAAGTTAATGATCTCACCTGAGCTTGCAGCTTGGCCTTCTCCTGTTGTTCATTCTTTACCCTTTCTGACAATGCGCCCATAGAGAATATGGCATCATAGATTTCACCTTCAATAGTGGAAGATCCCATATCAACTTGGCTCATATTGAAATAAGCTTCTGTAACTTCATCTTCAGTTTTATCTCCAAGAGGATCAATAATTTCTAAAACATGGTGCCTAGTGGAGGGATCCGCAACTATCTTGGACATCCTCTTGGCCCGCTTGGGTTTAGGAGTATCTTGTAGCAACTTAGCCACAACATCTATTTTGGTATCTAGCATGGGCACATATCTCTTCTTCTTCTCAACAACCTTCTTTAGCCACGAGGGGGAGGAGGAAGTAGAAACACTAGCATTGACATTAGTATTCAAAATCACACCATTCTAATGCATAGGAGGAGTACTTTGTCCAGGAGGACTATCTAAAGCAGGAGAATTTGGATTGCCAAACAAAGATTGAAAGACATTATCATCACCAATTAGATTAAAAATCAAATAATCACCACCAGATACCAGGGAAGTAGAAAGTAGCACATGGTCTACTTGCAATTGTGAAGCATCCAATCTCTTTTCTATTTCTTTTTTCATAGGCATAGCCTTCAACCTTCTGTTATCCTCAAGTTATTCTCCATCTCTGCCCATTTGTGATCCAAATCTATGAAGAGTTGTATCCAAACTTGATGTACTTCTAAGAGTATGAGGCACTGCACCTGAGACTTGCTCTATTCTTTTACGACAGATTCCTTTTGTGTTGAAGATCCAGCATGCTCTCTAAATTTCTTATTAAGCCACTTCTCAGTTCTTCTTAAAACATGAAAAGAATGAATCATAATATCCATGACTTCTTTTTCTAACTAGCATACATGAGGCAAGGGTTGTGCAATAGCATCATGATAACCTTCATCCAAAATATTCAAGTTATCATCTGTACCTTCTGGGACTTGTAATGGCAATTCAAAAGCATAGACTTGGTCAATAGTTAACCTCATCCAACTTCTTCATTGTACTTCCTTTTCATCCATGCAGTCTTCCTAGTAGTCCTCAAGATGAGGCTTATGTAGATATAGGCCACCCCCATGCATGTTCCTTTTCACAAAATTTTTGTTGTCAAAGGTTGTTCTCCCAGGCAATGAATGGAGATTATACTCAGCGAACAATTTCTCCACACTTTGGGCATTATCATTGCTTTTACAAGAAAAGAAAGACAAAGACACATGAATGGAATATCCTTTCTTCTTCATGGAATGGTACTTGATATTTACAGTCACCATTTGGCAACAAACTTCCAATAACACCAGAAAATCTGAAGGATACCTCAGCAATTTCAATAGGGCATTTTTAAAACCCCCAATTCTTAAATAAGAAAAATGATCAAACTGAATATCAAAAGTGCCAAAATTCATTACCAACGCAGCTGCTTTAGGGGAGATTCTCCTTTCTAAAGAACCTTCAATCTTCTTTGCAGAGAGCGTAAGGAAAGCATCATTCACCCTGCAAAAATCTCTCATTCTGATATCCTTTTGCAATTGAAGGAAATAACGATACACAAGTGTGTCTAGAGTAAGAGACCCTTGTGCTCTCAAACTAGGCTAGACAACCTTTTTGTTGGCTAGGATGTACACCATAGAGAACACATATGAAAAATCACCTTATGCTAAAAGTTCACTAGCTGCTCGTGCATGTGTTCACTTATCAATTTGGCCCAGTCTATGTGTTGAGATTCACTCCAAATGAGAAAAATGAATTGGCACATCCATTATTTGAAAGAGTCAGATTCAACACTCCTAATGATATGATGTAATAAAGTAATCATATTGGAGATTTCCTCTTTAAAGTGACCTCTTTTCAAACAGGTAGGAAGTCTAGACTTCCCTTTCTTATCAACCTTTAGCCAACTTTTGGCAATATGACTTTGACACCAGTCTTTCTTTTCCCATAAATATCCCCAACTAGTAGTGAGAGACACATCAACAAATTCCTCATAATCTATCAATCTCAAAGCATGTGACATGGCTTCTGAATTGATTTTTGCTATCATAGAGCCATCAGAGGCTCGTATCTCTTGTGAATCAAGGTAGTAATTCTTCACACATGCAACAATCAAATCTGGACAAGGCATGACAGGTGGGAAACCTCCAACTTGGGCTAACCCACTGCCTACAATTTTCTCCACAAGGGAGGACCTAGTTTCTTGCTACATTCTCTCCCAGAAACCCTCTAAATCCACATGACCAAGGCCTATATCCCTTACATTTGATAAATGGTATTCTCAACAATAGAGAGAATTGGGGACCCTTGAAATTTATATTTCATCCCGACTTGCTTGAGGAACCAAAAAGTAAACAATTTTGAAATAGTCAAGGATGTAAAAGAGGTCCACAAGACATTTGGGGAAAACTGACTATCCAGACTCATGAAAGAAAATTGGTTCTTCCCAGACCAAATGAATCACAATTAAAAATTTTCATAGTAAGAGAGATGAGGAGGAAAAGCTAATTATTTTGACTTGTTGGCAAAGAGTTCATGTTCTTGTAGGCACTCAATTCCTTTCCTCCACGTTGGTTATGAAGAGAAAGGAGGAGTTTACAAATAGTTTAGGAGTGGTCTTTATGACCAATAACTCCATCACTCCTACATGCCACCATAGAGTTTAAATAGGCACAGAAGTACGAAGGATATCCACAGTTATGGGGAGAGTGAAGCCTTTTAAAAAGGCTATATTATTGATGGATAAGAGGGCAACTAGAGGAGCAAAGAGAGACAATAGTTTCTAAAAATAGAAATGATCTTCTGATTTCTCGCTTGGAAAGATAGAAGTACTACTTCAATAAGCATAAAGAGAGATAGTTTATTCTCCACTAAAGGAAGTAGGATGAAGGAGATAGTTTATTCGGCTACTTAAAGTCTCATATCAAAGCTTATTAAATTCTCCATAAATTGTATTTAATCTTGGCGGTGAACTGTACTTCAAAATTCTTAAATGACCCCCTTTATTTCCCTCTGAAAAGTGTGCAAACACTTTTCCCAACATTCCAAATTTACAACGGGCTAATAGGTGTCACTTCTTCGTACTCATTGATAACTCAAAGGACAACACTTTAGGAGTAATAAACACGTTTAGTCAGGGCGTCAAAGTTTTTCTGAACAAATGAACCAACTAACCGAGAGTTCAAAAGTTCAAAGAACTTCCAACTCTTCATAGTACGAAGGATTTTCTTATAACAAAAAACACAAGACCAAAAGATAAGTCTTAAGACACTTACTTTTGTGAGGAGTTGGGGAATTGGGAGGTTTAGGAACTTTTGAACTCGCCGACTGAGGTACAAAAAGGCAAGGGATTGCTGACTATACATAAAAATGACTAAGCGAAAGGAATGTGACTTAAAAGTAGGCACAAATAATAAAGAATAAGGGTAGAACAATAACTTAACATATGAATGACTTAGAAAATTTTGAAAATGAGGTAACACTAGTTATTGGTTAAAGAATAATTGTATTGTAATACTTTTCTAGATTCTCCCTCTGTCACACCCCAAATTTTGACTATGATTTACTTTTTACTTGCACATAATTAGTAGTTAATTATGCATGAATTAATGATTTGACATTATATGAAAATGTCAGGATAAATCAATGATATAATGAGTTTAAGTATATATGATTAGAATTTAGACATGTGTCTATAAGATGTCATAATTATTTATTCATAAGGTTTATGGATTGCCTAACGATGCACTAATCCCAGTTTGGTGATTGCAAGTTGTAGCTAGGAAACAGGCTTTTCCACCCTATGAGAAAGAGAGGGAGAGCATCATCAGAGAGAAGAGATGATGCAGGAGCATCCCTGGTTCAATACCAATCTTGCATCAACCAAAAACTTTTGCATTTCAATTTTTTTGCAGTTTAATTTGTTTCCTTTCATTTTACAGTTCAGTTCAGGCAGTTTAGTCAGAAGCATTTTTTGTATTTTGGTACGCATTTTACTATAGTTACATTTCACACCTTACGGAGCTAGACTTAGCATCTAGATTCATTCATCTACATCATATCCAGAATTAGGAACATTTGGATTAAGTACCAGAAAGTTATCGCTATCAAAAGATTGACTATTTTCTCATAACAGAGCATCCTGACAGTCTCTAATATTTAGCTAAAGGAGAAGACTTGTGGAGCTTAACGACACATCATTCAATGATATTTGGTTCATGGCTGACCTTCCTCGAGATCCGTATATCATTCCATTCATTTGCAAAAGTGTTCTACATGATTAGGTCTGACCTATCCGTGTACACACGTTACAACTCTTCATTGGAGTATGTGACCTTCCTTGGCCAACGTAGAGGAATCTATTGTCCCGGAGATGATATATATTAATGTAATAGAACCTTAGGAAAGCAGTTAGTTAGCATAGTTCTCATGATATAGAAGATAGATAGTTTTGGCTCCTTCGTGTAGGGACTTCAATGTTATATCTTGTGCATATACTGTAATTAGGCCTATGAGCCCTAATTGTAAGCCCGCATGATGCCAACCAGTTTGTCTTTGAATTCTATGATATAATGAATGAATGAATCTAAATTTTTTCATTTCTTTAAGTTATTTCTATTGTGTTTACTCTTGCTGCACGGTCTGGATAGTTCACTTTGTGAACCCTCCTACCGTGACTGCACCAAGTGGTATCAGAGTGAAAGTTTGAATCTTTGGGAGCGAGTTGAGCAAAGTTGGCGAAGGAATTCTGTAAGATCTTGCTGTGGACAGATCGCTGAACTAAGGTAGGTTACTTGTGTCACAACTGATCACCGATTGTGAGGCAACTGTCACCTTGTAGCTCGATCACCGAACTTGAGGCAGTTTGCACTTGATCCTAGGAAGAATGTCACCGAGGAGAGTTGTTGTTGTTGGAACAATGGCTGGTAGAATGGATGAGATGATGGAAATAATGAAAATAATGTGAATTTGATTGGATGTTGTTGAAGAAGATAGGCGAAAAGGATTAACACCGAGACCTAATGTTGAAAGTGATGATGAAGAGGAATTTCAATCTGTTGAACAAATTGGTGAAACCCTAGGAGGTGATGAAGAAGAAGAATCAGATCAAGTAAAGATGTTGCAAGCTATTTCAAAGATTGGAAAAAGACCTAGATTTGATGTGTCAAATTATACTAGTAATTTGAACCCTGAAGAGTTGATTGACTGGATAAATGGCATGGAAGAATACTTTGAATATGAGGAATTTGAAGATTTGGAGAAGGTGAAATTTGCACAGACAAAATTGCAAGGTCATGTTGCTATATGGTGGAAAGAAGTTTAGTTGGATAGAAACAAAAGAGGAAAATAAAAGATTACAAAGTGGGATAGGATGGTGACAAAACTAAAGAATCAATTTATACCTGCTGACTACGAGTTGGAGTTGTTGAAAAGATTGCAGAACCTGAGACAAAAGGAGAAATCTGTGAAGGAGTATACTGAAGAATTTCATAAGATGATTATAAGGATAAGACATAGAGAAGCAAGTAAGGAGAAAGTGGCTAGATACATCAATGGATTGAGATTGAGCATTCAAGAAGAACTAAGCTTGGTAAGAATGATATCTTTGGAAGAAGCATATCAGTTTGCCCTGAAAGTTGAAGAGAAGCTAAATAAAAGGCATGATCTGAGATAGAGAGGTAGAGGAGGTAAATTTCAAAGAGGAAGAACATTTTTTGAAAGAGATAGATCATTTGCGAAGCAGAACAAGCCTGACAACCCATTCAAAAAGAATGACAGAGATAATAATGCTTACCAGAGAGATGACAATCTTTTTTACCGGAGAGGAAACCCTAGTGCATACCAGAATGAAGGATACAGAAGAGAGGGAAGAGGATTCGATAGGAGAACATTCAAAGGTACTTGTTTTAAGTGTGGACGTGAAGGACATAGAGCATTCGAATGTAATCAGGGTAGTACAAGTAAGAGGACAAAAAATAGTGGAAGAGCAGCCTATGTGGACGAAGAACCTATTGAACTAGGTGATCCCTGTTCAGTTGGTAAACCTTAGAAAGGAGAATCAGTGGTGATGAGGAGAGCACTATTTAAAGTAGAAACAAATGAGGAACCACCGCAGAGGAAAAGTTTGTTCAGAACAAGATGCAAATCAGGAAGTAAGTGTTGTAAAGTTGTGATTGATAGTGGTAGTTCAGATAACCTAATTTTAGAGGAGATCGTGACTAAGCTGAAGTTGGAAAGATTGAAACACCCTAAACCCTATCAGATAGCATGGATTTAGGATGATCATAAGGTATTGGTGAGTGAACAATGTTTGGTGAAATTTCATATTAGATCTTATCATGATGAAGTCTTGTGTGATATTATGCCTATGGATGTTTGTCATATCTTGTTGGGTAGACCTTGGCAGTATGATAGAAAAACTATACATGATGGGAGAAAGAATACATACACTATAATAGCAAATGGAAAGAGAATTACTTTTATTCCTTTGGAGGATGATCCTAAGAGTGAAGTATGTGGAAATGCTATAATTTGTTTGGTAGATAGAAGAAAATTTCTGGATGGTTTGAGACATGAGAATATGTGTTATGCCTTGATTCCTAAGAAGCCTGAAGCATTGAAGAAGGAGACTAAAGAATCACAATTGGATGAGATAACAGAGTTGCTGATAGAGTATGAAGACATCATATCAGATAATGTGCCTAAAGGATTTCCACCTATATGGAGTATCAGTCATCACATGGATCTTATACCGAGAGCAAGTTTGCGTAAAAAAGTAGCACACAAAATGACACCGACAGAGAATGAGAAACTAAATAGACAGATACAAGAATTGTTGAGGAAAGGTTTGATCAGAGAAAGTGTGAGTCATTGTGCTGTACCTATAGTGTTAGCACCTAAGAAGGATGGAGTATGGAGAATGTGTATTGACTCTAAAGAAATAAACAAGATCATAGTTAAGTATAGATTCCTTTTACCTAGGATGGATGATATCATGGATTGTTTGAGTGGAGCAAGATATTTCACGAAGATAGACTTGAATAGTGGATACCATCAGATTAGAATCAGAGAGGGAGATGAATGGAAGACTATTTTTAAGACAAATGAAGGATTGTATGAGTGGTTATTGATGCCAATCGGATTGACAAATGCACTGAGTACTTTCATGAGATTGATGAATGAAGTCTTGATGGTGCAGTCATGGTATGTCATGCCCACATTTCCCATGCGATCACGACACGCATCACATGTGTCATGTCCACATTTGTCATGTGGTCATGACACGAAATATCAAAAAAAATTCTACACTTCCCTAGAAACCCCCTCGCACGCGTAAGTGTGCTCGGTGGCGTTACGCATAAGGTGTAAACATGACAGTGGAATGCAAGGTAATGCATTCACTTTGCACATACCATTCACAATGAAGGCCAACTAGGGGGTCGAAGCGACACGGCTAATGTCGCCAATAGGGTTAGGATCAATGATTGAAACCCTAAGTTAACCTATGTGAATGATGAGATTTTGACGTAAGTCAAAATCAAAAATCAAATTCAAGTGCATGAGAAAGATATAATTTAACACAAAAAATCTAATGTCGATAATTGGCAAAAAGAAATATAATCCTAAACAAGGTTAAATTTTACTAACCTAGCTAAAACCCTAAATTCTAGAAGAATTGGGCAGCATAACGCCTCACGGGCGTGATTAGGGTTTATAATAAAACAAGTTTTGATCGAAAGTTTACTGGTTTCATTTTATATTACCTACGTCTCACTAGTTGAATTGGTAGATCAATTGAATAAGTTAATTGAACATTTTTCAACAAAGTTCGATCAATTTGTTCTCCTTCACATTTTCTATAATTTAAAACCTTTTTTTTCAACAAAGCTCGATTGATTTGTTCTTCTTCACGTTTTCTATAATTTAAAATATTTTTCAACAAAGCTCGATCAATTTGTTCTTCTTCACGTTTTCTATCAATCAAAGTTATCACTGCATCCTTTATATTATTCCTAATTTCTTGGTAGATCAGATCTCGAAAACAGGTTTTACTATCTTCGTTTAAATAGTTTACTAGATTTCCAAGTTATTTTGAACGATGTCTTTATTAAATTAGTACAATAGTTCTAGATATAATTAAAAAGAAATTATTAAATTAATAACAATCCAGCTTAAAATTAACCTCGTCGAATTAGGTTTTATAATTAAAGGATTAACCCAATTGTTAAAATAATTACATCTCAAATAATTAAATTGTGTAAAATTTAAATAAAGCAAATAAATCCTTATTTCTAAAATCAAATTAAAAATCTATAATATATATAATCCCTCTAATCATGATCTAATCCATTTATTACCATACCACTAACAAATAAAAATAGCATTCCCAAATGAATATAAGATTACCCATTATATAATTACTAGAATAATTCCATTCTAAAAATAAAGTTTAAAACAAATGAAAAAGAAATAATAAAAGGGTGGGAAAAGAAAATAAGGCCAATTTTTAAATTACAAAGCCCTAAATTCCCCAACAATAAAATATAATATCCTTAAGGGCAAAAAGCCCTAACTCTATTTTTTTAAAACTCATTTTCTTTTCTCCTCTTTTTTTTTTCCTTCTCTCATTTTGTCTTTGGTTGTGTTTGCAAGTTTAATGGAGGCCATACATGAAATGCATATGATGGCATATATATATTTGTGTATATTGTTTATGCTCAGGATTTTTGTAAAATAATTTTTTTTTATTTTATTAAAATTGAAACCCCAAGCTTTTTTTTGTGTTTCATAGTCAAGAGGGAAGAGCTGTGTGAGACCGATGGTGGTGGAGTAGAAGGGACTGTGGAGTGGCGGAGGTGGGACGGCCTATGGAACTACGAAGGTGAGCGAAGGCCGTTGGGCAGAGGATTGTCAGCGGTTATGGAGCGGCGGACAGGTTTAAAGGGAGGTCCACGGGGGTATATAGCCTGCTGGGAAGGGAGAGGTGTGGGGAGTGCGGGGAGGGGTATATAGCCCCCTCCCCACACCCTCATGTAAAAGGAAACAGTGGGGGGGTTCGAACCCCCCCCATCCCCCACCACTTGTAATTTTTTTTAAAAAACATAAAATGATGCAGGGACTTCCATCATAAAACCTCCGCTAAAAATTTTGAAATCACAGTCTTTTTCTCTGTTTTTGTTTATATAGGAATTTTTAATGTTTTCATATATATATATATACACACACACACACAGCAAAACTAATTTATTTAAAAACATCACAGTTTATTAAATATTAAAATATAACTATATATATATAATGTTGTATATGTAACGTAATTTTTTTTTTGATCGACAGAATTAATAAAAGCAATTTATATTTAAATACATATAAATGCAGATATATTTTTTTTCTTTTTGTTATATCAAATTTATATAAGCAAATGAACATTTCTTTAAAAAAATATATTCATTGTATTATTATTATTTTCTTTTTAAAGAAAAGAAACAAATGCAATTAAGTAAATACTTCTAATACATAACATCAACAAATTTTCTTTTTCATAAGAACAATATACAAATTTCATGTTTGTCTCTCTACAATAAAATCACAACTTTCCTATTTGATATTTTAAAAATAAACATACAAATGAAATAGCATTAAAACCAAAATTTTCCTTCATTACTCTATCTTTTTTGTTGATTCACAAGTATTGAAATCAACAAGATTAAAAATTTTATTTCAAATGTAAATAGCCTATACACACAAGTAACATTATACTTTTACAACAAGAGAGAGAGAGAACAATGTTCTCCTCTTTGAAAACTAACAAATGATGCAAATCCTAACTTGGCCATACTCTCTCTCAAGAGCTAAAAGAAATAGGATAACAACTCCAAGAACAATGGTGTTTTCTTCAACTTCACAAAGCTCCTAATATATCCTGCAATAACACAAAAAGGGGAAAGAAGCCACAACAACTTGCTTTCCTCCCTACCATAGACCCGCCAGTGGGTCACCCCCGAGCTAGGGAGGTCATCCTCACACTAGGAAACTCAAACCACAACACAACAATGCATTCAACAACCAAACACAAAATTACTCCCATGGCTAACATAACATAAGAACTCACTCAGGATGAGTTCAATGGGGTAGGGGAGTGGACAACACTCAACTCAAGAGTGCCACTCCTAAAACATCCCAATAGAAATACCTCTCAAGGCCTCAAGACAACACTTTTAAACATAATTTCACAGAGCTTCCATTTGGCTCTCAAGCCATTCCACATATTGCCCTCAAGGCTACAACTCCACAAAATCAAGGAAATGACCCCGAGGAGGTTCACTCCTCCCCCACCCCACACTTGTTGAGCATCTTCTCCCAAGTGGGAGAGGCTCTCACAACACCCATACAATTTTTTGCCACAACAACAAATAAAAAACTCAAAAAAATAGAACTTACACATAGCATCACACAAGTAAATAAAATGCATAAGGGAAGGTCTTAGCGTTGAAACATACCTTAAAAGGCCCAATTGGTAGATGGTTGAGTAGAGCTCCTTCAACCCCTTCTCCAAAAAAGGCCACCAAACTCCATCCAACTTTTTCCCCAAAGTAAATTAAAATCAATAAAATTTTCTAAAAATTCAACAACCCCATACCCCTGTCCAAGTGGGATTATAATAGGCTTTTATCAAGAGCCTTGAGGAATGGGGAGGTGACACATGTCACCTCCTCACTCCTCCTCCCAACTACAAGAAAGATCCCTGGAATGGGTGGTGACACATGTCACTCACCCATCCACCAAGTCTCTCTCCCTTCCACTTGTCCTCTCCAAAACATGTGGGAGGGAAAAGTGGAGCTTAAGAGGGAATGGGTGCCACATGTGTCACAATCCTTTCCTCCTAAGAGGGACCACACAACCCCAAGGTACCCTCACCAATTGTGGAAGATACTTGGAGTAAAGTCTTCCACAATTAAGGGGTCTTGGAGACTTCCCCAACCTAGGGAAGAGGAAAGGAAGAGGTTGAGTGTTTGACCCACTCATCCTCTCCCTCCCATGCCTCCATTTTCGTCACTTTACTTCAGGGTGAAGTTAAAGCAACCAAATAGAAATTTACCTAGGGTTACACAAGCCAAAAAGGTCCCTAGACCCAAGGGGTAAAACCCAGGGTCAAGTTTAGCCTATTTTGAGCACCAAGGTTGAGTTAAAGCACATGAAAAGGGGTCTCAAAAATTCATAACTAAAAAATGAAATTTAAAAGACACTATTCTTACAACACCAATTAGAATTCAAAATAAAAGAGGGGTAGACTTAGTCCGACCAATAACATGCAACAACATTACAGAAATTCATCATACACATAGTTGATCTTGGTTCCTCATGGAACTAGATCAGCTTCATAAGGGAAAACAACACTGTGTGTGGGATGATCTCCAAATTTCTGGGGCTTCATTAGAAATACCTGCGCACTCAAATGAAATGTTAATTCCACATGTATATAATGGTCAAAGTAAATTGAAACATACACTTGCATACAACATCACATATCCATATAAGCATCAAGGAAGTCACATTACAATTAGATTCTAAATTCTGCATTTCAAACATCCATTCGCAAAATTGAATCACATAACAATTTTCTAACTAACACCACATGAATAGTTTCCCAATAACATCATAATATAAACCATATGTCTAACAGTGTCAGTGAACCAATGTCAAGGTCTAATCACATTGTAAACATGCTAAGCATAACAAATACACATATAGCATAAAGTCTAATGGTCTGAAAATTCAGGATCAACAGTCCCATATGTCTAAATGTATTACCAATAGTAAAATAAGTAGTCAAATATACGAGAATGAAAAAGTAGGCCTCACATCCTCCCCCGTAAGACTGTACTGCCTCCTGAAAGTCGTCAAAGAGGTGAGGATAAAGGGCTCTCAATCTCGCTGCATCCTCCCATGTCATCGTGACCTCATCGTACATGTCCCACTGGACCCTAACCTGGTCCAACTCTCGACCTCGAAGGCCCAGCGTTCGACGAGCCAATATGTGAATTGGCTCCAAAGCCAGCTAACCGTCTGCCTCTACCTGAAGAGCACTCCAATCCAATACATAAGATAAATCAGATATGTAACGCCGTAAAACTGAAACATGAAAAATATCGTGGATATGCGACAGGCTAGGTGGCAAGGCTAGACGATAGGCTACGGGTCCTATCCACTCCAGGATCTCAAAAGGTCCAACAAAATGAGGTGCGAGCTTAGAGCCCTTTCCATAACAGATTGGACTCTTGTGCAGTCGCACTCTCAAGAATACTCTGTCCCCAACTAAGAACCTCTGATCTACTCTCTTAGCATCGACATATTTCTTCTATCGATCTCGTGCCTCCTGAAGTCTCTGTCTAATCAAAATCACCTGCTGCTCCATATCCTGAACCAACTCTAGCCCTATTGCAACCCTGTCCTCAATACGGTCCCAACTCAAAGGTGTCCTGCAAGGTCTGTCGTACAAGCCCTGAAAAGGAGGCATACCCAACAAGCTGTGATGCCCATTGTCGTAGGCAAACTCAACTAGATACAGATACTCCTCCCATCTACTCTGATGATCCATAACATACATATGGAGCATATCCTCAAGGACCTAATTAACTCTTTCTATCTGTCTATCGGTCTCAGTATGATAAGCGGAACTGAAGTTGAGTTGTGTACCCAACGCCTGCTGTAAGGCTCTCTAAAAGGCTGAAGTAAATATTAAATCCCTATCAGAAATAATACGGTGAGGTACCCCATGTAATCTAACAATCTGATCCAAGAATACTCTCACCACAGATGGTGCATTGTACGTCGTGCGTACAGGTGAGAAATGTGCCACCTTGGTCAACTTATCAACCGTCACCATGATGGCATCATGGCGGCGTGATGACATAGGAAGACCAACAATGAAGTCCATGGAAATGATGTCTCATTTCCACTTAGGTATCTTGTGAGGGTATAAAAGTCTCGCTGGATGCTGATGCTCAACCTTGACCCTCTGGCACTCAAGGCAACAAGCAACATATTCTACAATATCTCGTCTCATGCCTGCCCAATGGTATAATTGTCGCAAGTTGGCATGCATCTTCTTCACCCCTGGGTGTGCTGCATAAGGTGCTTTATGAGCCTCTGAAAGAACCACTGCACGAAGACCACCCACACAGGGTACATAGATGCGCTGTCGATGTCTAAGCAACCCATCTGACTCAAGGGAATATCCTACAAATCTACCCTTAAGGGCCCTCTATTTATGGATCTCCTGCTGCACCTCAAGAAACCACTTGTCCTCAGGTAGATGCTGCAAGATGTGCTCTCTCAAGTCCACACTCAATGTCAAGGTCAGGATCTCATGACGCCTTCGACTCAAGGCATCAGTGACCATGTTCTACTTCCCTTTGATGTAGTGGACATCAAAGTCGTACTTGCATAGAAACTCCATCCAACGCTGCTAACAGGTATTCAAATTCGGCTGTGTGAATATGTACTACAAGCTATGGTGATCCGAATGGAGTTCAAAGTGGTGACCCAAAAGAAAGTGTCTCCAACGAATAAGAGCATGTACCACTGCTATGAGCTCTAAATCATGAGTAGGGTAGTTCAGCTCATGTGTCTTGAGCTTACGCGACTCATATGCAATCACTCTACCACCCTGCATAAGCACGGCTCCCAAACCTTCAAGTGATGTGTCTGTGCAAACTACAAAATCCTCTACAGGATCTGGAACCGCTAATATGGGAGCACTGATAAGACACTCCTTGAGGACCCCAAAGGCCCTCTTGCACTGCTTGATCCAAGTGAAATTCTTCCCTTTCCACTGAAGGTAAGTGATAGGGTGCGCTATCCTGGAAAAGCCCTCTACGAATCTGCGGTAGTAACCAGCTAATCCCATGAAACTCCTCACCTCTATCACACTGGTGGGTACTAGCCAATATTGGATAGCTTTGATCTTCGATGGATCTACAGAGATGCCATCGCCTGATAGGATGTGCCCCAAGTACTATACCTCTATCCTGAAGAAGGCACACTTCGCCAGGTTGCCATAAAGCTGCTGCTCTTGCAAGCACTGCAAAACCTGATGCAAATGATCCACATGCTCCTCCTCGGTCTGCAAATAGATCAAAATATCATTGAGAAAGATGATTATGAACCGATTCAAGTAAGTGCAGAACACCCCATTCATGAGACTCATGAACACTGCAGGGGCGTTCGTCAAACCGAAGGGTACCACTGTGAACTTGTAGTGGCCATATCTAGTTTGGAAAGTAGTCTTATGAATATCTACCTTTGTGATGCACAATTGGTGATACCTGGATTTTAGATCAATTTTTGAGAACACTCTAGCTCCCTGCATCTGGTGAAAAAGGTCATCAATCCTAGGCAGAGGGTAATGGTTCTTCACCGTCACCTTATTCAACTACCTATAGTCCATGCATAAGTGAAGAGACCCATCCTTCTTCTTCACGAAGATAATTGGTGCACCCCATGGTGAAACGCTAGGTCAGATGTGCCCCTTCTCAAGTAACTCCTCTAACTACAGTTTCAGCTCTGTGAGCTTATGTGTAGTCATCCTGTAGGGTGCACGAGACACTGGCTCTGCACTTGGCACTAGATCGATGTGGAAATCTACCTCTCTGTGTGGAGGCATACCTAGTAATTCTGATGGAAACATGTCGGCAAACTCTCTCATGATAGGGTGATCATCTAATGAAGCCTCAGGCTCATCCTCTAATCTGTCACTAACTGTGATAGCGAACATCTGACATCCCTTTTGCATGCAGTGCTTAAGTTGCTGAGCAAAAATCATACAAACTGTCGTGGGCTTCTGAATGCCCACTATCTCAACCAGTGCACCATGATCATCTAAGTAGCTAATCGCCCTTCGGCAATAGTCTAGCTTGGCTCTATGAGCTGCAAGAAGGTCCATACCCAAAACCACACCGTAGGATCCTAATTGCATAACTCTAAGGTCACAAGATGTAGTAAAGGAACCCAAAGAAATCGCACAATCCCGAACCAAGGTATCTACTGACATCCTGGCCCTAGAGGCCAACTCAACCTCCCACCTAATGTCCTACCTAGAAGCCACGAGCCTACAACGTTCCACTAACAATGTAGATAGAAAAGAATTGGTAGCTCAAGAGTCAAAAAGAATAGAGATGGGGGCAACCCTGATCATACTTGATGTCTCAATCATGGATGCCTGATAGTCAACCTAGCGGTTATCAATCGCTGTAAACATGCGGTGGGACTTGTCCACATCTCCTACAGTCTACTCTGACCCTCCTAAATAGGGTTGTCCCCTACCGTAAAGCCCTGTGGACACTCTCTGGCCAAATGTCATGCCCCACCATAAACATAACATGGGCCCCTAGCCTGTATCTACCCTGACTGAGTCCTACCTGACTGCTGTTGCCCAGTCCCTCCTATGGACCCCTGTGAACCTCTATACGACTGTTGTGACCTCGCAGGTCCCACAGATGGTCCCTGCTGTCTCTGATCCCTATGCGGGCCCTACTACTGCCAACCACGATTTTGTCCTCCCTGTGCCCTCTGTTGGGGTCTAGACCTCTGCTGATGCTGATGCTGCTGCTGCTGCTGCTGCTGTGGAGGCCTAGGAGGTAATGATGGAGAACTAAATCCTCCTCTCTGTGGTGTTGGTGGTCTACGAAATTTTTGTTGCTGCTGATGACTACGGTCCTGAAACTGCAGGCATGAATGCTATCCTCGTCTCTGAATCTCCTCTGCAATGTAAGCCTTCTCAGCAGCCTCACTCATAATCTGGGGGTCTGCCATACACACTGGTCTTGCTATCCCTTGATTCAAACCTCTGATGAATTTGTGCACCAGAAGTTTCTCATCGTGGAGAAACTTTGCGTAACGTGAAAGCTCAATAAATCAGCTCTCATACTGTACAACTGTGAGTCCTCTCTACTGTAAGTCATGGAACTCATCTATCCGGCGCTGCCTATAATAGTCTGACAAGTAATGTACATTAAAGTGCTCTATGAGTGTGTCTACTGATAACCAGTGCTTGCACTCCTCAGTGCACCACCAAGTAGCTGCTGCATCTCTCAGGAGGTGTACTGCCACGCATGCTTTCATGTTGCTCCCATAAGGTCGTAATGCAAAGCATCTATCTAGACTGATGAGCTAGGCCTTAGCCTTGGCTCCCTCTGTAGCTCCTGCGAAGGTAGGTGGATTAAGCCTAAGTAGGTCTCTGATGGGGTCTCCTCTATCTCTATGTCCTATGACCGGATCATCCATACCATACTCATAAGGTCCATGATATACCTGCTCAACCCTCACAGTCTCATCTCGTCTCGTATGTCGTAGAGGACTCCTACTCCATGCTCTGTAAGCTGACCCTACCTCCTCCATAATAGTATCTGGTATCTCTACAAAAGGCTCCACATGTGCCATCTCTCGCAGATCAATGCGGGGCTCTACGCATGGCTCCTCACGTGGCTCCTCTCGCGGATCAACGCGGGGTTCATCACATGGCACTAGTATAACTGGCGAAGCCTCTCTAACATGGCCTGTAATATCTGTAAAATCTAAGGTCCTATATCAAGTCCTAGTGGTGCCTGCGGTACTGGCTGATCTAATAAGGCTACTGGTACCTGACCCTCTGCAGAGGAATCACTGTGCACCTCGATGGATGCAGTGTTACGTGATCGCGCTCGTCAAATTCGTCGGGGAGGCATCCTACAAAATGAGGTAGGCACTAATTAATCAAAGTTGCAGAATAAGTAACGTGCCCAGATAAGCCCAGTGTTTAAACTTGGGCTATGATACCAAATGTCATGCCCACATTTCCCATGCGGTCATGTCATGTATCACACGTGTCATGTCCACATTTGTCATGTGGTCATGACACGAAATATCAAAAATATTTCCATGCTTCCCTAGAAACCTCCTCGCACGCGTAAGTGTGCTCGGTGGCATTACGCATAAGGCGTAAACATGATAGTGGAATGCGGGGTAATGAGTTCACTTTGCACATACCATTCATAATGAAGGCCAACTAAGGGGTCGAAGTGACGCGGTTAACGTTGCCAATAGGGTTAGGATCAATGATTGAAACCCTAAGTTAACCTATGTGAATGATGGGATTTTGACATAAGTCAAAATTGAAAGTCAAATTCAAGTGCATGAGAAAGATACAATTTAACACAAAAAATCTAATGTCGATAATCGGCCAAAAATAATATATAATCCTAAACAAGGTTAAATTTTACTAACCTAGCTAAAACCCTGAATTCTGGAAAAATCCGGTAGCATAACACCTCACGAGCATGATTAGGGTTTATAATAAAACAAATTTTGATCGAAAGTTTACTAGTTTAGTTTTATATTACCTACGTCTCACTAGTTGAATTGATAGATTAGTTGAATAAGTTAATTGAACATTTTTTAACAAAGTTCGATCAATTTGTTCTCCTTCACGTTTTCTATAATTTAAAAAAAAAATTCAACAAAGCTCGATTGATTTGTTCTTCTTCATGTTTTCTATAATTTAAAACATTTTTCAACAAAGCTCGATCAATTTGTTCTTCTTCACATTTTCTATCAATCAGAGTTATCATTGCATCCTTCATATTATTCCTAATTTCTTGGTAGATCAGATCTCGGAAATAGGTTTTACTATCTTCGTTTAAATAGTTTAATAGGTTTCTGAGTTGTTTTGAACGACGTCTTTATTAAATTAGTACAACAGTTCTAGATATAATTAAAAAGGAATTATTAAATTAATAACAATCCAGCCTAAAATTAACCTCATTGAATTAGGTTTTATAATTAAAGGATTAACCCAATTGTTAAAATAATTACATCTCAAATAATTAAACTGTGTAAAATTTAAATAAAGCAAATAAATCTTTATTTCTAAAATCAAATTAAAAATCTATAATATATATAATCCCTCTAATCATGATCTAATCCATTTATTACCATACCACTAACAAATAAAAATAACATTCCCAAATGAATATAAGATTACCCATTATATAATTACCAAAATAATTCTATCCTAAAAATAAAGTTTAAAACAAATGAAAAAGAAATAATAAAAGGGTGGGAGAAGAAAATAAGACCAATTTTTAAATTACAAAGCCCTAAATTCTCCAACAATAAAATATAATATCCTTAAGGGCAAAAAGCCCTAACCCTATTTTTTAAAAACTCATTTTCATTTCCCCTCTTTGTTTTTCTCCTCTTCTTTCTTTTTTTTCCTTCTCTCATTTTGTCTTTGGTTGTGTTTGCATGTTTAATGAAGGCCATACATGAAATATATATATATATATATATTGAAACCCCAAGCTTTTTTTTTGTGTTTGACAGTCAAGAGGGAAGCGCTGTGTGAGACCGATGGCGACAGAGTAGAAGGGACTGTGGAGTGGCAAAGGTGGGACGGCCTGTGGAATGGCAGAGGTGAGTGGAGGCCACGGGGCAAAGGACCGTTGGCGGTTATGGAGCGGCAGACAGGTTTAAAGGGAGGTTCGTGGGGGTATATAGCCCGTGGGGAAGAGAGAGGTGTGGGGAGTGTGGGGAGGGGGCGGAGCCCCACCCACATCCCACACAGTAGGGTGTGGGTGGGGGCTCTGCCCCCTCCCCACACCCTCATGTAAAAGGAAACGGTGGGGGGGGGGGGGGGGGTTCGAACCCCCCCCCCCCCACCACTTGTAATTTTTTTGTTTTAAAACATAAAACCTCCGCTGTAAATTTCAAAATCACAGTCTTTTTCTCTATTTTTGTTTACACAACAATTTTTAATGTTTTCATTTTTAAATATATATACACAACAAAACTAATTTATTTAAAAACATCACAGTTTATTAAATATTAAAATATCACAATATAACAATATATATATATATACTGTTGTATATGTAATGTAATTTTTTTTTTATTGACATAATTAATAAAAGCAATTTATATTTAAATGCATACATACATACATACATACATACATACATACATATATATATATTCAAATATAATTTTTCCTCCAACACTTACAAATTCCCTCTTTTAACAAATAAGCAAAGATATATTTTTTTCTTTTTGTTATATCAAATTTATATAAGCAAATGAACATTTCTTTTAAAAAATATATTCATTATATTATTATTATTTTCTTTTTAAAGAAAAGAAACAAATGCAATTAAGTAAATACTTCTAATACATAACATCAACAAATTTTCTTTTTCATAAGAACAATATACAAATTTCATGTTTGTCTCTCTACAATAAAATCACAACTTTCCTATTTGATATTTTAAAAATAAACATACAAATGAAATAGCATTAAAACCAAAATTTTCCTTCATTACTCTATCTTTTTTGTTGATTCACAAGTATTGAAATCAACAAGATTAAAAATTTTATTTCAAATGTAAATAGCCTATACACACAAGTAACATTATACTTTTACAACAAGAGAGAGAGAACAATGTTCTCCTCCTTGAAAACTAACAAATGATGCAAATCCTAACTTGGCCATGCTCTCTCTCAAGAGATAAAAGAAATAGGATAACAACTCCAAGAACAATGGTGTTTTCTTCAACTTCACAAAGATCCCAATATATCCTGCAATAGCACAAAAAGAGGAAAGAAATCATAAAAACTTTCTCTCCTCCCTACCATAGACCCACTAGTGGGTCATCCCCGAGCTAGGGAGGTCATCCTCACACTAGGAAACTCAAACCACAACACAACAATGCATTCAACAACCAAACACAAAATTACTCCCATGGCTAACACAACACAAGAACTCACTCAGGATGAGTTCAATGGGGTAGGGGAGTGGACAACATTCAACTCAAGAGTGCCACTCCTAAAACATCCTAATACAAATACCTCTCAAGGCCTCAAGCCAACACTTTTAAGCATAATTTCACAAAGCTTCCTTTTGGCTCTCAAGCCATTCCACATATTGCACATATTCACATATTGCCCTCAAGGCTACAACTCCACAAAATCAAGGAAATGACCCCGAGGAGGTTCACTCCTCCCCCACCCCACACTTGTTGAGCATCTTCTCCCAAGTGGGAGAGGCTCTCACAACACCCATACAATTTTTCCCCACAACAACAAGTAAAAAATCAAAAAAATAGAACTCACACATAGCATCACACAAGTAAATAAAATGCATAAGGGAAGGCCTTAGCCTTGAAACCTACCTTAAAAAGCCCAATTGGTAGATGGTTGAGTAGAGCTCCTCCAACCCCTTCTCTAAAATAAGCCACCAAACTCCCTCCAACTTTTTCCCCAAAGTAAATTAAAATCAATAAAATTTTCCAAAATTTCAACAACCCCATACCCCTCTCCAAGTGGGATTATAATAGGCTTTTCTCAAGAGCATTGAGGAATGGGGAGGTGACACATGTCACCTCCTCACTCCTCCTCCCAACTACAAGAAATAAACTTGGAATGGGTGGTGACACATGTCACTCACCCATCCACCAAGTCTCTCTCCCTTCCACTTGTCCTCTCCAAAACATGTGGGAGAGAAAAGTGGAGCTTAAGAGGGAATGGGTGCCACATGTGCCCCAATCCTTTCCTCCTAAGAGGGACCACACAACCCCAAGGTACCCTCACCAATTGTGGAAGAGACTTGGAGTAAAGTCCTCCACAATTAAGGGGTCTTGGAGACTTCCCCAACCTAGGGAAGAGGAAAGGAAGAGGTTGAGTGTTTGACCCACTCATCCTCTCCCTCCCATGCTTCCATTTTAGTCACTTTACTTTAGAGTGAAATTAAAGTGACCAAATGGAAGTTTACCTAGGGTTACACAAGCCAAAAAGGTCCCTAGACCCAAGGGGTACAACCCAGGGTCAAGTTTATCCCATTTTGAGCACCAAGGGTTGAGTTAAAGCACATGAAAAGGGGTCTCAAAAATTCATAACTAAAAAATAAAATTCAAAAGACACTATTCTTACAACACCAATTAGAATTCAAAATAAAAGAGGGGTAGACTTAGCCTGACCAATAACATGCAACAACATTACATAAATTCATCATACAAATAGTTGATCTTGGTTCCTCGTGGAATTAGATCAGCTTCACAAGGGAAAACAACACTGTGTGTGGGATGATCTCCAAATTTCTATGGCTTCATTAGAAATACCTGCGCACTCAAATGAAATGTTAATTCCACATGTATATAATAGCCGAAGCAAATTGAAACATACACTTGCATACAACATCACATATCCATATAAGCATCAAGGAAGTCACATTACAATTAGATTCTAAATTCTGCATTTCAAACATCCATTCCCAAAATTGAATCATATAACAATTTTCTAACTAACACCACATGAATAGTTTCCCAGTAACATCATAATATAAACCATATGTCTAACAACGTCAGTGAACCAATGTCAAGGTCTAATCACATCATAAACATGCTAAGCATAACAAATACACATACAACATAAAGTCTAATGGTCCCATAAGTCTAAATGTATCACCAATAGTAAAATAAGTAGTCAAATATACGAGAATGAAAAAGTAGGCCTCACATAGTAGGAGGGTTCACAGAATGAACTGTCTGGGCCGTGCAGCAAGAGTAAACATAATGGAAATGACTCCAAGAAATGAATCAAATGCAGATTCAATCATTTAGTATATCATGGAATTCAAATAGAGATTGGTTGGCAACATGGGGGTTTACAATTGGACTCACAGGCCTGATTACAGAATTTGTACAAGATATAGCTTTGAAGCTCCTTCACATAAAATCTAAACTATGAGCTTATGCGGATGATTACCACTTGATGACTACTTTCCTAAGGATCTATTACATCAATATATATCATCTCTGGAACAAAATATTCCTCCACGTTGGCCAAGGAAGGTCACAAACTCCAATGGAGAGCTGTAACATGTGAACACGGATAGGTCGGACCTAAATGCATAGAACAGCTCCGCAAATGAATAGAATAATGTGTGGATCTTTGGGGAAGGTTGGTCATAAACCAAAGATCATTTAATGATGTGTCATTAAGCTCTACAAGTCAAGGAATGCTCCACAAGTCTTCTCCTTTAGCTGATTATCAGAGACTATCAGGATGCTCTATTATGAGAAAACAGTCAATCTTCTAATAACGATATCTTTCTGGTAATCATGTGCGGATCTATGAATTCTAAATATGATGTAAATAAATGAATCTAGATGCTATGTCTAGCTCTGCAAGGACTAAAATGCAACTAGACCAAAATACAGAAACTGCTTTTGACTGAACTACCTAAACTGAACTGGAAATGAAAGAAACAAATTGAACTGTAAACAAACTAAAATGCAAATGTTTTTGGTTGATGCAAGATTGCTCTTGAACCAGGGGTGCTCTTGCATCAGACATCCAGGGTTATTGAAAAGTGAGTCCCTCACTTTGCTGGGGCTAGGGGAGAACCAAGACGGTTCACCTCAGCCTGAGAAATCCATGATGAATCTTCTTCCGGTCTGCCTTTCCACTTCACAGGATATTCTTTGTATTGTCTTCCTCTAGTGCTGCATCCAACTCTGCTATTTAAAATGTGTTCAATCTGCTCTAGTCCTTGTTGTGGTAATCACTTCTTCAAGTCTTCTTCCATGTTGTCACTGAACTCTGCTTCATGATACTGATATAATTCTGCAATGTTGAAAATAGGTGAAATACCCAAGGTCTCTAGTAACTCTACTTCATATGCATTTCCTGAATCATATTTTCTAAGTATCTTACAAGGTCCAAACTTCTTCATCTTCAACTTGTTATATGTCCCAATTGGAAATCTTTCTTTTCACAAGTACACCATCACTTCATCTCCAACTTCAAATTCCTTATGTCTTCTCTTCTCATCTGCCTTTTCCTTATACTTACTGTTCATGTCCTCCAAATGCTTCTTCACCTGATTATGCATTGTCTTCATATGATCTGCAAATTCTTCTACTTCTGCACTCCTCTTTTCTTCCATGCTGATATCTCTTAATTCTGCTACTCCTCTAGGATTCACTCTGGTCACAATCTCAAAAGGTGTTCTTTCGGTACTCCTATTTACTGAATTATTCTATGCAAACTCTTCTTGTGAAAGAATCAAATCCCAACTTCCTGTCTTCTCTCCAACCAAACATCTCAACAAGTTTTCTAAACTTGTATTCACTACTTCTATCTGTCCATCAGTCTATGGATGAAAAGTTGAACTGAACTTCAAATTTGTCTTCATCTTCTTCCAAAGTGTCTTCCAAAAGTATCCAACAAACTTTGTATCTCTGTCTGAAACTATACTCTTAGGTAATCCATGCAATCTCACAATCTCCTTGAAAAATAGGTTAGCTACATGCATTGTGTTAGTTGTCTTCTTACAAGGTATGAAATGAGCCATCTTTGAAAATATGTCAACTACTACAAATATTGAATCATGTCTTCTCTATGGCTTAGGCAATCCCATTACAAAATCCATGCTTATGTCTTCCCAAGGTCTCTCCGGTACTGTCAAAGGTTTATACAATCCAGTATTCTGAATACTCCCTTTTGCAACTTGACAAACTCTACAACTCTGCACAAATCTCTAAACATCCTTGTGTATCTGAGGCCAAAAGTAATTTTAACTCTCCAAAGCCACTATCTTATCAATGCCAAAATGTCCTGACAATCCACCACTATGCTTCTCTTTGATCAAATTATCTCTCATTGAACTTCTAGGTATGCACAACTGATTTCCTTTGAACAACATATCTTCTTAAATGAAATAGTCCAACCACTTACTCCTATCTGTCACAATAGGTTCCTTACATGTTCTCCAAGGTTCTACAAAATCAGTCTCTCCCTCATACATGTTCTTCAATTCACCAAAACCCAACACTTCAACTCTCATCTTTGTCAACAAGTTTCTTCTGCTACTCAATGCATCAATAACTTTATTTGATTTTCCACTTCTATGCTTCAACATAAAAGTATAACTCTGCATGAACTCTACCCATCTCATATGTCTCTAATTCAACTTACCTTGATTGTTCAAATATTGCAAAGCTTGATGATCTGTATAGAACACAAACTCCTTAGGCAACAAATAATGTCTCCACTTCTTCAAGGCTCAAATTATGGCATAGAACTCTTGATCATAAACTGGATATCTCTTCCTTGCATCATTCAACTTCTCACTAAAATATGCTATTGGTCTACCTTCTTGACTTAATACTACTCCTATTGTATTTCCACTTGCATCACAATCAACTTGAAATACCTTATTGAAATCTGGTAATGCCAAAATAGGTTGTTCTATCACCTTCTGCTTCAACAACTCAAAACTTTTATCTACTCTAGATGTCCACGTGAAATCTTTTATGTCACCTCTCATTGTCCCTATCATAGGGTTACAAACTGAATTGAAATTTCTGATGAACTTCTAGTAGAAACTAGCCAATCCATGAAATGATCTAACATCTCCAATGCTCTCCGATGTAGGCCATTCAACAATTGCTTTCTCTTTCTTAGGGTCCATCTTCAATCCTTCCACAGAAATCACAAATCTCAAATATACAAACTCTTCCTTCATGAAACTACACTTTTTGATGTTTATCAGTAATTTTTCTTCTCTTAGTCTCTGCAAAATTTGTCTAATATGCCACAAATGTTCCTCCTTTGTCTTACTGAAAATTAGAATATCATACAAGTATACAATTACAAACTTACCCAAGAATTTCTTCAAGACTTCATTCATCAATCTCATGAAAGTACTCGTTGCATTTGTCAATCCAAAAGGCATCACTAACCACTCATACAATCTTTCATTTGTCTTAAAAGAAGTCTTCCATTCATCACCTTCTCTGATTCTGATCTGATGGTATCCACTCTTCAAATCTATCTTTGTGAAATATCTTGCTCCACTCAAACAATCCATGGTATCATCTATCCTAGGTAAAGTAAATATATACTTAACTATGATCTTGTTTATTGCTCTAAAGTCAGTACACATTCTCCATTCTCCATCCTTCTTTGGTGCTAACACTACAAGTACTGCACAAGGATTCAAGCTTTCTCTAATCAAACCTTTCCTCAACAACTCTTGTATCTGTCTATTTAGTTCTTCATTTTCTGTTGGTTTCATTCTATGTGCTGCTTTGTTAGGCAAACTTGCTCCCGGCATAAGATCCATGTGATGACTGATACTCTTGATAGGCGGCAATCCTTCAGGTACATTATTTGATATGATGTCTTCATATTCTGTCAACAACTCTCTTATCTCCTTCGATTGTGTCTCTTCAGTCTCTTTGTTCAATGTTTCAAGCTTCTTAGGTATCAAGGCATAACACATATTCTCATGTCTCAAACCATCCAGAAATTTTCTTCCATCTACCAAATAGATTCTAGCATTCCCACATACTTCACTCTTAGGATCATCCTCCAAAGGAATCAAAGTAATTCTCTTTCCATTTGTTGTTATAGTATATGTATTCTTTCTCCCATCATGTATAGCTTTTTTATCATACTACTAAGGTCTACCCAACAAGATATGACAAACATCCATAGGCATAATATCACACAAGACTTCATCATAATAAGATCCAATATGAAATTTCACCAAACATTGTTCACTCACTAGTACCTTATGATCATCTTGAATCCATGCTATCTTATAGGGCTTAGGGTGTTTCAATCTTTCCAACTTCAGCTCAGTCACCATCTCCTCTAAAACTAGGTTATCTGAACTACCACTATCAATTACAACTTTACAACACTTACCTCCTAATTTGCATCTAGTTGAACAGACTCTTCCTCTGCGGTGGTTCCTCATTTGTCTCTACTTAAAATAGTGCTTTCCTCATCACAAGTGATTCTCCTTTCTCAGGTTTGCCAACTGAACTGGGTGATCCAACAGGTTCTTCTTCAACATAGGCTACTCTTCCACTATTTCCTGTCCTCTTGTACTACCCTGATTACACTTAAATGCTCCATGTCCTTCACCTCCACACTTGAAACAAGTACCTCTAAATGTTCACTTATCAAATCCTCTTCCTTCTCTTCTGTATCCTTCATTCTGGTATGCACTAGGGTTTCCTCTTTGGTAAAAATTTATGTCATCTCTCTGGTAACCATTTTTATCTCTGTCCTCCTTAAATGGGTTGTCAAATTTGTTTCTACTCTGGATGTGATCTATCTCCTCCAAAAAAAATTCTAATTCTCTAAATTTTACCTCCTCTACCTCTCTATCTCTGATCATGCCTCTTATTCAGCTTCTCTTCAACTTTCAGGGCAAATTGATATGCTTCTTCGAAAGATGTCATCCTTACCAAGCTTAGTTCCTCTTGAATGTTCAATCTCAGTCCATTGATATAACTAGCCACTTTCTCCTTGCTTGCTTCACTATGTCCTATCCTTATGATCATATTATGGAATTCTTCAGTGTACTCCTTCATAGATTTCTCCTTTTGTCTCAGGTTTTGCAATCTTTTCAACAGTTCCAACTCATAGTCAGTAGGTATAAATTGATTCTTCAAATTTATCAGCATCATATCCCATTTTGTAATCTTTTCTTTTCCTCTTCTGTTTCTTTCCAACTGAACTTCTTTCCACCATATAGCAGCATGTCCTTTCAACTTTGTCTTTGCAAATTTCACCTTCTCTGGATCTTCAACTTCTTCAAATTCAAAGTATTATTCCATGTCATTTATCCAGTCAATCAATTCTTTGGGATTCAAATTACCAGTATAGTTTGCCACATCAACTCTAGGTCTCTTTCCAATCTTTGAAATAGCTCATAGCATCTTTACTTGATCTGATTCTTCTCATTTATCACCTCCTAGTGTTTTGCTAGTTTGTTCAATAGATTTAAATTCTTCTTCATCATCACTTTCAACATTAGGTCTTAATGTCAACTCTCTTTGCCTATCTTCTTTAATAGCATCCAAATTAATTTGCATTGTTTTCATCATTTCCATCATCTCATCCATTCTACCAACCATTGTTCCAATAGCAGCAACTCTCCTCGGTGGCATTCTTCCTAGGATCAAGTGTAAATTGCCTCAAGTTCGGCGATCGGGTTATTAGGTGACAACTGCATCTTAATCAGCAATCAATTGCGACACAAGTAACCTACCTCAATTCGGTGATCTATCCACAACAAGATCTTATGAAATTCCCTCGCTAACTTTGCTCAATTCACTCCCAAAGATTTCAACTTTCGCTCTGATACCACTTGGTGTAGTCACAATAGGAGGGTTCACAGAATGAATTGTCTAGACCATGCCGCAAGAGTAAACATAACGGAAACGACTCCAAGAAATGAAGCAAATGCAGATTCAATCATTTAGTATATCATGGAATTCAAATACAGATTGGCCAGCAACATGCAGGCTTACAATTGGGCTCACATGCGTGATTATAGAATTCGTACAAGATATAGCTTTGAAGCTCCTTCGCACAAAATATAAACTATGAACTTATGTGGATGATCACCACTTGATGACTACTTTCCTAAGGATCTATTACATCAATATATATCATCTCCAGAACAAAAGATTCCTCCACGTCATCCAAGGAAGGTCACAAACTCCAATGCAGAGTTGTAACGTGTGAACACAGATAGGTCGGACTGAAATACATAGAACACCTCTGCAAATGAATGGAATAATGTGTGGATCTTCGGGGAAGGTCAGCCATGAACCAAAGATCATTGAATGATGTGTCATTAAGATTCACAAGTTGAGGAATGCTCCGCAAGTCTTCTCCTTTAGCTAATTGTCAGAGATTGTTAGGATGCTTTATTCTGAGAAAACAGATGATATTCTAATAGCGATATCTTTCCGGTAATGATGTACGGAACTATGAATTCTGGATATGATGTAGATGAATGAATCTAGATGCTAAGTCCAACTCCATAAGGACTAAAATGCAATTGGACCAAAATACATAAACTGCTTCTGACTGAACTGCCTGAATTAAACTAGAAATGAAAGAAACAAACTGAAATGCAAATATTTTTGGTTGATGCAAGATTGCTTTTGAACCAGGGATGCTCCTACATCACTTGAAGAAATTCTTGGGTAAGTTTGTTATTGTATACCTGGATGACAATCTAATTTTTAGTAAGACAAAAGGAGAACATTTGTGACATATTAGACAAGTTTTACAGAGGTTGAGAGAAGAGAAATTGCTGATAAATATCAAGAAGTGTAGTTTCATGAAGGAAGAGTTGGTATATTTGGGATTTGTGATTTATGCGGAAGGATTGAAGATGGACCGTGAGAAAGTAAGAGCAATTGTTGAATGGCCTACACCAGAGAGTATTGGAGAGGTTTGATATTTTCATGGATTGGCTAGTTTCTACCTGAAGTTCATTAGAAATTTTAGTTCAGTATGTAACCCTATGACAGAGACAATGAGAGGTGATAGGAAAGACTTTAAATGGACATCAAGAGCAGATAAAAGTTTTGAATTGTTGAAGTAGAAGGTAACAAAGTGACCTATTTTAGCATTACTAAATTTTAATAAGATATTTCAAGTTGATTGTGATGCAAGTGGAAGTGCGATTGGAGCAGTATTAAGTCAAGAAGGTAGACCTGTAGCATATTTCAGTGAGAAATTGAATGATACAAGGAGAAGATATTCAGTTTATGATCAAGAGTTCAATGCCATAATTCAAGCCTTGAAGAAGTGGAGACATTACTTGTTGCCTAAGGAGTTTGTACTATATACAGATCATCAAGCTTTGCAATATTTGAATAGTCAAGGTAAGTTGAATCAGAGACATATGAGATGGGTAGAGTTCATACAAAGTTATACCTTTGTGATAAATCATAGGAGTGGTAAATCAAACAAAGTTGTTGATGCGTTGAGTAGAAGAATAAACTTGTTGACATAAATGAGAGTTGAAGTGTTAGGTTTTGATGAATTGAAGAACATGTATGAGGGAGACACTGATTTTGCAAAACCTTGGAAAACATGTAAGGAACCTGTTGTGACAAATAGGAGTAAGTGGCTAGATTATTTCATTTAGGAAGATATGTTGTTTAGAGGAAGTTAGTTGTGCATACCTAAGAGTTCAATGAGAGATAATTTGACCAAGGAGAAACATAGTGGTGGATTGGCAGGATATTTTGGCATTGATAAGATAGTAACTTTGGTAAGTGACAACTACTTTTGGCCTCAGATACATAAGGATGTTAGGAAATTTGTGTAGGGTTTTAGAGTTTGTCAAGTTGCAAAAGGGAGTAGCCAGAATACTAGATTGTATAAATCTTTGACAGTACCGGAGAGACCTTGGGAAGACACAAGTATGGATTTTGTGATGGGATTGTCGAAGACACAGAGTGATGCAAGAGCATCCAATGGTGTAAGGGCAATCTTGCATCACTAAAAAAAAGATGTGTTTCAAAATTATCAATGTTATTTCTATTTCTTTTCAAAATTTATGGTTTTGGTTCCATAATCACTTGAATAATGACGTAGAACTTTCAGTTTTTCCAAACTGCTAAAAATAGCAACTTGCTATTTTAAAAAAGTTTGCATTTGGGCATAGATTGAAGTGAAAAATTACAGGAAGCTTCGTAACTAAAAAATAAGACCTTTGGTGAAGGAATCACGCAAAGATCATTTGCGAGCTGAAAGATATTAAAGTTTTTGTTTACTGAAAAATGCCTAAAATTTATTCAAACTCAAGTTTGAGGCATTAAATGGCCCTGTACAGGCCCGAAAATGGCTGGAACTGGTAAAGCAGGTTCTTAGCGCATAGAGCACTCTACAAGCTTTCTGACACATAAAATGGTTCGTCAATCAGACACCCGGATCAAAAGTTATGGCTCGAAATTAGGTTGTCGGTCACCAAAAAGGCTATTAATAACTATTTTTGGTAAACTTGGGTAGTAGTTGAGTTAAGGGGGAAAGTGTAGAGTCAAGAATAGGCAGGAAAACATAAACCCTAGTCGATATGGGGTTACAGATGGTAGATGATTCGAGAGTCTTGTGAGAGGAAGCTGTAATGTGTTGCCGCCTGTGGAGGGTTGATTCCTCTGATCCGATTTGAGTTTCTGTAATGTAATAAGTTGTCCAAATCAATAAAGAAAGTTCTATTTTCTGTGTGCAATTTCTGATGTTGTGTGTTTTATGATTTACCCCCTTCATCATAGAGAGGACATGATTCAATATTTCTAGCGGTGGACAGATTTTCAAAGATGGCTCATTTCATACCTTGTAAGAAGACAACTGATGCAGTGCATGTAGCAGACCTATTTTTCAAGGAGATTGTGAGATTACATGGATTACCTAAGAGTATAGTTTCAGACAGAGACACAAAGTTTGTTGGATACTTTTGGAAGACACTTTGGAAGAAGATGAAGATAGATTTGAAGTTCTTTTCAGCATTTCACCCATAGACTGATGGACAAACAGAGGTAGTGAATAGGAGTTTGGGAAACTTGTTGAGATGCTTGGTTGGAGAGAAAGCTGGATGTTGGGATTTGATTCTTTCACAAGCAGAGTTTGCATACAATAATTCAGTAAATATGATTACTAGAAGAACATCTTTTGAGATTGTTACCGGAGTAAATCCTAGAGGAGTTGCAGAATTGAGAGATATCAGTGTAGAAGAAAAGAGAAGTGCAAAAGTAGAACAATTTGTAGAACATAGTGCATGATCAAGTGAAGAAGCATTTGGAGGATATGAATAGTAAATATAAGGAAAAGGTAGATGAGAAGAGAAGACATAAAGAATTTGAAGTTGGAGATGAAGTGATGGTATACTTGAGAAAGGAAAGATTTCCAGTTGGGACATATAACAAGTTGAAGATGAAGAAGTTTGGACCTTGTAAGATACTCAAAAAATTTGATTCAGGAAATGCATATGAAGTGGAGTTACCAGAGACATTGGGTATATTACCTATTGTCAACATTGCAGACCTATATCAGTATCATGAAGCAGAGTTCAGTGACAGCATGGAAGAAGACTTGACGAAGTAGTTACCACAACAAGCACCGGAGTAGATTGAAGACATCTTGGATAGCAGATTTGGACGCAGCACTAGAGGAAGACAATAAAAAGAATATCTTGGGAAGTGGAAAGGTAGACCGGAAGAAGATTCATCATGGATTTCTTAGGCTGAGGTGGACCATCTTGGTTCTCTCCTAGCCCTAGCAAAGTGAGGGACTCACTTTTTCAATAACCCCAGATGTCTGATTTAGGAGCATCCCTAGTTCAAGAGCAATCTGGCATCAACCAAAAACATTTGCATTTTAGTTTATTTGTAGTTCAGTTTGTTTCCTTTCATTTTACAGTTCAGTTCAGGCAGTTTAGTCAGAAGTAGTTTCTATATTTTGGTTTGCATTCTACCACAGTTACATTTCACACCTTGCAGAGTTAGACTTAACATCTAGATTCATTCATCTACATCATATCCAGAATTAAGAGCATTTGGATGAAGTACCAGAAAGTTATCACTATCAGAAGATTGACTATTTTCTCAGAATAGAGCATCCTGATAGTCTCTGATATCCAGCTAAAGGAGAAGACTTGCGGAGCATTCCTGACTTGTGGAGCTTAACGACACATCATTCAATGATCTTTGGTTCGTGGCCAACCTTCCCCAAGATCTGCACATCATTCCATTCATTTGCAGATGTGTTCTACATGATTAGGTCCGACCTATCCATGTACACACTTTACAGCTCTTCATTGGAGTTTGTGAACTTCCTTGGCTGACGCAGAGGAATCAATTGTCCTGGAGATGATATATATTGATGTAATGGAACCTTAGGAAAGTAGTTAATTAGCATAGTTCTCATGATATAGAAGATAGATAGTTTTGGCTCCTTCGCATGGGGACTTCAACGCTATATCTTGTGCATATACTGTAATCAGGCATGTGAGCCCTAATTGTAATCCCGCATGATGCCGGCCAGTTTGTATTTGAATTCTATGATATACCGAATGACTAAATCTACATTTGTTTCATTTCTTTGAGTTGTTTTCGTTGTGTTTACTCTTGCTACACGGCCTGGACAGTTCACTCTGTGAACCCTCCTACCGTGACTGCACCAAGAGAATAGACGTATGGATAAGAACAAATCATTTTCCATCGAAGTCTTGTGCTTTCACAATTTAGTGAACCTTCATTGAGTATGGTAATTTATTTTTGACCAATTCGTTTAAGTTTGGTTATGACTTGACAAATCATTGATTGTCAACTAGATTCACTAAGTTGAGGTTATTGTCGAAAACTAAGTCAGGTTTGAACATGACCATTGTCAAGGAAATAGTTGATAGTTGTTATTTCTTTGTGTGAAGTAATATAAAATTATATTACTAGAACAATGAAATACTAGTAGTTAAACTACTTTATTATCAAAAATTCCCCCATTGGAATTCTATTATGTTATTTTATCTATTTTGACATTTAAGCAATTTTGAGAGGGGGAGAATACCTTGATCCCATTCTCATATCTTATTGTGTGTTAGACAACGTAAGTATACGTTGTATACACTGATATTGCTAAATATCTATTTCATATGACCTATCAGTTAAACCAATTGTAGGTAGTCGATGAGCATTTAAGGGAATGTCATGTTACAATTTGAATGCAAAGACACTTCATGTTCTTGTAGGCACTTGACTCCTTTCCTCCACGTTGGTTATGGAGAGAAAGGAGGAGTTTACAAATAGTTTAGGAGTGGTCTTTATGACCAATAACTCCATCACTCTTGCATGCCACCATAGAGTTTAAATAGGTACAAAAGCGGGAAGGATATCCACGGTTATGGGGAGAGTGAAGCCTTTTAAAAAGGCTATATTATTGATGGATAAAAGGGTGACTAGAGGAGCAAAGAGAGACAACAGTTTCTAAAACTAGAAATGATCTTCTAATTTGTCGCTTGGAAAGATAGAAGTACTACTTCAATAAGCGTAAAGAGAGATAGTTTATTCTCTACTAAAGGATGTAGGATGCAGGTGAAGTTGCACAAGTGCAAGATTCTGAGTATTTACTATGGTTAAAGGGATAGGTGAAAGACTTTGTTAAAAAAAACACAGAGCTGGTTGTCATCAAGAATCCATGGGGAAAAGAGAGAAACACAGAAAGAGGTGTTAAGATAGCTCGGGTAGCAGTGGGATAAGTAAGAACTAGCTCAGGCTTTGGGAATTGTTGACGCTTGGAGGTAAGGATATCTATTATAAGAAAATAATTCCATTATTTATCCGTGTATTCCCATTCTGTTTGAACATACTGAGATATGATGCAAACGCACACAGAATGCTTGTGAAAATGGAGTTTGTATTTATGAGTTTAGAGACAATTAAAATATCATTGAACAGCAGTATAAAACTGTAAAGGATAAACAAATAGATTTTATAGTTTACATTAGGAATACTGTGGAAAATAATTTTCTCATACCATCGTTTTGTATCATCGAACTCATAAAGAATATATGTTATAGACTTTGTTTCTTTGATAGACTCAGAATTATGGAAAAGTGTTATGAATAACATTGTTTATACAGAGGTTTTATGATTAGTAGAAAGTTGTCACTTAGCTTTGTATACTCAAGCAAACATAGGTTTATTTTAGCTGACAAAACACCAAATCTGAGTAGAAATATAACATATAAATTGCAGAGAAAAGATTAATTTTGTTATCACTTTTTGAACACAAAGTATAGTGGCCATTTTCTATTAATGTCATAGTGATATAACTAGTTTAAGTTTTATATATAAAGTGCAGAGATTGAACTTCATGAGAACTCAGATATAACCTAGGAGTTGAGATGAGTAACATTAAAGAAAGTTTAGATAGTGATAGATTCACATTTCCCAATGATTTATATGCATAAGTTTTAATGTTTATAATAAAACATTTTGGTGATAGATATTCACTTATATAGAATATATATAAATGATATTGATATCATTGAAAACAACTAAGTATAGTGATATAATATCACAATTGCATTAGACAAATAATGATAAGAATTATCATGATATGCAAAGGATGTTATATGTGAGTTCATAACCTATCCTATATCAAAAGTTGGTGGACTTAAGTAGACCAAGAGGTCAAAAATATTATATTATTATTTTAGACTCAAACCTATTTAGGTTGAAAGGTTGAACTTAGTCAAAAAATTAGTTGTGATAATAATAATGTTGTTCTCAAAATCAGCTACGCTCGTTTTTGTAGACAACCCCATGAAACTTGTCCGTTTCGTGAATCTACACTCTAAGATCGCAAATCGAGAAAAGATTTTCTTGTTCTCGTGCGAGGTCAGTTGATATTTTAAAACTTGTTTACGACGTTTCCTTGAATTAATTTCTCAATATTTGCGAGGAAAGTTCAAGTCGTAAATTGGTTAGGATGTTAATTTTAGTCATTTTTAAGTTAGTAAATTTTTGACTCTTGATATGCAAGAGCAGCAAAATTTGCCGCTCTTACATATTACTTAAGCTTGTTTTTTGTTACAATGTAATGTCAGCAAAATTTGCCGCTATTACATTGTTTTGAGTCCAAAATGCGAGAGCGGTTAAATTCACCGCCATCGCATGTCTTTCATCGGAGTTTCAACTTGCTCATGTTCGGACGGCCTTTTTCGCTGATGTCGCACGTTTGTCAACTAAGATGTCGTAGCGGCCGAAATTGCCGCCCGAACGGGATCTTCAGGATTCTACCGTCGAGTGCCATTAATGGCCACTCGTGCCAGGCGTTTAAACTCTGGTTTTAGCCTTTTAAAAGCATTTTATTCCCCTTGTCACTCGTCATTCCTTATTCTCAAGTCTTTTGAGCGATTCACTCAACGTCCTCAACTTCCGCTTGATCACACCATTCCAATTCACCGACGGATCTAGCGTTGAGGATTGCACTAGGGTTTCCGCTTCCACCACGGGTAAGTTTCTTTCTCATTTTTTGTCTCCTCCTTCCCGGTTTTTCAAGAACACTTTGTTTTGATTCTTGTTTTCGTTTTGCTTTGTGTTTTGTTTTTCATGTCATAGTCGTTGTTTTGTTCACCCGTGAAAACCCTAGGTTTTACCCTGAAAACCCTAGGGCTTGTCTTAGATACCCCAAACCCTCGCACATCCCATTGATGTAATATCGACGGATTTCGCCGAGCCTGCTCGGAGACCATGTAACCCTTGCCGAGCTTTGAAACGGTGAACATCCCGACCTCCGCACATAAACTTGCAAATGTTAGTCAAATGCAGCAGCGGCCGAGTTTACCGCTAGACACCTATCAAGTGCATTGTCGGCAAAATTTGCCGTTCAGACATGAATAGAACTTCCCCCATGTGGTGTCGGCGAAATTCGCCGACAGAACATTGAAAGCCATAAACTTGCAACTGGTTGTCTAATATGCAGCGTCGGCATTATTTGCCGCTCATACATAAAACTTTTCATTCCTTTGCATGTAATAGCGGTAAAATCCGCCGCTCGTACCAAATTTTCCAAACATATGCAAAGGCGGCAAAATTCACCGCCGATGCACATAATACCAAAACCCTCATATGCAAGGGCGGTAAATTTTGCCGCCCGTGCAAAAAATATCTCAAATTTTCCTAACACTGGAAAATTTCCAATTTCGTTTTCCCGAGCCTGCTTCTCCTCTGATTCTTGGCCAGCTCGCACTATAGCCCTTTTTCAAGCGCATTCCCATGATCGTGATCGTCAACATGCAATTTTCCCAGATTGCCCATATTTTCCCTGATTGCATGATCATGATTTCTGTTGCAGTTTCTCTCGCGGAGCTCCATTCAACGTCAAACTTCTTCTCAGTGAAAGTTCATCCAAATGACTAACTTGTCCCCGAAGAAGGAAAAAGCTATGAAGTACAAATATCAAGGTGTTTTCCCAATCACCTCAGTCCACTCTAATGTTGAGGATATTAGAGATACAGAGATTGGCCATGTTGATATGGCTGAATTTGTAGAGAGAACCAAATCAAGCAACCCCAGTGCTATGATGAGGAAGATAGTGGAAAGTAATATCCATTTGGTATCATCCTTCCCGGTGGCGGCTCACAATAGAGAATTTGTTCTTCAGTGTGCAAATTTCTATAACAAAGATATTAGAGCCGTGGTGGACGCCAGTGGTAATGTGATAATCAGGTTGGATCCTGAGTTCATTGACAAGGTGTTCATGTGTCCTCTTGCGACAGAGGTATTGAAGCTTGACTTTGTTGAAGCTCAAAAGGAATATGACAAGAATCTAGAGAAAGCAAAGAAAGTGATCAACAACAAATGGTTGAAGATTGCGAGGTCAAGTTTGTCTAGATGGCCACGCAGCTTTCCTCGAAGTGATTTCGTGGAAGAAGTTGGTGACTTGATTACCCTCCTCAGCAGGATAAGAGGTTTGTCTTCCTCTTCACAATTTCATGAATGGATGTATCCCTTCATTAAGGTCATACTCCAAGGCAAGCAGGTTATTTTCTGGGGAGAGCAAATCAGTAACGCTTTGCATGATCAGTTGACGAAGGTATCCACTACCTCCAAGTTCTTCATGACTTCCTATCTGGTATACATTGCGGCCTCCATGAGGATTTTTCCAGGATTATCATCAGAAAGGGATAGGAGAGTAGTCCCAGTATACCAGTATTATTCTCAACTAACGTTGAAAGGTTCAATTCACCATTTCAGGAGAGTGAATGATGCATTCTTTGCTGTATTCTTGTGTCTTTTTAATCCCCAACTGGAGCAGAGAAGAATTTCAGATGAGGCATGGACAGTGGTTAATGGTTTTGGTTGTATGTTTTTGCAATTTCCATCTTTCTCCTACTTGAGGGTTGGCTTTTTCCAAGGCTACCCTTATATGCTTCCGAGGTTTCCTTCAGATAGACTGGTCTTGATGGAGTTGTGCAGGCAAATGATTGTCGTGCATAACAAACAGATGGAACTCAAGAAGCCTGGCTTCAGATTTCCTGTAGAAATCAGCAGATACTCAGTATTGATTGCCACAAAGGCAAGAGCTTTGGAGACAGAGATGCAGTTGGTCACCATGAAGCAATTCAAGAGGAGACCAAAGTTTGATTACCGGGGTGTAAAGGATAAAATCAAGAGGAAAACACAGTTCCATGAACCCATGGTGGAAGATGTCTGGATAGATTTAAGAACAAAGGAAGACATCAGGAAACTGGATTATAGCAGGCTGTCTCTAGAGCAAATTGAATACCTTGGACTTGCTGATATTCCAGAAGACCTTGTGGATGACGGGAAGTTGGTTGATGCTAAGTATGAAGTAGAACAGATAGCTAGTACTCCTCTGCCGCCAATCCAATGGTCTCAAAAGGAACTGACTTCCCTAAGGAAGAGATTCGAGCCTATATTGGCTAACACCAATAACTGGCTGGAGGATAAAGGAATTACGCTGAAAGAATTCCTCACTGATTCAGAAACTGAAGTTCAAGAGCAGACTGGTAAGAAGGTTGAAAACAGAATGAAGAATAAGAGTGATGCTCCATCATCCTCTAAAACACATAAACCTAAAATCAGATTTGTGACGAAGAAAGCAAAAGTTGTTGAGGAGGAACCTGAAGTGAAGGATATGGAAGTTGAGGAGCCAGCGGCCGAGGATCCAACAACTGAAGAGCCAGCTACAGAAGAGATGGATGTTGAAGACAAGGATTCAGAGCAACAAGATAAAGAGGCTTTGTCTCCACAGCAGAATACACCTGTCGCAACCCCTGTGTCTGTTTCCCCTATTATCATTCCTTCCTCTGAATCCCCCTCTCCTCCTAAAATAATTTTTGATAATCCCCAAGGCACTTTTGAAAACGTTCTCCATTCTTCTGATTCAATTCCTAGTTTGTCTTCTTCGTCATTTGATATAGGAGATACTTCTATGTTTGATCATTTTGTGATGAATACTGAGCAAGTTTCAAGTGCCAATGTAACAGGTGCGGTTTTTACCAACACCCCGCCTATTGTTTCTACCACCAGCACAAGTACAGTTCCAGTAACACCAGTGGTAGGAATGGACTCCAATGTGAATACTTCTCTGCTGCCACCTTGGTTGTCAGCTTACACGCCAAAGAGGAAAAAGCAAGTCATCTCTCCAGATGATTTTGATTTCACTAAGCTGGCACCTGCAAAACCTAAGGCTCCGAAGAAACCAAAGATCCTTTCAAGGGTACTTGAAGATAAGGGGCATAAAATTTTGGAGATAGCAAAACCCCCACAGGATGCAACTGTTGAAAATTTTGACATGAATGACTATTCTATTTCTAGGGTTGAATTGGGCAAAATCGCCCATGAAAGCGCTAAAAATGATATGCAGTCAGCCATGGACATCCTGATCCAGAAATTCGACAGGGAAAAAGAAATGAAAGACTACTACAAGGCAAAAGCAGAACAGCTGACTGCAGTGGTAAGAAAGATCACTTTGAATTCAGAAGCAATTACTCCAGAGGCCATATCTGTAGAAGACCCTGTCATCCTGAAAGCGGAAAAGACTCACCTCAGAGGAAAAGTACTTGAAGAGTACTTAGATAGGATGCGAGCACAGGGAATTTCTTTGCTCACGGAGGTGTTTGAGAAAACAGATAAGATGAGGAAAGTAAGGGCAGAACTCAATGATCTCATTGATGCCATCTCTCAAGACATTGAGCGCATTGAGGAAACTCATGATAAGTGGGTGGAAATGAGGAAACTAAAAATAAGCACTTTAATATCCATTGGCGCCATTTCCAACAGGGATTCATATATAGAAACAAAGGAAGCTCTAATGTACAGGAGCAATGTGCTAAGAAATTTGATCAAGGATCTCGAAACTGCAAAGGAAACCAGTGAAGAAAATGATGTTAACATTTTGCATAAGCTGGAGGAGTTGCCTTGTAAATTGGTATCACAGGATAACCAGTTTCTTTCTGCAGAAGAAATGGTTAAGGAATTTGAGGACATGTTTCAGAAGGAATTTGAAGACAAGGTATTTTCAATAACTTCTGTGGACAGCATCTTAGACAACCAGTTAACCTTGGACAATTTGAAAACCAGGTTAACTAATCATGCCAAATCAATCACTACAGTAAGGGATGCCGTAGTGAGGGCCAGGATGATCTTCAAAAATGCATTCAACCCAGATAGCATTGAAATGCAAGCGGCCTTCACTATGTATGATCATCACATGAGAAAGAATGGAGATACAAATTAAAGCAGCTGGCTTTTCCCCTTAGTTTATTTTCTGATTTTCAAATGTACTTTCAAAACAGTTTTGGACATTTTTACATGTACATTTTTGATATGCAATTACATGTAAAAAATAGGAAGTCCCAAGTCAATAAGGACTCCTATTTTTGAATAAGTCAAAGTAGTTGTAGTTTTCCTAGATTTTCTCAAGGTCTTTCCCTATAAATAAAGGGGACCTCTTTTGTAAATTTTATCTTTTATCTATTGCAAGAAAACTCTAGCGAATTGAAAAGCAAATCAAGACTTTGTGCTTATTGTGAAAATCAATATTCAAATATTCATCAATACAAGAAAGCAAGTTCAATTCCAATCTTTGTCTTGGGATTATTTGTGTTGTGATAGTTTTGTTCTTATGTCTTGCTATCATAATCTTAATTGATAATAATTGAACTGTGGAGTTTGTTTCAAGTGATTGAAGAGCGCTCTTAATTTGATTCTGATAAACTTTGTGTTATCAAATCGGTTGTGGGTTATATGTTCATGTTGTGAAAATACAACAGTTTGGGGACTTTGTGCTACAAGTTGTTATATTTGAATTACTTTTATCATATTGAAGAGAAGTGAAGACTTTGGGCTGCATCCTACTTCAAATAGTTCCGGTTACAAGTAGTGAGTGAGGTAACAGAAAACTTTGTGTTTCTGTGATATTGTGATAATCCATAAGTTTTATATCAAGAGTTTGAAGTATAAACATCTATTCTGAAAAAAGAGAATGAGATGAGATGGAACCACCACCAACATAGTTTTTAGTGTACATAAATTTGATAAGTTGTTTGATTTGCACAAGTTAAGTAATTAGAGGGAACCTCCCCTTGCTGAGAGGAGAGACTTTGTCTCATCATAGTTGTGGCTGATATACCCATTTTGCCGTTAGCGAGTTAACGACAAAATATTCACCCAATAAATAATAATATTCATTAAGAACTTATATGAATGAGAATATACCTCGTGTACTATTGTTATGTTGTAAAATGTTTCCCTATGACTATTTACCTCCTAGTTTAGCTCCTAGGTCCCCTTAATTTCATTATGCATGTTTAAAACTTATCCCGAAGCAATTTCCCCTAAAACCCATGTTAAATGGGGCCTAGGAGTCCACTTTAATGATTAATCAAGACTCAAATCATACCTTAGGACTTGGGCACCCATGCCCAAGTCTAGGTTGATTTGTCAGGACCTAAATTTTGGATGTCGGCATAGGACCTTTAAAAAGGTTCCCTTTGTCAACCTTTTCAATTTGAATTACGAAAGTTTAGCGGGAATGCATATTTAAATAGGTTTATGTCTTCATTTTACTCCTATATGATTCCTAGATGATTAAGGTGAACTTATGATTATCAAGTAAATAGAATTCAAGGCATTCATTATGTTGCAAAGAAGAATTGTGTTGTGTTTGTATGTGTTTGTTGCAAGTTTGGCTTCATCAACTCATCTCCTCATGGTTTGAAGGCTCTTCATCTCGGTGAAGGTTTCACCTCTAAGGTGACATCTATTTGTGATTCAATCAATTTATTTTATCATTGGATTTGGCCTCTTCCCTACAAGGACATGGACTTTATCTAACAACGGTGTTGGAAGGCTTGAATGCCATTCTGGGGCTTGACTGAGGTAAGCTCCTAAACACCACAACCCCCAAACCCCTCTCTTTATGATTGCGGGTTACAAGCGTGGGATTTGGTGAAGTGGAGTTGTAGAGAAGCAAAGAAGAGGATAGAGATTCAAGATCTAGAGAAAAGTGTAGAAAATCAACCCTACTAGACTAGGGCGCCCGCCCCGTAGTCCTCATGACTCACATTTTTGGAAACTTTGAAGCAGGTTACAATCTGACACAGATTATTGTTCCAAATCTGCAGAATAGTTGCCCTATTAGACTAGGGCGCCCACCCTGTTGTCCCTGAAGTTTCTATCTCTAAAAATATAAATCCTGGTATGTTTCTAATCTGTATTTAGTGCCTTCCTGTGTGATCGTTTGATGTATTTCATTCGTCTGTATATGATTTCATGTAATTAGGGTTTGTGTCTCAATTAAACTAAGGTTTAACAAATTCATCAATCTATTCTATCTTTCCTTATCATTCCATAGTGACATTAAACCTATAGTTGAGTCCTCTTGCATCAATAATGATTTAGCTCTATTTATGTCCTTGAATGTTAATGTGAAAGGAGGGTTTGATTGAATCTATCTTAACTACATTTCAACCTATCATCTTTTCACATATAACAACTATGTTTATACATGTTATGAGAAATGAGAATTCCAACAATGCCTAAGTGGTCAAAAGAAGACTAGAGTGTAACATGCCACTTGTTCTACCAACTAAGATTTACCATGTTTAACTCCAAAAGTAAAATGATCAAGATACTGATAGCGAATGCAATAATTTTTTTCCTTAAACTCATTTGATAAGATGCACATTTGAAACATATTTCAAACTCCCATTGCATAAACAAATTACATTTCCTCAATAAAATAATTGAATATTTCTCATTACAACTTTTTCATAAAATAGATACATACAAGCTTCAAGAGCTAACTAAAAAATAGAGATACATATGATGTTGATGTCTGTCTTCAAATCTGGGCTGCCAACTACATGAGGGGAAGCATCACTCAAGTCCTTTTCCTCTAACCACGAACTAACTGTGGTCCCCCGCACATTTACCAACTGGTAAATGACCCTACCCTTCGATGAAGGGATTGGTATGGTAACCTCATCGATAAGCCTAATTGAGCAAGGTGTTGTGTCCTACATAACTAGTACTGTCATACATTGCGGCTATAACCTACAAGCATGGTTGCCCTTCCTAGTATGTAAACTTGGATTACAGTGAATTGACAGTATAAATAGTGGCTACTTACACTACTTTGGCCAAAGTTTCATAACCCCTAACTTAGAATGGACGCCACACGTTCACCCACCCTTCTATCTCAATTTGCAAAGACAATAATCTCTAAACTAGGTTATCTACCTCTTCCATGGATCACATATCCCAAGGTTAACCTCACTTAACAATTACATCATTCTCTATACATAGGATATTCCCTTTCCCATGGATCAACAAATCCTTGGAATATTCCCACTTAACAATTACATCAAACTCTATTCTAGGTTATCTCCCTCTTCCATGGATCACATATCCCAAGGTTAACTCATTCCAAGTTTTTACTATGATACATATGTTGAAGTAATACTATTTGCAAACTATAGTTCACTATCTTTCCCCTTATACAAGTATCTAACCATACTCAATCTAATAATCTTACAAAACCCATCTAGGCACTAATCTCTACTATGGAGATTAATTTTACATTCACAATACAAATCTTTTTCTAGATATATATTTATATATATACTTTTAAACATTCAAGTAACACTTATATAGATAACACAATTCATCCATCAATAACAACAACACAAAAATGTATTTAAAATAGAAAACATAATAAAAGAGAAAACCCCATGCCTGTGATATTAGCTCCAAATGAATCAATGAGATTCCCTTGCTTCAGCTCCTTCCAATGAACTAAAACTCCCTTCCAAGTAAAACAACTCTCCCTCTAATCTTCCAAAACCTCTTCTCACAACTTCAAAGAAAAATGGCAAAAAATCACACTAACTCCAAAATGAAAATAGAAAAATAAGAATGCTCTTGGCTGAAAACTTGTGTATATAGAATGAGAGAGAGATCCTCTTTTTAGACTAAAAATCCAAGAGAGCTCAAGCTACAATTTAGCTTGCAAAGTTGACACAACTCCCCTTTCAACAAAACAAAATCAGAGGTGGCAATGAAATAATGAAAAATTGACACATATAAGGACCCTTGTGAAACAACTCAGCTAAAATAATAAAATAGACTTCTATAAGATTAAACACTCTTCATAAAATTGACACAAAATCAGTCATGTTCCCTATTAACTAGCAAAGTTGGTTGCAAGGAAAAAGTCCAAGTATACATTGGAAAACAATGAAAAGCTCATTTAAATTTTAAATTGATTTTCAACTTCCCCATGAGCACTCAAGACAAAGTCAAAATTACCAAAAGAGTTTGTTTTAAAACTCACTAAACAATATTAATAATGCCCAAGCCTATGCGCTCCCATAAGCGCTTAGATAGGCTTATATAAAGGCTTTGTTTTCTAACTATCATAACCTCCCAATGACCATACACATGTGCCAATATGCTGAGCGCTTAGTATGCTGTCCCACCATGTCTTTAGGCTGCTTTTAAATCTTCAAAAGGCATTGAAAATGCTTTATTAACTATGTTTGTTAAAGATATTACTTAAACTCCAAGTTAAGTTAAGTGCTTATAAAACCAACACTATGATTAAAATGTTCACCATATATCATGGTTGCATGCCTTTTTATGGCAACACCATATATGCCTTATAAACCATCATATATATATATAGTATTCAAACATATTAAATTAATAATAGAATTCCCATAATTTCATTATGCCACAAACGTAATAATTACTTATTTATAATATATGAATTTAATATATATCATCAATACAAAAATCACATACAACTTATTATTCAAAAATTCATTTATTGTCATAAAATCTTCATAGACATAATGTCATAAAATGCTTATACACAATAGAGACGATAATTCTTGCATGGTCCAAATTGATATCTCCCCATCTATGAGCAATACACTCATGAATGTACGTAGGTACATCTACCTACGTATATTCATGCTTGTATTGAATCATATGTAAGAACATATCGTGGAATTACACAAGATATAACCACCACAAGAAAACCTTGCCTACTCAACCAAACACTTAACAACATGCAGGTTCAAACATCAAATCAAGACTCAAGATTTAAACTCAGATCACTTACCGCTACCCATACTAACTTGACATAACTTAGATCAAAATAGGATTGTGTGTGTGTGTGTGTGCTTGCTCAATTCTAGGTTTCTCTAGGGTTACTAGACCAAGTCCTTCTCCTGAGTGATACTTCCCCTCCCTTTCGGAGGAGCAACCTGTTCTTGCATCCACTTAGATCACAGTAGTTAGCTGATCAAAATATAACCATTTGCTTTATACATTTTCCAATATTAATCATATATAATACAAGACATTGCATTATTCCATTTTTCTTCATATTTCAAATCAAGATTCATAAATGCATAAATGCAAAGATTTCACAATCATTCATTAATCAACAAATTAACCAATCTAGGTAAATAGTAAATGGATAGAAACACACGGGGTGTAACATACTCCCCCCTTGTGAATCATCATCCTTGATGATTTTTAAGTATCAAGTACTATCACAATATAAATAAAACATAAAGAGTATCATATCCCAAAACATATTGTTTTTCAAGATCTTTCAAAATTTAGAACAACTTGAGAAAACTTCTATTTTATCTCAGTATAATCTTTCCAAGTGACAGAATCTTCTACATACCGATCCCATTAGATCTTGTACTACATAACCTTTCTATTATGCAAGCAAAGCTTGCGATCTTCAAGCATCTAAGAAGCTTGATCAAAACCATTCCTAGGTTTTGTACTTGTAAAGCATTCTAAGAATATAATAATTATCAGTTATATATATATATATATATATATATATATATATATATATATATATATATATCAAATTGAATCATTAAAAGCATTGTGCCTCCTGGCAATAGCTATCATCAGAATGATTCTTCCATTAATCAATTTGATAACTTCAAGAATTTTGACTTGAGCTCTTTATATCTAGGAGCTAGTTTGGAATATATTCCATACTTAATAAAACTTTTTCTGGGGTTAGACCCTCAAAAGAACTTTTATTCTCTAAACAAGAATTGTCTTAGTATATACTTAGCATCAGCGTAACTTATCTATTCCTTAATAGTTTTCCACCAATCTTTTCTGATCAACATGATCTGTTCTTCCATTTCTGACAACATTTCTGGACTAATGTTAATCCTATCTTCTAGCTTACTCAACTTATAGGAGTTCAGTATCTTCTTCTATCCAATGTTTCAAACAAAAAGATAGGGATTTTTATAATCAAAACCCACCAGTGGTAGATATTCTTCCCACTTATAATGTTGTTCCATACAATATATTCAAACAATTCTTCCAAAACCTGGTTAACTCTCTCATTTAACCATCTGTTCTTAGAATGATAATTTATACTTACATTAGTTTACCCAAACCTTGTTTTCACGTGCGCATCTCTATGCGAGATAATCTTCTCAGGAACTCCGTGTAATCTAAACACTTCCTACATAATTTTGTGAGCTAACACTATGCTCCACTAGATAAATTCTTCAATATAAAAGGTGTTCCTTTATTCTTTAACATTCTAAACAACTTGTCACAAATCTTACAGCATCCTTTTCATTTTATTTCAAAAATATAACAGCTTAACATCTACTAACATTTTAGTGACACCAAGATGTCTGGAATATGGTGTATTATGAACTTCCTTCCATACCAAATTCCTTAATTCACTAGAATCAGGTACATAAAAATTCTTCCTTTATTCCTCAATAACCCATTGGGTTCAAAACAAAATCCTTCATACCTTTTATCTTGCCATTTACCTAAGAGTGCTTGCTTGGTTTGTTCATAGAACTCAACACCCTTGAATCCTTTCAATACTTAATTTTTAAAGCCAATTTGGATAGTTACCAATGAGGATATATTCCTTCCTCGACTTAAAGCATTGGTAACCCTATCCTTGTTTCCCTTGATATAGTTAAGGTTGAAATATTAGTCCAATATCAGTTCTAACCACCTCCTTAGTCTTGCATTTAGATGGGTTGAATAAATAGATTCTTTACACCATGATGGTCTGATTTCAATTCAAAAGGTTTTTTTTTTTTCGAATAGATAGTGTCTCGACATATATAATGCATGAACTATTGCTGCTAACTCAAATCATGCAAAGAATAATTTTGTTCATAAGGTTTTTCTCCCTTAATTCATAGGCTATGACTCGCCCTTTATGTTTTAACACTCCACCCAAACTTTCACCTGAGGCATCTCATACTTCCTTCGAACTTCAGAGGTGTAATTTTTCTCATGTCCTTAGATAACCCTCTTGCCATTCTCCTCCTCTTAATCCTTTCCTTGTTCCAATATTCCAACTCTCTCTCTTGTCTTGATAAACATCGCTAGGATTTGATCTAACTTAGTATTCATATTCTCAACTCCTTGTCCTACTTCTTTGCTTCCCCCCAAAGTTAATTCTTGTTCTAACCATCTTAACAAGATAGTTCACCCTGTGGGTTTCCATAAAGATTTAAATTCTACAAATGTTATCCAATGTTCTAAAAACATTTAATATTTCCAAATAGAATCATTCTTTCATATTCATAACTTTTGCACAAGAAAGAATTCATATACATAATCTTTTGATAAAACACTTTTCTTTCCTTTATATCCAAAAGGATTTGAATACCCTCTCAACTACATGACTGAGTGGAGTATATCTCTCATATTCTAGTTCATGATTATTCTTGAATGGGTGATAACCCTCAACTTTATCCTTAGATACATAATGTCGTGGAACATATTCCTCTAATTTATCACTTAAAGAAATTATAATTTCTTCTGCCAAAGGAGGAACATAAAGATTCCTAAACAACATGGCAGATTTCACACTATACTCTGAGGACATATCCTTAGAAAGTGGTAAGGCTTTTGATTTGGTTGGAGAGACCAAAAGTAGACAGTTAAAGTTGACAACCTCTCTTAGAGTGATAAGCCGAGTTATAAAAAGCTAAGCTTCTAGCGCTAAAGACTTTACAAAGTTCAAGATGATGATCTGCCACTTCCACTCTTGGAATATCGTATAGATACCAATTCCCTACAGGGTGCTTTTAATCATCCTTGACTCTCACATTCTAGACAACTTGCTATCACTTTTCATTCTCTTTCAGAAATAAAGAGATTTCACATCGACTAGGAATTTAGTTACTCCTAGATGACCCGATTATGATTTAAAAAGCATTTCCTACCTCACAAGGTTTCTAAAATATGTAGAGTTAGGAATATACCAAGTGCATTTCTTACAATTTACTCCCTTACACAATCCATCAAAGGTACATCCAAGACATGATAGAGGTGAACATTGCACAAAACAACCAAAAATATTCTATTATAGCCACCTCAATAATTTAAATCAATATCAAAGAATAAGCAATTTCATTTTCAACAATAAGTCAAAAGTTTGAGCTCAATAAATCAAATTTGGACCAACTAGTCATAAAATAAATAATCTTAAAAATTTGGTGGCTAGAGCATTCTACAATAAAGGAATAAAACAATGAAAAATTCTTGCAAGCATTTAAAAAGGAATTTTACCAAAAATTCAAGAAGTGTCAAAATCAAAAGATATAGTAACTATGCACTATGTGACTGACTGTGTCACTAACAAGGGAGTAGATTATTGTATTGCACTTGAGTTTTCCAAAAACTTACAGTGGTTTAGAGACCATGCTACTAGAAAAATAATAAATAAGTCCCTTAAGACTTTCATTATACTCAAAAATCAAAAGATTAAAACACATCCACCCTTACATCATGGAATATCTATCATTCGTCACCTAGATGATATTCTAAGATGGTGATACAACAATATGCATGAACTTCAGTTGGAACACATACTTCTTCCGTCCGTTTATAAAACTCTATTCCCTACCTCCTGGATTAGTTTAGTTAATCAAACTTGTCTAAATATCTCAGTAATGATCACATTCATCGTTGCAATTATACTTTTTATCTCCACCAAGAGACAAAATACATAGCTCTCAACTTTTGTCCAAAAATGCTATGAAAATAACTAATAACTTCTCCTTGCAACTGTTACGAATTATCTTGCAAACTTCATGCAAACTCTTAACAAAAGAATGATACTAATCCCAATCTTTTCATCGAAATATTTCCCAAGAGGATCCTCTTCATTTATGTCATCAACTACACATTGACACCTTTTTCCAATAGGCTTCGTGAGTTATTAAGGGACTCTTATTCTCCTCTAATTATGCACGATTCTTTGTATATGGCAATTGGTTTTCTCATAAATCTTAGAAATCAAAAAGCATTTCCAAGTCTTGTACTATTTTTCCAAGCATTTTATGCCAATACTTCACTACTTGTCCTTTATTGATCCTTTTATCTCTCTTGACTCATTCCAATCCATCTAGGGTTTAGACAAGAACCCTAATTATCTATGTATCGTTGATACAATTTCTAGAATCTTCCAAACTTAGTTGCTTCTGCACCTGGTTGATTACTTCAAGATCTTCCCATCCTTAAGTTCTTGAGATATAAAAGTGATCTTGAATTCATATAGACACTGCTCTTCCTGAGCTCTTAGTCTAATAACATTTGACCAAGGTTTTACCTTTCTAATCCAAATTTTGGAATCTTTCCATTATACATCCTCAATAGAGTTAAATTGACTCATGAATTCCTTAATTCCTCAGTTGGTTCTCTCTTAACCACTGGCTTGGTAAGTGTTGGATAATAGTCCTTCTAACAATTTTCTTGGTTAGTCTACTATGCCATTCTTGCATAAAACCAATTTCAACTTTAGACTCTCATAGCATAGTGAGCACATAGGTTCAAGAGCTAAACCTAGTTAGCTCTGATACCATGTGTAACATGCCACTTGTTTTACCAACTAAGATTTACCATGTTTAACTCCAAAAGTAAAATGATCAAGATACTGATAGCGAATGCAATAAAATTTTTCTTTAAATTCATTTGATAAGATGCACATTTTAGACATATTTCAAACTCCCATTACATTTAATCAAATTACATTTCCTCAATAAAATAATTGAATATTTCTCTTTACAACTTTTTCAAAAAATAGATTCATACAAGCTTCAAGAGCTAACTGAAAAATAGAGATACATATGATGTTGATACCTATCTTCAAATCTGGGCCGCCAACTACATGAGGGGAAGCATCACTCAAGCACTTTTCCTCCAATCACGGACTAACTGTGGTCCCCTACACATTTACCAACTAGTAAATGGCCCTACCCTTCGATGAAGGGATTGGTATGGTAACCTCACTGATAAGCCTAATTGAGCAAGGTGTTGTGTCCTACATAACTAGTATTGTCATACCTTACGGCTACAACCTACAAGCATGGTTGCCCTTCCTAGTATGTAAACTTGGATCACAGTGAATTGACAGTGTAAATAGTGGCTACTTACACTACTTTGGCCAAAGTTTCATAACCCCTAACTCAAAATGGACGCCACACGTTCACCCACCCTTCTATCTCAATTTGCAAAGACAACAATCTCTAAACTAGGTTATCTACCTCTTCCATGGATCACATATCCCAAGGTTAACCTCACTTAACAATTACATCATTCTCTATACATAGGATATTCCCTTTCCCATGGATCAACAAATTCCAGGAATATCCCCACTTAACAATTACATCAAACTCTATTCTAGGTTATCTCCCTCTTCCATGGATCACATATCCCAAGGTTAACCCATTCCAAGTTTTTACTATGACACATATGTCTAAGTAATACTATTTCCAAGCTATAGTTCACTATATTTCCCATTATACAAGTATCTAACCATACTCAATCTAATAATCATACTAAACCCATCTAGGCACTAATCTCTACTATGGAGATTAATTTTACATTCACAATACTAATCTTTTTCTAGATATATATTTATATATATTCTTTTAAACATTCAAGTAACAATCATATAGATAACACAATTCATTCATCAATAACAACAACACAAAAATGTCTTTAAAATAGAAAAACATAATAAAAGAGAAAACCCCATGCCTGTGATATTAGCTCCAAATGAATCAACAAGATTCCCTTGCTTAAGCTCCCACCAATGAACTAAAACTCCCTTCCAAGTAAAACAACTCTCCCTCTAATCTTCTAAAACATCTTCTCACAACTTCAAAGCAAAATGGAAAAAACTCACAACACTAACTCCAAAATGAAAATAGAAAAATAAGAATGCTCTTGGCTGAAAACTTGTGTGTATAGAATGAGAGAGAGAGATCCTCTTTTTATACTAAAAATCCAAGAGAGCTCAAGCTACAATTTAGCTTGCGAAGTTGACACAACTCCCCTTTCAACAAAGCAAAATTAGAGGTGGCAAAGAAATAATGAAAAATTGACACATATAAGGACACTTCAAAAAAACTCAGCTAAAATAAATAAAATAGACTTCTATAAGATTAAACACTCCTCATAAAATTGACACAAAATCAGTCATGTTCTATTAACTAGCAAAGTTGGTTGCAAGGAAAAAGTCTAAGTATACGTTGGAAAATAATGAAAAGCTCATTTAAATCTTTAAATTGATTTTCAACTTCCCCATGAGCGCTCAAGACAAAGTCAAAATTACCAAAAGAGTTTGTTTTAAAACTCACTAAACAATATTAATAATGCCCAAGCCTATGCACTCCCATAAGTGTTTATATAGGCTTATATAAAGGCTTTGTTTTCTAACTATCATAACCTCCCAATGGCCATACACGTGCCAATATGCTGAGCGCTTAGTATGTTGTCCCACCATGTCTTTAGGCTGCGTTTAAATCTTCAAAAGGCATTGAAAATGTTTTATTAACTATGTTTGTTAAAGATATTACTTAAACTCCAAGTTAAGTTAAGTGCTTATAAAATCAGCACTATGATTAAAATGTTCACCATATATCATGGTTGCGTGCCTTTTTATGGCAGCACCGTATATGCCTTATAAACCTCATTCTATACTATTCGAACATATTAAATTAATAATATAATTCCCATAATTTCATTATGCCACAAATGTAATAATTACTTATTTATAATATATGAATTTAATAATAAATAATTTATTATATATATATATATATATCATCAATACAAAAATCACATACAACTTATTATTTCAAAATTCATTTATCATCATAAAATCTTCGTAGACATAATGTCATAAAATGCTTATACACAATAGAGACGATAATTCTCGCATGGTCCAAATCGACATCTCCTCATCTATAAGCAATACACTCATGAATGTACGTAGGTACATCTACCTACATATATTCATGCTTGTATCGACTCATATGTAAGAACATATCGTGGACTTACACGAGCTACAACCACCACAAGAAAACCTTGCCTACTCAACCAAACACTTAACAACATGCAGGTTCGAACATCAAATCAAGACTCAAAATTCAAACTTAGATCACTTACCGCTACCCATACTAACTCGACACAACTTAGATCAAAATAGGATTGTGTGTGTGTGCTTACTCAATTCTAGGTTTTTCTAGGGTTACCAGACCAAGTCCTTCTCCTGAGTGATACTTCCCCTCCCTTTCGGAGGAGCAACTTGTTCTTGCATCCACTTAGATCACAGTAGTTAGCTGATAAAAATATAACCATTTGCTTCATACATTTTCCAACAGTAATCATATATAATACAAGACATTGCATTATTCCATTTTTTTTCATATTTCAAATCATGATTCATAAACACATAAATACAAAGATTTCACAATCATTCATTAATCAAACAAATTAACCAATCTAGGTAAATAGAAAATGGATAGAAACACACGGGGTGTAACATAGAGATTGTTGTTTCCATGTTATATTATTATAAATTCTTACTTTTAGAAAACAAAAGTATTTGATATTCCAATGTGTTGGGATAGAGAAGTTAAATCCCTAGATTCAACCCAGAAGGGTTAAGAAAAATTGAAAACTCTTAAATCAGTTATAACATTGAATTAGTTTATTGTTTATTGTGGTCGACGGTGAATGGTTTAGAAACCATATATCAAGACAAGTATAATTTAGGAAGAGTCTAAGAAGCACTTATGATAAATTAAATGATTTCATGAAAGAGTCAAAAATTTGATATATTACACAAGAGTGCTCAATCTTTGGGTCATTGAGTAGAATGACAGGAAGTCATAGACCCTAGTATTTGCATGTATGAAAAGATGGACTCTCTGAAAGGTTAAATTTACCTAAACCCATATATTACGTATATCCTAGATTAAGGATTAAATCCTAAGTCAGATTGATAAGGATTTGAGTTTAGTTAAGACAATTTATGTCTAGAAATACTAGTCAAGCAAGTCAAACAGTAGGATGTGGTAGTTCTAGGTTGAGTTAGAGGTGTGTGAACACATGACTATATTTATAGAAAACATCTATTTATAGAGAAACTTTGGCCAAAGTAATGCATTTGTCTCTGCATACATTAGTTAGTTCAACATGTTTAGATTGCGTAACATGTCAGAATGATCATACTTAGCTAGAAGATTATCTAGAGTTGTATGGTCGATTGATTTACATAGGACACAACACTAGGAATTAGATGAAAACCTATTGGTTCCTTATGTCTATACTCTTCATGAAGGGTATGGCCACTTCCAAATGGAAGATGAGCAGGGGATTGTCGGTCTGTGGTGTGAGGAAAAGCACTCAGATGATGCTCTCCCTTTGCAGCAGAAGACTCGCAGAGACTTGTGAGATAGATACCAAATTCCAGATGCAGTATACTTCATGTTATGACTTATGATTTTCAAGATTATATAAAATTATTCATATTGCCAAGTGCAGATTATTTGTAAATGTAAAGTGAAATGATCTCACTATACTTAGGTCTTTTCAATGATATGAATTTCATTTATATATATTCTACATAAGTGAATATCTATCACCAAAATGTTTTATTATAAATATTAAAAATTATGCATATAAATCATTGGGAAATGTGAATTTATCAATGTCTAGAAACTTTCTTTAATCTTACTCATCTCGACTCCTAGGTTATATCTAAGTTCTCACAAAGTTCAGTCTTTGCACTTTATATATATATATAACTTAAACTAGTTATATCACTGTGACATTAATAGAAAATGGCCACTATACTTTGTGTTCAAAAAGTAATAACATAATTAATCTTTTCTCTGCATTTTATATGTTAGATTTCTACTCAGATTTGGTGTTTTGACAGCTAAAAGAAACCTATGTTTGCTCAAGCATACAAAGCTAAGTGACAACTTACTACTAATCATATATCTCTGTATAAACAATGGTATTCATAACACTTTTCCATAATTCTAAGTTTATCAAAGCATAACATATACTCTCTATGGGTTCGATGATACAAAAGATGGTATGAGAAAATTATCTTCCACAGTATTCCTAATGTAAACTATAACATCTATTTGTTTATCCTCTGCGGTTTTATAATGTTGTTCAATGACATTTTAACTATCTCTAAACTCATAAATAAGAACTCCATTTTAACAAGCATTTTGTGTGTGTTTGCATCATATCTCAATATTGTTACACATATGGTTCCTAGGGTTGTCATTGATGTCAACACTATCACTAGGTTGTCATTGATGTCAACACTATTATGGTGGTGTGATGGTGTTCATGGTTGGATGTCATGTCCCATCCAACAAGAGAAGGGAGAAGATATAATTCATATTAATATGGGAATTAGAAGCATGAAGATGATCAGATGTATTCTTGATGCTATTGATGGCCTGAAGTATGTATGATCCAAGTTCCATGATGATTGCATTACCCGAAGAGTGTTTTGTTGTTGATTGATTGAAGACAATGTTGTCTTTGTGAAGGTGTTCTGTGTAGGACAATGGAATGCTTTGCATTTCTCCACATTTGCAGGTATGGCCATGTGGTTATGGAATTGTGATTAGGATGCAGTGTGATAATTTCAAGTTTTTAGATCATTTGTCATTCCATTGTGAAAGTTATGCATGATAGAGTATTGGCATGTGTTCTGACAGAGTAAGCTAGTGTCAAAAGCCTGTTGGAATGTTCCGCATTCCTCCACAAATGAATGATTGCCCTTGCGATTTTGAGGAAATGTTTATAGATGTGTATTACATGCTTCCTTGCAATTTCAAAGTCCTTGGTGATCCACAACTTATTTTTTCAAATGAAAGCATGTTGCAGTGTGTTCTAGATGATAGATTGTTCTCAAATTTCATGATTGAAGTTATGTGGCACAATTCTTTAATGTGTGGTGGCAAAGGAGTGTTCAAAGATGTTGTGTGAGTCATGTGGACTCATCTTGAATATCTTTCATGAATATCTTACTTGTTTCCAGTACTGCATAAGGTTTTTAAGTTGTGGCCATTTTGCTTCAAGTCTTCATGTGTTTTTGCTTAAAGATGTCCTATTTATAAATGAGCAGAGTGTGCAGATGTATTTCATTGGTGTTTAAAGCTGTGAAGAATGTTTTGGACTTGGTTAAGAAAGTGTTGGTGTTCATAAGGCATGGATCTTCTGCTAGTGTAACGTGTGATTTCACTTAGGACCTATCTTCTACACATTTCATGGTGTGTGTTGTCTGGCCGACTTGTAAATGTATTTTTCATGTTGTATCTAGCTGACAAGAAATGTAATCAATGTAATATCTTGTATAAATTGTAAATCAAATTTAGTTAGGAGTGTGTGATTGCAAGTTGATTGAAAAAGGTTCGCAAGTAGAAAAAAAGGCAGAATGAATTCATTGTTGATATGTGACTAAAGGAGAAAGAGTAGAAGTTTTTGATGATGTCCTAATTCATCTTGAAGACATATTTGTGATAGTTATCAAGTGTAGAGTGTGCCTAATTGATTAGATCATCAGAAGAAAGTGTGAAGAGGCAGAAGTGCAATCATCAAAGGTGTGAGTTTCAATGTCAACACTATCACTAGGTTGTCATTGATGTCAACACTATTATGGTGGTGTGATGGTGTTCATGGTTGGATGTCATGTCCCATCCAACAAGAGAAGGGAGAAGATATAATTCATATTAATATGGGAATTAGAAGCATGAAGATGATCAGATGTATTCTTGATGCTATTGATGGCCTGAAGTATGTATGATCCAAGTTCCATGATGATTGCATTACCCGAAGAGTGTTTTGTTGTTGATTGATTGAAGACAATGTTGTCTTTGTGAAGGTGTTCTGTGTAGGACAATGGAATGCTTTGCATTTCTCCACATTTGCAGGTATGGCCATGTGGTTATGGAATTGTGATTAGGATGCAGTGAAGGTGATAATTTCAAGTTTTTAGATCATTTGTCATTCCATTGTGAAAGTTATGCATGATAGAGTATTGGCATGTGTTCTGACAGAGTAAGCTAGTGTCGAAAGCCTGTTGGAATGTTCTGCATTCCTCCACAAATGAATGATTGCCCTTGCGATTTTGAGGAAATGTTTATAGATGTGTATTACATGCTTCCTTGCAATTTCAAAGTCCTTGGTGATCCACAACTTATTTTTTCAAATGAAAGCATGTTGCAGTGTGTTCTGGATGACAGATTGTTCTCAGATTTCATGATTGAAGTTATGTGGCACAATTCTTTAATGTGTGGTGGCAAAGGAGTGTTCAAAGATGTTGTGTGAGTGATGTGGACTCATCTTAAAGATCTTTCATGAATATATTTCTTGTTTCCAGTACTGCACAAGGTTTTTAAGTTGTGGCCATTTTGCTTCAAGTCTTCATGTGTTTTTGCTTAAAGATGTCCTATTTATAAATGAGCAGAGTGTGCAGATGTATTTCATTGGTGTTTAAAGCTGTGAAGAATGTTTTGGACTTGGTTAAGAAAGTGTTGGTGTTCGTAAGGCATGGATCTTCTACTGGTGTAACGTGTGATTTCACTTAGGACCTATCTTCTACACATTTCATGGTGTGTGTTGTCTGGCCGACTTGTAAATGTATTTTTCATGTTGTATCTAACTGACAAGAAATGTAATCAATGTAATATCTTGTATAAATTGTAAATCAAATTTAGTTAGGAGTGTGTGATTGCAAGTTGATTAAAAAAGGTTCGCAAGTAGAAAAAAGGCAGAATGAATGCATTGTTAATATGTGACTAAAGGAGAAAGAGTAGAAGTTTTTGATGATGTCCTAATTCATCTTGAAGACATATTTGTGATAGTGATCAAGTGTAGAGTGTACCTAATTGATTAGATCATTAGAAGAAAGTGTGAAGAGGTAGAAGTGCAATCATCAAAGGTGTGAGTTTCAATGTCAGTTTTCAGACAATATAAGGACTATCATATTGTAACTGCATCTTTTGTAAGTGTGTTCTCATTTCAAGGAGTAGTAGCTTCCTTGGGAGTGATCCTAAAACAAGGTCTTTAGGGAGTAGTAGCTTCCTTGGGAGTGACACTAAAGCAAAGGTCTTCAAGGAGTAGTAGCTTCCTTGGGTTGTAGCCCTAAAACAAAGTTGTTATTTGAGTTTCATATATTGTCAGTTAATCCTCACCGTGGTTTTTCCCTTCTAGGGTTTTCCACGTATATCTAGTATTATGTGTTGATGTGCATTGTGTTAATCTTTCATGTTCATGTTAATGTTTTAATGCTTAAGTTTTAATCTACTCTGGATAAGTTGAAGTTGTTAAAATTAAAGATTGTTTCGATACTGATTCACCCCTCCTCTCAATATCTTGGTGCGTTCAACAAGTATGTTCAAATAGAATGGGAATATCGTAGATAAATAATGGAATTATTTTCTTATAATATATATCCTTACCTTCAGATGTCAACAGTTCCCAAACCCTGAGCTAGTTCTTACTTATTGTTACACCCCAAATTTTGACTACGTTTTACTTTTTACTTGTAAGTAATTAGTAGATAATTTTTGAATGAATTAATGATTTGATGTTATGAGAAAATGTCAGCATAAATCAATACTATCATTAGTTAATGTTTATATGATCAGAATTTAGACATGATTATATGATGTCATGATTATTTATTCATAAGGTTTATGAATTGACTAACGATGCACTAATCCCAGTTTGGTGATTGCAAGTTGTAACTAGTGTAGACACCTAAAAATGTCTTCACTAACTAACCACCTTCTGACATCATCCAATTAATTAATTAATTTTTTATTTAATTAATTACACCTTCCAACACCTGATCATTCACCTTCTCTCATCATTTCATCTTTGAAATTGAATTAATTTAATTAATTCAATGGTTACATTTACTAACATTAGCCCAATTAATTAAATAAATATGCAAATATTTATTTGGTTAATTTCACATTTCCCTAAAACTAATTAAATTAGATAAATTATGTTGATCTAGTTAATTTAACCTACTAATTAGCCTACCCCTATCGTAGTTGATTAAATAGTTATTATTTAATTAGGTACCCTAGCCTATGTGACCCATAGACCTAAAATTAATTAAATGAACCCTTGTTTAATTAATTTTAACTCCTAATTAAGCCATTCACTAATTTACTACATCCATATTAATTAAACGAATCCCCTTGATTAGTTTGGTCAAACCCTACTTAACACTCATCCCCACATCTCCCAAATAAAAAATTAGCCTTTATTCCACATAAGGTAATTTTTTATTCTAGTTTGTCCTACAAACCCATTAATGAGTTCTTACACACCTAACTTGTCATACTTCACATTTAATAGAACTCTTCCCCAAAAGAATTAAAAATTCATTTTTAATCCTCACCTCTTCCCCAAAAGAATTAAAAATTCATTTCTAATCCTTCTCATCTAACTTCATATGCACATCCCTTCCCAAGGTGAATTAAAAATTTACTTTTATTCTCATCCCTCCATTGTTGTTGATCAAATCTAAGCCCTCCATCTCACATTCATCCTTATACATTGATCTCTACTTTCAATTTCAACCATTGGATCAAATCTCCCTCCAAAATGCCTATAAATACAACTTCTCCCAAGCCATTTTATCATGCAATCTTTTAGTAGTGTTATTATGCCAAAATCTTTCTCTCATCTTCTTCATTAAGCTAGGCTTGTAGTGATTTGTAGTATAGTTTGATCTAGCATATCACATTTAGCAAGCCATGGGTAAAGCTAGAAAGTAAGGGTGCACTCTCTGAAATATACCAAGCCAATTTTTTCACTTTTCCAATTACAACAAGCAGAGCAATACACAATCGTTGAAGTTAGCAATTAAACCAAACGATGCGGAATTCAACTCTAACCAAGAATGTACACCAGGATGGCATGATCATATGGTCAGAGGATCTCTATGCAATGCTGATAAGGGAACTCTAACCAAGAATGCGCCTGATGATGACGAGCATATGGTCAGAGGGTCTTGATGCAATGCTGATATAAAGAACTCTAACCAAGAATGCGCCTAATGATGACGAGCATATGGTCAGAGGGTCTTGATGCAATGCTGATACAAAGAACTCTAACCAAGAATGCGCCGAATGTCGACAAGCATGTGGTCAGAGGATCCCTACCAACTATTATGCTGAAATAACTCGACGTCAAGAATGTGCTTTCCAACCCGAAGTGGAATTGGAGCTACCATATGACGAAGATGCAAAGTATTATAAAGCAAATATGAGAAGAAGTATGAAGTGCTGACAGTACTACTGTTCAGCTTACAATAATTAGAGACTTCCAACCCAACTCAAATGATAGAAGTTAGCAAACTGAAATGACGGATCAGCAACTTTGGAAAAACCAAACCAGCAACATAAACCCTACAAAAATGCTCACACCTCACTCATTTCTCAACCAAATGAACTCAAATCTGATGCAATGCACTCCTATGACAATGGTGACCAAGCTACACACTAGAGACCACTCTTAAAGCCAAGTATTTATTTAGCACGCTTTCTAATGCACTTCAAAGAGGGCAGCCTGGCAAGAAGGGCAATTTCCTTCTAGAAAATCAGATTCTTCATAATAAATTCTACAAATTGGCACAATGGGGCGCCCAACATAGACAAAAGGAAATATGAAATACCTAGAACAAATGCCTTTTTATTTTCAGATTTATGAATGAAACTACAGATTCAACCCGGTTATCAACAACTCCAAAAAATGACATAAAATGCAAATAACTGAACTACAACAGAACTCAAGCTACAATGCAAACCTCACTACAAAATCACTACTATCAGCAAACCTCTCCCTAGGTGCTATCTCTCAAGCACGAAGTGAGCCCAGGCTAGGAGGCATTCATTCCTCGAAGCAGTCCCAAAACCATTACGGCAGCATAACATTATCAAGATTTCGGATCCCCAAATGAGAGCACTCTTCCTCCTTTTATACTTTTCCAACTGGGAGTCTCTAAAATCCTCTTGCATATGGGATAAAACATGAGAGGGAAAATAATATAATCCTCTTCAATTCTTTTTCAACCTCACCCTTAAAGTCCCCTCTTTTAAAACAACATTAATATTAAATAATAATGTTTAATTTACGGACTTTAAAACGGAGGCCAAGATGATGTCGGAAATCAATGATCTATAGCTCGTTGGAAAGGTCTTGACAAGACGAATCCAACCCCACTCTCAAAATCCCATTCTGGTGCCAATCCTGAACTTACTAAAAATAGCCGTAACCAACAGGGACTAAGGAGAACAACCCCAGAAAGAAACCGCCAACCCAACCACAATGCACGAACAAAAGCAACCACCAAAACATGAAACCCCAATTTCAACCTCCGAGTAGCCTACGGGTCTCCGGAATAGGCCAACGGTCAACTGTAAAAGATCAAGCTAGAAAACGGGACATTACAGTCCGCCCTTCCCAAGATTGCTTGTCCTCAAGCAATTGTAAGCCTGGATGCTGTAGAATCTCATCATTCTCCCAAGTAGCATCCTCCATAGGCAAGTTCTTCCACTTCACCAAATACTCTCTGATAGTTCTTTTCCTCAAGGAACGCTCCCTGGAATCAAGAATCTCTTCTGGGATCAAAACTAACTGTCCTTCTTCATCCAAGGGTGGCATCTGTGATGAAGCAACAACATTGTGTCCAAGTGCCTTCTTGAGGCGAGACACGTGGAATACATTGTGCACTCTGCTATCCGAAGGTAGCTCCAACTCATAAGCTACTGCCCCCACCTTCCTAGTGACCTTGAACGGCCCATAAAAACGTGGTTTGAGCTTCTCAGCTCCACTTTTCTTGAGAGTGGACTGTCTATAAGGTTGTAGTCGAAGATAAACCATATCTCCAACTTCAAAAGAGCGCTCAACACGCCGCTGATCAGCGTACATCTTCTGCTGATTCTGTGCAATCTGAAGATTGTTCTTTAATGAGTTCAAGATATCTTGACTCTGCTGCAACAAATCTTTGGCCTGAGGGGCTTTGCTATCACCAAACACCAAATCAGCAAAGCTAGGAGCCTCATAACCGTAAAGAGCCATGAAAGGTGACATCCTTATTGACATGTGAAAAGTAGAATTATAACAATACTCGCCCATGTGAAGCCACTTCACCCAAGCTCTTTGCTGCTCTGAAACATAGTTTCTCAGGTAACCTTCCAACCACTTGTTCACTATCTCTGTCTGTCCATCGGTTTGAGGGTGATAACTAGTGCTTGGAGTAAGCACTGTACCACTCATTCTGAAAACCTCTTGCCAAAAAGTGCTTAGGAACTTGCTGTCCCTATCACTCACAATATTTTTTGGCAACCCATGTAATCTAAACACCTCATGAAAAAACAAATCTGCAACTTGGGCTGCTGAAAAAGAGCTGGCAATGGCGAAGAAGTGAGCAAATTTTGTTAATCTATCCACTACAACATAGATATAGTCTTTACCTTGAACCTTGGGCAACCCTGTGATGAAGTCCATTGATATGCTTTCCCATTTTTGATTGGGAATGGGAAGAGGTTGCAGAAGACCAGCTGGTAAAGTATGCTCATTTTTGTTCATCTGACAAGTGGGACACTCTTGAATGTAACGTTGAACCTCCCCTTTCAGCGCTTTCCAAGAAAATCTTTCCCTGATCTGCCTATATGTCTTGAAGAACCCTTGATGACCAGCAAGTGGAATGTCATGAAAGGTCAACAAAATCTTCTTTTTGAGCTTAGAATCAGCCACCACAAAGATTCTACCCTTGTAGTGTATCAGCCCTTCGACCACTTTGTACCTTTTGTCAAGAAAAGTACCCTCAATGATGCTGGTTGCAAACTGATTTTTGGCATAATCAGCAAGCAACATGTCCCTCCAATCAGCTGTAAGCTCACACAATGAGCTCAAATGAGGTCTCCTAGATAGAGCATCAGCCACAATATTGTTTTTTCCTTTGACATATTCGATGTCAAAATCATAAGCTTGAAGCTTACTCACCCACTTTTGTTGCCTCTCGTTCAAATCTTTTTGATGCATGAAGTGCTTGAGGCTATTGTGATCAGTCTTGACCACAAACTTGCTCCCCACCAAGTACTGTCTGAATTTAGCTAATGCATGCATAATGGCAAGCATCTCCTTGTCGTAGATGGAGTAGGTCCTTTCAACACCTCTTAATTTTCTGCTTTCAAACACAATGGGATGTTTGTCTTGCATCAAAATAGCCCCAACTCCTTCACCAGATGCATCACACTGTAGCTCAAATGGCTTGGAGAAGTCTGGGATAGCTAAAACCAGACAAGAGCTCATGATCCCCTTAAATTTATCAAAAGTAGTTTGAGCCTTTTCTGACCAACAAAAGGCACCCTTTTTTGTGAGGTCAGTAAGAGGAGCAACATTCTGAGAGTAGCCCTTCACAAATCTTCTATAAAATCCACAAAGACCCAAAAATCCTTTCAGATGAGTCAAATTCTCAGGAGGTGGCCAATCAACAATTGCCTTGATCTTTTCAGGATCAACCTTCACTCCTTCAGCACTGATTATATGGCCAAGGTAAAGTAACTCCTTCATTCCAAATTCACATTTGGATTCTTTGGCAAACAAACTCTTTGATTCCAGGATGCTAAGCACTTCCTCCAAGTGCTTGAGATGTTCTTCCCATGTCTTGCTATAGATCAGGATGTCATCAAAAAATATCAATACAAACTTCCTCAACTGCTTCTGAAAGATTTTGTTCATACATGACTGGAAGGTAGCAGGAGCATTAGTCAACCCAAATGGCATGACTAGAAACTCGAAGTGGCCATAGTGACATCTAAATGCTGTCTTCTCAACATCGGATCCTCTCATCTGAATCTGGTAATAACCCGATCTCAAATCGATCTTTGAAAAGAACTTGGCTCCATGTAGCTCATCAATGAGCTCATCTATCCTCGGGATAGGATATCGATTTTTGATGGTGCTTTGATTCAAAGCACGATAGTCCACACACATGCGGATGGTACCATCCTTCTTTTTCACCAGGACAACTGCCGAAGCAAAGGGGCTCTTGCTTGGACGAATGAAGCCCATCTCCAAGAGTTCCCGAATGTTTTTCTCAATCTCGTCCTTTTGCTTCTTAGGATACCAATAAGGAGTTGTAATAACTGGTTTAGCTCCTTCCTTGAGCTCTATGACATGCTCCGAACCTCGATCCGGAGGTGGTCCAGGAGGTAAATCAGCAAACACCTTGCTCTTCTTTTTGAGTAAAGACTGAATATCAGGAGGGTAGTCTCTCTTTGTTTCAACCGGACTAGCAGGAAGAATCATACACTCTGCAGCCCACTCAACTTGATCATGACGAATCAGCCTCGCCATCCTCTTGAATGACACAATCCGAGGACCACCATTGGACATTCCTCTTATCACTACATTCTTCCCTTCAGATTGAAACTTGAGCTCCATGGTTTGCAGATTTAGAGTGATCTCCCCAAGTGAACGCAGCCATTGAATGCCTAGGACGGCATCCGTATCTCCAATTTTGACTACATAGAAGTCGTCCTTGACCTCATAGTTTCCCACTTGCATGGTCATGTTTGAGATCTTCTTGGTGCAGGTGATGTGAAAACCATCAGCAACCATAACCTTGTGTTGTTCTCAAAATCAGCTACGCTCATTTTGTAGACAACCCCACGAAACTTGTCCGTTTCGTGAATCTACACTCTAAGCTCGCAAATCGAGAAAAGATTTTCTTGTTCTCGTGCGAGGTCAGTTGACATTTTAAAACTCATTTGCGACGTTTCCTTGAATTAATTTCTCGATATTTGCGAGGAAAATCCAAGTCGTAAATTGGTTAGGATGTTAATTTTAGTCGTTTTTTTTAAGTTTGTAAATTTTTTACTCTTGATATGCAAGAGTGGCAAAATTTGCCGCTCTTACATATTACTTAGCTAGTTTTTTTTGTTTTTGATGTAATGACGGTGAAATTTGCCGCTATTACATCGCTTTGAGTTCAAATGTGCGAGGGCGGTAAAATTCGCCGCCATCGCATATGTCTTTTATCGGGGTGATCAAACATGTAACGGCGGCCAAAATCGCCGACTTTGCATATTGATTGATTCAAATGTCGTAGCGGCCGAAATTGCTGCCCGAACGAGATCTTCGGGATTCTGCCGTCGAGTGCCATTAATGGCCACTCGTGCCAGGCGTTCCAACTCCGGTTTTAGCCTTTTTAAAGCATTTTTCCCCTTGCCACTCGTCATTCCTTATTCACAAGTCTTCTGCACGACTCACTCGACGCTTGCTTGATCACACCATTCCGATTCACCGACGGATCTATCCTTAGGGTTTCCACTTCAAGCACGGGTAAGTTTCACCTTTCCTTCGTCATTCTACCTTTCCTTTAAAGTTTATCATAGGTTTGTTGGTGTTTGATGTTTGTTTTTAGTTTTATTTACGTTTCGTTTTTGTTTAGAGTGTTGTTTTTGTTTTGTGTTGTCGACCCTGTGGAAACCCTAGGTTTTACTCCCGAAAACCTGAGGGTTTGTATTGTATTGATACTCCAAACCCTCGCACACATCCCATTGACGGCCGATTTCGCCGAGCCTGCTCGGAGACCATGTAACCCTTGCCAAGTGATAAAACGGCGAACATCCCGACCTCCGCACATAAACTCAGACTTGCAGATGTTATCAAATGTAATGTCGGCGAAATTCGCCGCTCGTACATATATGGAACCCCCATGTGGTGTCGGTAAAAATCGCCGACGGAACATCGAAAAGAAATGAAGTTACAACTGGTTATCAAATGCAGCGTCGGCGAAAATTGCCGCTCATACTCCAACACACCTTCTTCCTGCATGAACGGTAAATTTTGCCGCTCTTACCAAACAAACCTCCGCACATAAACTCAAGTGTTAATTAAGTGCATCGTCGGCGAAATTTGCCGCTCGGGCATATATAGAACACACCTTCCTGCACCGTCGGCAAAATCGCCGACGGAACATCAAAAAGCAAAACTTACAACTGTGCAGCGTCGGCGAAAATTGCCGCTCATACTCCAACACACCTTCCTGCATCGACGGCAAATTTTGCCGCTCCAACCATCTCACGGTTCTCTCAAACTGCAAAGGCGGCAAAATTCGCCGCCGATGCACAATACCAAAACCCTCATATGCAAGGGTGGCGAATTTTGCCGCCCGTGCAAAAATATCTCAAATTTTCCTAACACTGGAAAATTTCCAATTTCATTTTCCCGTGCCCGCTTCTCCTCTGATTCTTGGCCAGCTCGCACTATAGCCCTTTTTCAAGCGCACTCCCATAGTCGTGATCGTCAACATGCAATTTTCCCAGATTGCCCATATTTTCCCTGATTGCATGATCATGACTTTTCTTGCAGTTTCTCTTGCGGAGCTCCATTCAACGTCAAATTTCTTCTCAGTGAAAGATCGTCCAAATGACTGATTTGTCTCCGAAGAAGGCAAAAGCTATGAAGTACAAATATCAAGGTGTTTTCCCAATCACCTCAGTCCACTCTAATGTTGAGGATATTAGAGATACAGAGATTGGCCATGTTGATATGGCTGAGTTTGTAGAGAGAACCAAATCAAGCAACCCCAGTGCTATGATGAGGAAGATAGTGGAAAGTAATATTCATCTGGTATCCTCCTTCCCAGTGGCGGCTCACAATACAGAATTTGTTCTTCAGTGTGCACATTTCTATAACAAAGATATTAGAGCCGTGGTAGACGCCAGTGGTAATGTAATAATCAGGTTGGATCCTGAGTTCATTGACAAGGTGTTCATGTGTCCTCCTGCAATAGAGGTGTTGAAGCTTGATTTCATCGAAGCTCAAAAGGAATATGACAAGAATCCAGAGAAGGCGAAGAAAGTAATCAACAACAAATGGTTGAAGATTGCGAGGTCAAGTTTGTCTAGATGGCCACGCAGCTTCCCTCGAAGTGATTTCGTGGAAGAAGTTGGTGACTTGATTACCCTCCTCAGCAGGATAAGAGGTTTGTCTTCCTCTTCACAATTTCAGGAATGGATGTATCCCTTCATTAAGGTCATACTCCAAGGCAAGCAGGTTATTTTCTGGGGAGAGCAAATCAGTAACGCTTTGCATGATCAGCTGACGAAGGTATCCACTACCTCCAAGTTCTTCATGACTTCCTACCTGGTATACATTGCAGCCTCCATGAGGATTTTTCCAGGATTGTCGTCAGAAGGGGATAGAAGAGTAGTCCCAGTATACCAGTACTATTCTCAGCTAACATTGAAAGGCTCAATTCACCATTTCAGGAGAGTGAATGATGCATTCTTTGCTGTATTCTTGTGTCTTTTCAATCCCCAACTGGAGCAGAGAAGAATCTCAGATGAGGCATGGACAGTGGTTAATGGTTTTGGTTGTATGTTTTTGCAATTTCCATCTTTCTCCTACTTGAGGGTTGGCTTTTTCCAAGGCTACCCTTATATGCTTCCAAGGTTTCCTTCAGATAGATTGGTCTTGATGGAGTTGTGCAGGCAAATGATTGTCGTTCATAACAAACAGATGGAACTCAAGAAGCCCGGATTCAGATTTCCCGTAGAAATCGGCAGATACTCAGTATTGACTGCCGCAAAGGCAAGAGCTATGGAGACAGAGATGCAGTTGGTCACCATGAAGCAATTCAAGAGGAGACCAAAGTTTGATTACCAGGGTGTAAAGGATAAAATCAAGAGGAAAACACAGTTCCATGAACCCATGGTGGAAGATGTCTGGATAGATTTGAGAACAGAGGAAGACATCAGGAAACTGGACTATAGCAGGCTGTCTCTAGAGCAAATTGAATACCTAGGACTTGCTGATATCCCAGAGGACCTTGTGGATGATGGCGAATTGGTTGATGCCAAGTATGAAGCAGAACAGATAGCTGGTACTCCTCTACCGCCAATCCAATGGTCCCAAAAGGAGCTGACTTCCCTAAGGAAGAGATTTGAACCCATATTGGCCAACACCAATAAGTGGCTGGAAGATAAAGGAATTACACTGAAGGAATTCCTCACTGGTTCAGAAACTGAAGTGCAAGAGCAGACTGGTAAGAGGGTTGAAAACAGAACGAAGAATAAGAGTGATGCTCCATCATCCTCTAAAACACATAAACCTAAAATCAGATTTGTGACAAAGAAAGCAAAAGTTGTTGAGAAGGAACCCGAAGCGAAAGATATGGAAGTTGAGGAGCCAGCAATCAAAGATCCAACAACTGAAGAGCCAGCTACAGAAGAGATGGATGTCGAAGACAAGGGGTCAGAGCAACAAGATAAAGAGGCTTTGTCTCCACAGCAGAATACACCTGTTGCAGCCCCTGTGTCTGTTTCCCCTATTATCATTCCTTCCTCTGAATCCCCCTCTCCTCCTAAGATAATCTTTGATAATCCCCAGGGCACTTTTGAAAATGTTCTCCATTCTTCTGATTCAATTCCTAGTTTGTCTTCTTCGTCATTTGATATAGGAGATACTTCTATGTTTGATCATTTTGTGATGAATACTGAGCAAGTTTCAAGTGCCAATGTAACAGGTGCGGTTTTTACCAACACCCCGCCTATTGTTTCTACCACCAGCACAAGTACAGTCCCACTAACACCAGTGGTAGGAATGGACTCCAATGTGAATATTTCTCTGCTGCCACCTTGGTTGTCAGCTTACACGCCAAAGAGAAAAAAGCAAGTCATCTCTCCAGATGATTTTGATTTCACTAAGCTGACACCTGCAAAACCTAAGGCTCTGAAGAAACCAAAGATCCTTTCAAGGGTACTTGAAGAAAAGGGGCAGAAAGTTTTGGAGATAGCAAAACCCCCACAGGATGCAACTGTTGAAAATTTTGACATGAATGACTATTCTATTTCTAGGGTTGAATTGGGCAAAATCACCCATGAAAGTGCTAAAAATGATATGCAGTCAGCCATGGACATCCTGATCCAGAAATTCGACAGGGAAAAAGAAATGAAAGACTACTACAAGGCAAAAGCAAAACAGCTGACTGCAGTGGTAAGAAAGATCACGTTGAATTCAGAAGCAGTTACTCCAGAGGCCGTATCTGTAGAAGACCCCGTCATCCTGAAAGCGGAAAAGACTCACCTCCGAGGGAAAGTACTTGAAGAATACTTGGACAGAATGCGAGCCCAGGGAATCTCTTTGCTCAAGGAGGTATTTAAGAAAACGGACAAGATGAGGAAAGTAAGAGCAGAACTCAATGATCTCATTGATGCCATCTCTCATGATATTGAACACACAGAGGATACTCATGATAAGTGGGTTGAAATGAGGAAGTTGAAAATGAGCACTTTAATATCCATTGGCGCCATTTCCAACAGGGATTCATATATAGAGACAAAGGAAGCTCTAATGTACAGGAGCAATGTGCTAAGAAATTTGATCAAGGATCTCGAAGCTGCAAAGGAAACCAGTGAAGAAAATGATGTTAACATTTTGCATAAGCTGGAGGAGTTGCCTTGTAAATTGGTATCACAGGATAACCAGTTTCTTTCTGCAGAAGAAATGGTTAAGGAATTTGAGGACATGTTTCAGCAGGAATTTGAAGACAAGGTATTTTCAATAACTTATGTGGACAGCATATTAGACAACCAGTTAACCTTGGACAATTTGAAAACCAGGTTAACCAATCATGCCAAGTCAATCACTACAGTAAGGGATGCCATAGTGAGGGCCAGGATGATCTTCAAAAACACATTCAAACCAGATAGCATTGAAATGCAGGCGATCTTCACTATGTATGATGACCATGTGAGAAAAGGTGGTGACACAAGTTGAAGCAGCTGGTTTTTCCCTTAGTTTATTTTCTGATTTCCATATGTACTTTCAAAACAGTTTTGGACATTTTTACATGTACATTTTTGATATGCAATTACATGTAAAAAAATAGGAAGTCCCAAGTCAATAAGGACTCCTATTTTTGAATAAGTCAAAGTAGTTGTAGATTTCCTAGATTTTCTCAAGGTCTTTCCCTATAAATAAAGGGGACCTCTTTTGTAAATATTATCTTTTATCTATTGCAAGAAAACTCTGGCGAATTGAAAAGCAAATCGAGACTTTGTGCTTATTGTGAAAATCAATATTCAAATATTCATCAATACAAGAAAGCAAGTTCAATTCCAATCTTTGTCTTGGGATTATTTGTGTTGTGATAGTTTTGTTCTTATGTCTTGCTATCATAATCTTAATTGATAATAATTGAATGGTGGAGTTTGTTTCAAGTGATTGAAGAGCGCTCTAAATTTGATTCTGATAAACTTTGTGTTATCAAATCGGTTGTGGGTTATATGTTCATGTTTGTGAAAATACAACAGTTTGGGGACTTTGTGCTGCAAGTTGTTATATTTGAATTACTTTTATCATATTGAAGAGGAGTGAAGACTTTGGGCTGCATTCTGCTTCAAAGAGTTCTGGTTACAAGTAGTGAGTGAGGTAACGGAAAACTTTGTGTTTCCGTATATTGTGATAATTTATAAGTTTTATATCAAGAATTTGAAGTATAAACATCTATTCTGAAAAAAGAGAATGAGATGAGATGGAACCACCACCAACATAGTTTTTAGTGTACATACATTTGATAAGTTGTTTGATTTGTACAAGTTAAGTAATCAGAGGGAACCTCCCCTTGCTGAGAGGAGAGACTTTGTCTCATCATAGCTATGGCTGATATACCCATTTTGCCGTTAGCAAGTTAACGACAAAATATTCACCCAACACCTTGAAGCCTTCAAACTCTTCTGTTTGCAGCCCCTTCTTTGCCACCACAACTTCGTCAATGAAGTTATGCGTTGCTCCAGTGTCAATCAAAGCAACTATGCGTTGCCCCTTAATCATCCCTCGAACTTTGAAGGATTCATTCCTTTGAAAGCTCGAAAGTTGAGCCAAAGTGCCTCCACTTCCCTTTTCATCTTCGGATTCCTCTGGGACTTTTTCCACTTCACTGTCTTCAGAATCAGACTGCTGGTCTGACAAATCAGAATTACTTTCTTCAGCTGAATAGTATTCAGTTTGACGAAATTTGCCTCCTTTTGGGCAAACATGATCTTGGGACCATTTTTCTCTACACCAGAAACATAACCCTTTTCTTCTGAGTTCATTAAGTGTCTCAGGATCCAACCTTGTGACATGAGGTTGATGCTGTTTGAACTCCTTATGCTGAGGTCTTTTTCCTTTATCTCTTTTGTGAAATGATGGCTTGGGTTGAAACTTTGCTTTAGGAGCAGCCCACTCCATGTTTCTTGCCTTCTTCATTGCCTCTTGTAGAGAGGGTGGATCAAAAGCTTTAATCCAACCCTTGAGTGGCTCCGCCAATCCTTCACTGAATAGGATCACCAAGCGCCTCTCAGTGACTCCTGTGACCATGACTGAAAGCCTTTGAAACTCAGCTATGTAGGCATCAACTGTACCATATTGCTTAAGTTGTGCCAATTCTCTGAAATGCACTTCTGGATCTTTTTTCTCAAATCTCTCTATGAGCTTATTGGTAAACTCATCATAGGTAGTGATAGACCGATGACCCAAGGTGACTAGACCATGGTACCACCACTCGTGCGCCACCCCATCCAGGTGTAGCGTAGCGAACTTAATTGCCTCCTCCTCCTCCATGGGTCTAAGAGCTAGATAGTTGTCTAACTTCTGTATCCAGGCTCTGGCTGAACTATTGTCACTCCCATCAAAATGTGGAAGCATAACCTTGTTGATAGCTTGATGCAAATCCCCATGAACTATTGTCCTCCTTTGTTCATAATGTCTTCCTTGTCCTCTATCCTTCCTTTTATGATCCATAAAATCATTATAAGACATATCTGCCTTAATTTCATCAGGTAGAGAATCATACTCAGCGCGGCCGAGTCTCAACTGTTCAACAAATGACACATTTTCTTCTGGATCAAGATGAGGTTTTACTGGTGCCAAGAAAGTGGGTTTGAATGGCCTGGAAGAAATGTATGTGCTATTTGAAGTAGGCTGAGCAGCATGTCCATTATGCTGGTTGGTGGCACTGTGTTCTCCACTATGTCCTGAATTGTTTAGTGGAGATTGGTTTTGACCCATTCTCCCCATCATGAGAGATATCATATCCATTAAGGTATCCATCTTCCTCTCGAACCTCTTTGCCGGACTTAATGATCTTTCTCTTCCTTTCCCACTATCATCTTTGTTACTTCCCGACGTCCTCTCATTATCCCCCATTTTTCCTTCAGGAGAAGACTCACAATTGGCTCTTAATACCTTTGAAGCTGTCTGACCTTCTGGGGCCTGATGCCAATGAAACTGATTGGTAGCCTTCTTGTATTCTCTTGCTAAGTACCTCTGTTCTCTGTCACTCATAGAAAGTTTGCTTTCACAGGATGGCAGGATGCGTGGCTCTGATACCACTAAAATATACCAAGCCAATTTTTTCACTTTTCCAATTACAACAAGCAGAGCAATACACAATCGTTGAAGTTAGCAATTAAACCAAACGATGCGGAATTCAACTCTAACCAAGAATGTACACCAGGATGGTGTGATCATATGGTCAGAGGATCTCTATGCAATGCTGATAAGGGAACTCTAACCAAGAATGCGCCTGATGATGACGAGCATATGGTCAGAGGGTCTTGATGCAATGCTGATATAAAGAACTCTAACCAAGAATGCACCTGATGATGACGAGCATATGGTCAGAGGGTCTTGATGCAATGCTGATACAAAGAACTCTAACCAAGAATGCGCCGAATGTCGACGAGCATGTGGTCAGAGGATCCCTACCAACTATTATGCTGAAATAACTCGACGTCAAGAATGTGCTTTCCAACCCGAAGTGGAATTGGAGCTACCATATGACAGAGATGCAAAGTATTATAAAGCAAATATGAGAAGAAGTATGAAGTGCTGACAGTACTACTGTTCAGCTTACAATAATTAGAGACTTCCAACCCAACTCAAATGATAGAAGTTAGCAAACTGAAATGACGGATCAGCAACTTTGGAAAAACCAAACCAGCAACATAAACCCTACAAAAATGCTCACACCTCACTCATTTCTCAACCAAATGAACTCAAATCTGATGCAATGCACTCCTATGACAATGGTGACCAAGCTACACACTAGAGACCACTCTTAAAGCCAAGTATTTATTTAGCACGCTTTCTAATGCACTTCAAAGAGGGCAGCCTGGCAAGAAGGGCAATTTCCTTCTAGAAAATCAGATTCTTCATAATAAATTCTACAAATTGGCACAATGGGGCGCCCAACATAGACAAAAGGAAATATGAAATACCCAGAACAAATGCCTTTTTATTTTCAGATTTATGAATGAAACTACAGATTCAGCCCGGTTATCAGCAACTCCAAAAAATGACATAAAATGCAAATAACTGAACTACAACAGAACTCAAGCTACAATGCAATCCTCACTACAAAATCACTACTATCAGCAAACCTCTCCCTAGGTGCTATCTCTCAAGCACGAAGTGAGCCCAGGCTAGGAGGCATTCATTCCTCGAAGCAGTCCCAAAACCATTACGGCAGCATAACATTATCAAGATTTCGGATCCCCAAATGAGAGCACTCTTCCTCCTTTTATACTTTTCCAACTGGGAGTCTCTAAAATCCTCTTGCATATGGGATAAAACATGAGAGGGAAAATAATATAATCCTCTTCAATTCTTTTTCAACCTCACCCTTAAAGTCCCCTCTTTTAAAACAACATTAATATTAAATAATAATGTTTAATTTACGGACTTTAAAACGGAGGCCAAGATGATGTCGGAAATCAATGATCTATAGCTCGTTGGAAAGGTCTTGACAAGACGAATCCAACCCCACTCTCAAAATCCCATTCTGGTGCCAATCCTGAACTTACTAAAAATAGCCGTAACCAACAGGGACTAAGGAGAACAACCCCAGAAAGAAACCGCCAACCCAACCACAATCCACGAACAAAAGCAACCACCAAAACATGAAACCCCAATTTCAACCTCCGAGTAGCCTACGGGTCTCCGGAATAGGCCAACGGTCAACTGTAAAAGATCAAGCTAGAAAACGGGACATTACACTCTCTCAATCTTATCAAGGAGGAGGATCACATTGAAGGTATATAAACTTGTGTTTTAATGCATTTTGTTTATGTTTTTAACTTCATTTATTTTCCTTGGCTTCATTTGGCACGCCCGGTGGGACCCCACGGTCCCTATCTAATCTTTTTTGTTTGAGTTTTTTGTGAAAAGGACATTCTTGTAGGGTTCTAGCGCCAAAACCTCTCAGTTTGACACCATCAATTCGCACTTTGGCATCATTTCTAGGATTTCTGGCGCCATTATTCTATGTTCTAGTGCTATTTTGGGATGTCATTAATATTAACCTTAAAGCTTATGTTTAGATTTTAATTTTTTTTTGAGGTTTTAACAAGCTTTTAGGTTTCTTTGCTCTTTGTTTTGATAGTAAACACAAAGAAATAGGAGGTTATAATGTCAAAATTTGTCTAGGGGTAGACACATATCATACTATTGCATATAAAAATTTGGGCCCTAATCTCCCTAGTTTATCAGGAGCTATTTTTTTATATTTATACTTGTCCTGTTTCAACATCTTTATTTAACAATTGTATAATGATAGGAAATTTAAACATTGAATCACCATAAAAGTTAAATATTAATAAAAATATTTCTATCTGCTCTAAAATTTTATTTTCCAATATGAAAAAAATCACCTAGAATATTATTCTTCTTTGTAGTGGATTCGCTAGGTTTTTTATAAAAATTTTAATAGGTCATTTCTTAAAATATCCCTTAAAGCATGCATCCATCCTCTATCACTAGTCTATTGTAGGGAAATTGAGAGTCATCTATATGGCCTTGTTCAAGGATATGAAGAGGCTTCTAGTACCCTTTGTGTGTGCTTTTGTTTTCTCATAGACTTTCTCAGATTGTATTCCAACTGACTAATTGACTCCCATTCATAATCTACTAGATCATTATTATCATCTTCTTATGTTCTATCAGATAGAGTGTCTTACATGAGGAGAGGGATAGACTCATACAAATTAGTAGCCTTTGCATACTCTTTGTTTGAGCCCAATTGTTTAAAGAGAACATGAAAATTGAGTAGAATAACTCTAGTAAGAAAGTGTGATGTTTAAGCAATTTGACTAATTTCAGCACATTGATAGGTCAAATAGAAAGTCTATCCAAGCATGGCTTGAACTTCCATAACAATATATTTTTTATGAGCAAATATAATATATCAAAGATGTTCTATTCACAATCAATTGTGAGAATATAAAATGTCAAATATCATAATCAACTAAAGGAACAACCTCACCCTAGGATTTTTCTACTACTATATACTTCTCTTTTCGGATTTCTATAGTAGACACACATGGTGATGAAGGTCTATCAGTTCCTTGATCAACCATCATAGGTGGATTCATCCCTCCTTGTTCTTCTTGATCACCATCTCCTAGTAGCACCCTTGATGTGGTGGAGACATCCAAAATTCATGGAAGGCACCCTTATAATCAAGGTCTAATTTCTTTCTTTTGTCCTTAGCAAATTGAATGTACATTCATCTCCTTTCAAGTACAACCCTTTCCATATCATTCTGGTAGTTCCTCTGAGGTATTCATGCTCATTAAAGGAGTGTTGAAAAACACTCTTTCCCCTACTCAATTTGTCAATGAATTCTTCATGGTCAAAATCTTTGTGGTCTATAGTAACCATAAATAGGAATTTAAGGACTTCATCCACATTTTCAAATTCTACCTTGTCTTATATTTGGAAGTCCTTCTATTGGATGCATACTAGAATGAATCCTACACTTTTGTATTTCTTGAAATGTTTAAATTTTGTAGAATTAAGCTACCTCATTACTTCTAAATAAGAAATCATGTCTAGTACATCATGTGGTAGTACATATGGAGACATTGTAGCCCCATAGATCCTAATAATAGTGATCCTTGGAAACAAAAACCTATCTCCCAATTGTTCAACATTCACACTTAGGATCAAACTAGAAAGGTCTAAGAAACAACTCAACCTCATTGGATAACCTAGACCCAATGAAGACTAATTTCTTCAACACTGGTGATATACAAAGATGTTCAAAATTTTAGAAGGAAGGATGTGGCTAATTCTTGTCAAAAGTTGTATTGGATTATCTCTCTTCTAATATCACTTAAGAATTTGAATCTAACAACCAATCTATTGTTGAATTCTCCAACCATAGACAACAAGAATAGAAACCACAATAATGAATCAATCTTGAACATATTGTCACTGATAGGAATAGTTGATGTCTTGATATTTGACAACTTATTGTGTAGGTAATTTTTAAAAAGTGTTCCATAGTTGAACAAAATTTATTTATATTTATACTTGTCCTGTTTCAACATCTTTATTTAACAATTGTATAATGATAGGAAATTTAAACATTGAATCACCATAAAAGTTAAATATTAATAAAAATATTTCTATCCGCTCTAAAATTTTATTTTCCAATATGAAAAAAATCGCCTAGAATATTATTCTTCTTTGTAGTGGATTCGCCAGGTTTTTTATAAAAATTTTAATAGGTCATTTCTTAAAATATCCCTTAAAGCATGCATCCATCCTCTATCACTAGTCTATTGTAGGGAAATTGAGAGTCATCTGTATGGCCTTGTTCAAGGATATGAAGAGGCTTCTAGTACCCTTTGTGTGTGCTTTTGTTTTCTCATAGACTTTCTCAGATTGTATTCCAACTGACTAATTGACTCCCATTCATAATCTACTAGATCATTATTATCATCTTCTTATGTTCTATCAGATAGAGTGTCTTACATGAGGAGAGGGATAGACTCATACAAATTAGTAGCCTTTGAATACTCTTTGTTTGAGCCCAATTGTTTAAAGAGAACATGAAAATTGAGTAGAATAACTCTAGTAAGAAAGTGTGATGTTTAAGCAATTTGACTAATTTCAGCACATTGATAGGTCAAATAGAAAGTCTATCCAAGCATGGCTTGAACTTCCATAACAATATATTTTTTATGAGCAAATATAATATATCAAAGATGTTCTATTCACAATCAATTTACAAATGCTTTAATTGTGAGAATATAAAATGTTAAATATCATAATCAACTAAGGGAACAACCTCACCCTAGGATTTTTCTACTACTATATACTTCTCTTTTCGGATTTCTATAGTAGACACACATGGTGATGAAGGTCTATCAGTTCCTTGATCAACCATCATAGGTGGATTCGTCCCTCCTTGTTCTTCTTGATCACCATCTCCTAGTAGCACCCTTGATGTGGTGGAGACATCCAAAATTCATGGAAGGCACCCTTATAATCAAGGTCTAATTTCTTTCTTTTGTCCTTAGCAAATTGAATGTACATTCATCTCCTTTCAAGTACAACCCTTTCCATATCATTTTGGTAGTTCCTCTGAGGTATTCATGCTCATTAAAGGAGTGTTGAAAAACACTCTTTCCCCTACTCAATTTGTCAATGAATTCTTCATGGTCAAAATCTTTGTGGTCTATAGTAACCATAAATAGGAATTTAAGGACTTCATCCACATTTTCAAATTCTACCTTGTCTTATATTTGGAAGTCCTTCTATTTGATGCATACTAGAATGAATCCTACACTTTTGTATTTCTTGAAATGTTTAAATTTTGTAGAATTAAGCTACCTCATTACTTCTAAATAAGAAATCATGTCTAGTACATCATGTGGTAGTACATATGGAGACATTGTAGCCCCATAGATCCTAATAATAGTGATCCTTGGAAACAAAAACCTATCTCCCAATTGTTCAACATTCACACTTAGGATCAAACTAGAAAGGTCTAAGAAACAACTCAACCTCATTGGATAACCTAGACCCAATGAAGACTAATTTCTTCAACACTGGTGATATACAAAGATGTTCAAAATTTTAGAAGGAAGGATGTGGCTAATTCTTGTCAAAAGTTGTATTGGATTATCTCTCTTCTAATATCACTTAAGAATTTGAATCTAACAACCAATCTATTGTTGAATTCTCCAACCATAGACAACAAGAATAGAAACCACAATAATGAATCAATCTTGAACATATTGTCACTGCTAGGAATAGTTGATGTCTTGATATTTGACAACTTATTGTGTAGGTAATTTTTAAAAAGTGTTCCATAGTTGAACAATGTCTTGATAAATGGATTCTAATTATCTTCACAAAAGGTAAGAATCATTGAACCCATATTATAATCTACATTGATACCCATGATTTGGTACATTCCTTAGTAAACCTTATGAAAATAATATTCAAATTGGGTAGCTCTCAGGGTTTCTACCTCTTCTTTAGAGATGAGGATTGTTCGCCTTTCTTCCTTGGCTTAAATTTTGACAACTTTATAGCTCTATATAGATGGTAGTCCTTTATGTCTAATGTAGCTAAAGTCCCCAACTTCAATGTTACATTGGCATCACCTAAGCCCAGATGCATTTTGAATCAATTGCTTGTTCAGAGTGAACAACACATTGCCTAAATTGTTCATCTACCTCTCCTTATCATCATACATTTTGGAAGCCCAAATGACATTGTATAAATTGATAAAACAATTGGGCAACTTAACCTTTGAAAAATCTAGTTTGCATGCATTACTAATTAGCCTATACATGTTCCTTTTACAAAACATCCCCATAAACAAATCCCTTCTAGTAATTGTAGTTAGTGCATCTCTAATTCTCTCTACGACGTCTACAAAATGTTGGGTGAGAACATGACCTTTACTAATAGTCTTCTTGTATTTATTTGAGGACCATGGGATGAATTTAGTAGTCATCTAGAATGCAGTGCTCTTAGAGCTCATCTTGGTTAATTGATGGGTAAGCCCTATGTTTCTAAATACTAATATCACTTATAGTAATGTATCAATTATGAGCTATGATTTTCTATCACATAAGCTATATAGGTGCTAACACCAAAGTACACTAGTATATAATTAGCATAAATGAAAACAAAACCTTCCTAGAGCTTGTAGACTATAAACACCAATATGATTTTCTAATTTCACTTAAACAAAATTGGATATAGAGAGCCATAGGTGAACTTACTTGGGAAATAGAAGCCTTCATGGACCTAAGGATGTTTGGTGCTCAAATCACGATGCTTTTAGATGATACAACAACATAGTAGTATAACTCCTTAATGGTCGCACTTTCTCAAATAACTTCAAGCCTCGCTTGGTTAGTCTATATGAAAAACAGATTTTCAACAAATTCCTTGCTTCAAATACTTATTTGTATGATTTTACAAAGAGCTAGGGCATGCAGTGTAGATAAAGCTTTTATTGAAGTCTAGGTTGAAAGCAACAAGGTCTTTTTATAGCGTGAAGAGGCATAATTTCATTAATAGTTGTCATCCTTGTTCATGCAGAGGTGACCTCAGATGCTAAACTATTTAAATGTCTACTCTCAATTAATGGTGGGTATTTATCTTTGCATTGGATTTTTAATTTGATAGCTAGCACATAGTGGTTAACTTAATCTTTTGAGCATGTTGATCGCCCATTGAGGGGAAATTAGTTTCTATTGAATCATTTTGCTCCATGTAGGCATCATAAGCTTAGTTAGACACATTACTATATTTGTTTGATGACTTAATGCACATTCTTTGTGGCAATCCTTGTTTTGCCACCTTGTACATAGAACAACCACAATGCTATCTATTAAAATGCTTTAACCAATGCATAATGTCATCATGTCCCACCATGTAGATTAGTTAGGTCCTCATGTCCAAGCCTTGAAAGCTTGCACCCATCTAATAGTGTGTCATTGGAATTTGAAGCAAAGAATGATTAGTCACTTAGTGAGATTTAGTTGTAGGTCAACAAGATATTGCCACACTATTCAATTGAAAAGCTAAGCATAAGAAAGAGTGGGCCCACCATATGGATGACATGGGCCAATGAGGGAATGCAAATGAGAAGTCCCAAGCATTAAATAATTATTAACAAAGGGTAGAATCAATGGTCGATGTAAGGGGGAGACAAAATCTAATGACTAGTGCATATCAACAAAATTAAAGAAGTATGTTAGGATATTTAGAAAATTTGTGGGAGGTTTCTTAGATTGTTAATAAGGTTAAGCCATATAATTAAAAGGCTTCATACAAGGGAAGCAATGAGATATTTTAGTAAGCTATAGTAAATGGGGTTGGTAAACAACAAGCAATAGGGGACATAACATGTGACTTAAATTAATTTCTAGCAATTTGTGGTTGGCTAGAAAAGGTTATTGATGAATTAAAAAGAACAGAAGGTAACACATTTTGGTGCAGGAGCACCTAATGGACTTTATGCCTCCATGAGGCCATTTTGTAAATTTTTCTTTTGTTGGGTGTTTTAACCATGTAATAAGGTCATCTAGACCATGTTGGACTTATATGAGTCAATTTTGAGTCTTAGGGAGTCATTTTGGAGTCATGTGTCAAATATTGTAAAAATTGTCAAATTGTCAAAAAGTTGTCAAGTGCAATTTAGCAATTTTGTCATAGGGTGGAAGATGAACGGTTAGTAGTTGAAAAGATGGTTTGTAAATGTTGGGACAAGTTTGAAAAGGCATAAATAGCCTGAATCCATCGTTGTAATGGTGGTGGAGTGGTTGGGAAGACATTTGGAGATCAAATAATGTAAGAAAACTTAGGTTTTTCTGAATTTTGACTATTTTTTTGTTGTTCCAGAGGCTAGTACGACTCTATACGGCCTGATAATGACGTGAAACCAATTGGGTTTGTTAGGGTTTGTTAGTGCTCTGAATATTTTTTTATTTGGCGTTGGTTTCATCAATGTTTATCATGTTTTGAGAAAGTTATGGAAATTTTACTAAAAACTACCTATTAACCTAGGGTTTGTGGGCTTGAATGGAAAAGAAACGTGATTTGAAGCACTTGCCACCATTGAAAAATTTTGAAACTCGGTGGAATGGAAGGTTTTAACATGTTCTTTTAGATTTTGAAAGTGGGTATTGTAGGAAATGGAGTTTTGGGCGAATTCCAAGCAGCCCTAGCCTAATTTTCTTATGTTTTTGGCTTATTTGAATAGGTTGAGGTAGGGTTTTGATAAAAAGGTGATATGGGTATTGTCCCAATCGACAAAATTGGTGGATTTAGACCCCATGCAATGTGTGGAGCACCCTGGGGTTGAGTTTTGTGTTGTGGATTTTGAATCTTATAGACTTGCTTTGCAAAACAAGCCTAATTAAGTCTTTGGGACAACATAGTAGCAAGTTTTTGAGGAATACGTTCCAAAGTAACCCCACCTATATTTAAGATATGTTATAGAAGTGATTAATGGGTATCCAAACCAATTTTTAGATCGTGGGTTTGACTTGTCTTCTGAAAATTATGTCAAAATTATCTTATTTATTGTTCTCATCAAAGCATAGTGGAAGATTGTGAGAAAAGTCATTTGTTGAAGTGTGTTTGTTTGATTGAACCCTCCATGCTCTGCATCACATTCAAAACACATACAAAGGTTTTAACAAGGTTTAAGTAGTGTTTTAGCTATGAAAAATCAACCTTGCACTCAAAACATAGTCCCAACATAAGATGACCAAAAATTTCATGACCACTATTTGACAGGGGATCAAGAGAAGGGTGTTAGCTTTCCACAAGTTGTTGCCCAAGCAAGACATCAAGATGTTGGGTAGGACAAAGATTGGAATATATTGCATAGGTGATACCCAAGGAAGCTCACATAAGCAATAACTCAAAACATTTGTTTCAACAAGTTATCACCCAAGAGATACCTCAAAATGCCTTTGCTATCATTTCCTTAGCTTTGACCTAGGCAATACTTGTGGACCACTAATCTAAAACAAGGATAAAAAGGGTTTGTCGATGTAGATTAGGAAGGAGATGTGGATATCAAAGAATCATTTTAGTATTAGAGGCTATGTTTTGATGTTGGTTTCTTACCAAATGCTATAAGGTTGTATTGTGATCAGTTTTTATGGTGCAGAAGAGATATGGGGATTTCTTCTCTTAGTAGTTAGTCTATTTTTGTTTGTGTGTATCCCCTTATGCAATGCATACAACAATTGGGAGATTGTTTGAGAAAGGTGCGTTGTACACCAAGTGCATAAAATATTTAAATGTTGTTGTAAGTTTTGGTTCACCTAGGGTGAGATTCCACACTTGATATCAAATCAATTTTCTCCTAGATAATGTTGTATGTAACATTGGAATTGTAAATGTCTTGGGGTAACATAAGGACAAACAATAGAATAGAGGGAAAGCACATTGTGATTGCCTTGGAAGTTGGAACAACTCTTGGGGAAGGTGAAGAGTCATACCTAGGAACCTTGGGAGATGATACTTGGTTCATGGTTTTGATATTATGGTTTTAAGAAACCATTGTTGGTTTCTAGTTTCTCTCTTTCCTGTATAAAGATTGATTCAGTTAGAAGTTTGCATGTGATTTTGGTAGTAAGGAAGTGTTGTTGGAATTCATCCAAAATCAAGTTGTGATAGCATCCTAAGAAGGTATGACAATGGATGTGTAGTTACATGGTGTTGTAACCAATTTCCATATGCTTTTGGGTTTATCATAGCAAGGAGAGATATACATCGAGTGCATTGAGAAGATGTTTTCTATGAAAGTGGGTTGCTTTCAGGACATGTTCTCTAAAGGTGCACACTAAATTGGAATTGATAGAGTAAATAAATTGTTTGAGCACAAGTCAAATTCTCTTTATATTATAATCTTGTTCTTTAATTCATATATTAGAGTGGTGTTATATTTCTTTTTAGCTTTTTTTTTTTTTAAATTGAAAAGGTTTCCTATAATAAATTTGATGTTTTCTATGTGTGTATGCTCAATATTGTGTTATTAGCTTTGTTGTCCATTTTATTGTTTGAGTTGGATTTGTTCTATTCAACAATTCTCTTCTCTTGTTGATTACACAAATGTGATGTTACAATACCAAGTCTTTGGTGTCATTGATTTTTTCACAAATGTGATGTTACTAATTTTTCTGATTTTGTACCTATCTCAAAAAATTATTAAACTATTGAAACTTTGGCTTTTGTTAGGAGGTCTTTTTCCTTTTGTTTGGAAGAAATAGTTTTTTCTTGTTGAAGTACAACAAGTTATTAATAGGTAACGTTAAGAATAACAATTCTAAAGAAATTATGAATATAGATTGAATGCAAAAGATAGAACTTGGAGTATAATCATCACTCATTTATCTTCAACTTCTTTCTCCCCCTCAAATAGTTGGGTTTTGATAGCTACGAGTTGAAAAAAAACCTCTTCAACCTTCCCTCATCTAGCATTTTAGCATGTAGCTTCACCATGAGATATAACACACATTCCTTATTTATGTTCAAACACACTCATCAGTGTTTTTCAAGCTTTGTGAGAATCCTATATGTTTTGAATGTGTGTAACCATCTTGTTTTTGACTAATAGTGTAATGAGCATGAGAGACTTTCAATTTTGTCTAACCCATTGCTTGTCTTTTGCATAGCTCTAGTTGTCAGGTTGTCTAACTCAACAACATCACTTATTTTCTTGAATAATAGTAATTTGGTTCTAGCCATGTTTCCTTGTCTCTTTGGTATTACTAGTATTTGACCTCTATACACTGGTTGAATATAGAAAGCACTTCAATTTGGAAAGATAGACAGGACAACCAACAAAGGTACTTTCTTGGAAAAGTCTTAATGGAATATGAAGAGTATCTTCATGAGGGAATTTAGTATATAGATTTCCCATATTTCTTGAGTCAAAGAATGTCAATCCAGTGAAGAGATTGTGCTTGACTACAACTAAAATGAGTGCCTCCTGACCACATGGGAGCAATATTCTGGCCTTTATAAAGATAATATTTTATTTTGCAACGTGGGATCTTCTTCTTGTTGCATAGCTACAATCTCACCCAACAGAAGCATAAAACAAAATTTAATGTCATTTTGGTTCCTACAAATCTATGCTTTACGGAAAGGAGTGAAGACTTGTCTATGTAAGTGGAAGGATCTTTCCTTGTGTCAAGCAGAGAAGAAGAATACATGAGGCATTTTGAATTCGTTGTGGAAATTAGTCACTATATTAACTCTAAAGGAGCCAAAATGATAGAATCTAGGACTAGATCTCATGACACTTCCAATTTAAAATAGTTGTATCCATCACCTTATCATTGTATTCTCTACTAAGCCATAGGGAAATTATAGTAAAAATTTCATAAAGAAAAGAGTATGGATTTTATGTAAATCATTTATTGTTTTATCAATGGTTTTGTGCTTTTTGTTCAGGATTGTAAATGACCATAGTCAATTAAGGTTTTAATCGGTCGTAGTCTTATTTGGCCAAGTAAATAATAATGAATTAAATAATACTTGTGCACAATTAGTTTATTATGAGTGTTATCGGGAATTAACCCCGACAGTTGGGTAGTTGTGTAGTCATTGACAATGGTTGGTATCTCAACCAACCTTGGCCAATTATATATTGGTTCAATACTTTGTAGTCAGGGACCCGACATTGTGATATTGTGATGTAATGCTGATATATTTAATGAATGGAAACAATGCTTTATTCTATGCAAGTCTGGTATGAATCTTATACTTTATAGTTGTTAAGTTATATTTTCATTTACTCCATGTTTGTCTGAGAAATCACTTAGCGAGAAAACATTTGGCGTCGTTGTCGATTCAGAGTCAAGTTGGAAGGTGATGAGGAGTCAATGATGAATTGAGTTATCGGTGACAAATCCAATAGTCGATGACAAGTTGAATCGTCAACCAGATTGAATAGTTGATGACGAGTGGGGGAGACAATGATGATGGCATCATAATGGGTCAGCCTGTTCAATCTAGCAAAGAACCACAACCCATAAGAGAAGTAGAAAGAATAGAAGAAGAAATACAAGAGAAATGTACAGAAAGTGGCAGTGAAGACATTGGGCGAGAATAAAATGATCAGGAAGATGATCTAACACAAGACCTAGTATACTTGTGGAGCTTAGCGGTAACACAGCACATCAGGAATGAAGCCAACCACAGGAACATCCCGGAAGAGATAATTGCATAAAACCTAGAAGTCAATAGGGAGGTTGAAAATCTTCTCAATCGCATGCCTAGACAATTGCCATGAAACTTTTTAATTCTGCAAGACCTCTGTAAAGAAAGGGATAGAGAGCAACGTCGACAACAAATATTGCAGAGATATGAAGAACGTATGAAACGTGAAGAGGAGTACTACACTAACCATTGTCAGATGCCTTACAATTAATGCCCGTACAATTGTCAATTAATGCACATACATCTCAATAAAGACAAGAACCGAGTACCAAGCAGGCAAGAAACACCTGAGGAAAGAGTACGAAGATCATTGAGATTAAAGGAACAAGAGAACCGAAGGAGACTGAAACAAATTGTTGAGGAAACGGATGAAGACCTTCATGAAATAAATCAAGATACTATTGGGTTGCACCAAAACCTCGTCGAGGAAACTGACAAAGGAACTTTCAGGACACTGGTGACAAATAAAGAAAAGAAGAAAATAACGAAGAGGAATTGACATAAGAGCTTGAAAACAACATACACTGCATTCAAGATTTGTCCATATCAGACGACAAAGGGCCAAGGATTGGAGGACTTGAACCCAAGATCCTCGAGCAGAGGGAGTACTGAATGAACCCCAAGAGACTCAAAGTGTAGAGGACATTGAGAAGGGATGTGGAGAAGATCCATACGTGGCCGACAGTGCAAGAGAGGCACTGAAACATCTTGGAAGAACCAGTCCAATCAGGTCTAACACACAGGGAGGGCATTGGGGAAGAAACATGGTGACTCCACCAGCCAACGAGAGGCAGACGTTGCCGAAGTTCATGGGGAATGGGTTAGAGGATCCAAGACAGCATTGCAAGACTTACGAGACAATATGGATAGCCAATGGGCGGAAGATGAAGACTATTGGTTGAAACTGTTCCCAACAACGTTGAGGGGCATAGCCATAGACTGGTACACAGAACTTGAAGTAGCACATAAAGCCTCATGGAAAGTACTGAAGAAGGCATTTAAGAACTAATTCAAACTTCTTAGGGATGACAATGAAATTGTACCAGAGATCTACAACATGAAGCAAGGAAAGCACAAGAACATGTGAGACTATAATCACAGGCTCAAGGAGTTGTTGGTGAAACTGGAGACTCAGCCAACCGACAGTTTGAAGAAATGATGGTTCATCGAAGGGTTTCTCCTGTCGTTGAAGAAGAAAATGAAAGTTGTATCTCCGTCATCGTACACCGAAGTGTACAATTAGGCAATGGATATAGAAAGTGAGAACAAAACATCCTCCAAAGGGAAGAGGAAGACAGATGATGAGGAGAGTACAAACGACAACAGTGATGGTGAGTCTAAAACTGTCCAAGCACTAAGGAAAGACATGATGCAGATGATGAAGGAATTGAAGGCTGACAAAGAAAGTATGAAAGAAGCCAAAGAGTTGTGGTACACCGATTGTAATGGGGAAGGACACACAAAAGCAAATTGCCCGAAGAAACTGTTTTCCAATATCCGCCGAGTGATGGGACATTCCATCAAGGAATGCCAATACAAGCTAAAAACAAGGAGTATGCAAGTGCTCTTCCTACAAGGAGAGCAGTCAACCCCACCAAACACACCACCGAAATCCCAGAACAACTCCAATGCGTCCCCTGGAGGATATCAGAATAATAGAAGAAGTAACAACAACAATTCTAGAAGCAAAATACAATATGATAGCAAAGGGAGGCCCATGATACAATGCTAAAAGTGCGACGAATGGGGCCACTTTGCCAAGGAATGCCAGAATGGTCAAAGTTCAGGGGGAAGACTGTGCAAATGGTGTGGACCGAGTGATCATGAAGACAACAACTGCCCCAAATAGAAAGGCATCAATATGTTAAATGTAGAGGAGTAGAACCAAGAAGTACTGGTGGTCACCACTAGAGTACAAACAAAGAAGGTTGTCTACCCAGATCCACGTACGGAAAAGCAAAGAATAAAAGAAGCAAATGCAGAAGTGGAGCGGGCGATGACGAAGGAATAAAAGATCGCTCTAGAAACCCCAAGTACCTCCTAGTGGTCAGAAGCAAAAAAAAATATCATAGGGCAGGTACTGCAGACCACTGTACCCATCAAGGTGACCGACCTTCTTCAGGCTATGCCACAACTTGGAATGGCAATCACGAACGTAGTCAGTGATGACCAACGACAGAGACTGGAAGGCTGAAGGAAGGAGTTACTGGCAAAACCACCACCGCAAGGTGAACAAGCCATCGACCCAATGTTGGTGATGGTAAACATCAGGAAGAGGCTGACAATCATACAAATGGAGATTGGAGGGAAAATCCTAACAAACACAATCATCGACAGAGGGTCGGAAGTCAATGTACTAACCGAAGACACATAGAAGAGTCTTGGGAAACCTACACTTTGGCCACCAACATTCCAATTGGTGGGCATCAACCAGCATGGCATCAAGCCATTGGAAACACTGATGTCATAGAAGGTGGCGATCGAGACACAACCATTCTTGCTAAACTTCGTAGTCATCCCGGTGCAGAAAAAGGCGTACAACGCGTTGCTCGGAAGAGGATCGCTGGTGGCAGCTAGAGAAGATCATAACTGGAAGAGAAACACGCTGTCGATAGAGAGCAATAGAAGAAAGTATGTGATCAACCTGATAAATCAAATAGTAAGTGAAGAATTGGCATCGTCAGATTCAAAATCTGAAGGAGGATGTGGAATGGAGGAAGAAAGGGGAACTATAGAACCGAACGACAAAGGTATTCTAGACCTCCATGAATGTTTGGAGGACGAGACAAGTTCACTAAATGGATTATTCCATTGGTAGATGGAGGACTATGAGGTATTCTAGCAAGATTGTAACATGTTGCAAATCAAAGAAACGAAAGGGGAAGAAAAAGATGGAGCATACAAATCAAAGAGTTTTTTCTGCCGACGGAAAAAAATCATCTGTCGAGGGTTGTACGAGGTTTCTAAGGAAAAATTGAAAACTGCCATATGAAGTCTAGAGTGTCTGCCGCCGTATGAAATATGGCCGTACGAGTCTGAAGTACTTGTCAATCTCCACTGCCGTACGAACCATCCTTGGTTGTACCATACGAGTTGTGGAAACATCGTACAACTCCATTCTAAGCCAGCCGTATGAGTCAGAATCCCCCAGAGTTGTGTTTTTCTCAGCTGACCGTATGAATTGGATTTTTCCAGGTTTTGCAAGAAATATGGATCCTCAGGAAATCTTATTGTACAAGTATCATCATTTCCTCGTCGTATGAATCTGCTCCCCTCATTGTACGACCAACAACCTTCACCCTTCCTACATCGTCAATTGGTATACTGCCAGTTAGTACACCGTTGGTTGGTACATCACTAGTTATTACACCGCCAATTGGTACACCGAGCTAGTCGGTACGCCACTAGTTAGTACATCGGCCCCAGTCATCACAACATCGGCGCTAGTCACAGCATCAACGCTGTCGGTATTAGACACCACATGGGTGCTGACCACAGCAGTAGGATCAGTGACATCATGGGGGACGATCATACAGTTGGCTACAGTCACACCATCTTTTGTAGTTACAGTGACAACATCAACACTAGCAATGTCAAGCATATTGTCAGGCGAGTTGTCCAGTGCAGCGTCCGGGCTGCTAGCCTCATCAGCTAGACTGCCAGTACCATCGGCGAGACCGCTAGGGGTAGCGTAGATCGACAGTTGGCTGAGCACAGTCGGCTTCACAGTGGAGGTGCCCGAGTTTCCATCACCAATCCTTTCAGAGACTTTGGCTGAGGGTCAGGATGAGGGTTGCACACTGAGAGTAGGGAGAGTGTGGACATGTAGTAGAGTTTCATCGCCATGATGACAAAAGGTGAGGGAACGCAACATGACATCCTACCAGGCGATGCTAAGCAAGGGATAGTGGAGACACAGCCACCCGCAACCATCCAGGAGATTGGGGGACCATCACAAGAGTCTCTCATGGCAGCCAGGGGTTCACCACCTCCCACCCCATCAGGCGAGGAGGAGGAGTCCGGTGGGTCAGAGGGATTAGCATTGGAGACACTGGGGACAGTACAGAGGTATGTCAAGGACCTTCAAAGAGTAGTAGCGGTCATGCATCAAGTGGGAGAAATATCGAAACAACTCAAAATTGGCTGATCACCCATAGTGCATAGGAGGTCCAAAGGATCCTTGGATTTGTTCAGGTGGGGTGCGAGCAAGAGTTTGCATGATGTTTTACCACCAAGGGATGGCCAGAAGTAGAGACATGTGCAATGGTAAAGGCATGGCGAGGAGCATGACCATTGATTGCAGGGAGGGATGGTCAGGTGATAGCAGCTTTGTTTAGCATTGAGAGGGCTTTTTGGGACGTTTTTCACCTAAGAAACATTAGAGGTAGCAACAAAGGCAGCCATGCAGGAAAAGGATGAGGCCCTTTCAGGGAGCACAGAAGATGAAGTAGTAGTTGGCTGGGCATATGCAAAAGTTTCAGGAACAGTTGGCTCAGCAAACTTAGATTAGCAGTACAGAGTGAGCTCGAGCATTGGCCTTAGAGGCTAAGGTGTCAGAGATAGAAAGCGATGCAGGTCAGAAGATGGAGGTGGACCAGGTGAAACACCAAGTGATGGAGGTTGTGCACATGGTGAAGGCAGCTAGGGAATGTGAGATTGTGGCCGAACACCAATTACGACTGTGTATAGAGGAGGTATGGAGATTACGGGAGCTGCGGTCGCCAACGTCCACCCCGACATCCTCGATCCATCCAGGGATGTCTCCACACCCCCCTTCTTCTCAGTAGTTCACTTTGTTGGTCACTCATCCCCAGGTTTTGTTGTTATGTCGTTTGGAAGACGACTTGTTTTGTGGGGGAGATGATGTAAACGGCCATAGTCGTTTAGAGTCATAGTCAACCGTAGTCTTATTTGGCCAAGTAAATAATAATGAATTAAATAATACTTGTGCATTGTTAGTTTATTATGAGTGTTATCGAGAATTAACCCTGACAGTTGGGTAGTTGTGTAGTCGTTGTCGACGGTTGGTATCTCAACCAACCTCGGCTAGTTATATATTGGTTCAATACTTTGTACTTAGGGACCCGACATTGTGATATTGCGATGTAATGTTGATATATATTCAATGAATGGAAACAATGCTTTATTTTGTGCAAGTCTGGTATGAATCTTATGCTTTATAGTTGTTAAGTTATATTTCCGTTTACTCCATGTTTGTTTGAGAAATCACTTAGCGAGTAAACAAGGATGGTGTCAATGAACACAACTTCAAGATCATATTTTAAGGTGAAGGTACAAAATAATTGCATTTTATATACACAAATAGATTATAAGGATCAGGTTAGTATAAAAAATGTTAAAACTTTCATTTTCATTTGTATATATATCAAAGCTTCGATACAAGACTACTTTATCACAAAAAAATAAATGGACATCAAAGGCTTGTCAAATATATATATTTATTAACATTTTTAGTAGATTTTAACTCTTTCTAGAACACCATAAAACTTTGCCACAATTTCATCTTAGACTACTACTTTCTTGAGCACCAGAAACAGAGATTTTATCATTCTGATCTATCCTTATAAACATTTGTACCTATTGAAAACTTTGCTGTTCCCAGTCAAGCTAATGCCTTCATTATAATTCCCCCAAATACTAATGGTTTAACATTCGCAAGTGATTAAGTAAATAAATCTATAAAATATCTTCTTATAAGTGCCAATTACTTGTGACTGGCTTAAACCAAGGTGCATGGCTGTGTTAAATTTCCCCATCCCATAATTCTTCAACAGTCTTGTAGGGGCTGGTTGTACTATTAACAAAATCCTCCCCACGCATTGATTTACACTGTTCAAGCTTGCTAATCTTGTCATGATCATCCGGGGTCAAAGACCAATCAAAGATTTGGAAATTTTCAGATATTCTACCTGTGTTGTAGCTCTTAGGCAGCACACTCGCTCCCTGCTCTACCCCCCACCTTAACATAACCTGCAATTGCACACCACCAATCTAAGTTTCTAATTAGTGTGCAAGCAAAAATTCCAAAATAATCGAATATGAACAAAGAAATACCTGAGCTCTAGTCTTTCCATGCTTTTGGGCAATTTCTTGAATAAGGGGGTTATCCATCACCAGATTAGAACCCCAGGGAGTATTTGGACCTCCCAGAGGAGACCATGCACTCACATGAATGTTATGCTTGCTGCAACACTCTCTCAACTTCTTTTGCTGCCATAGTGGATGCATCTCCACCTGTGATTCCATACCATAATCATCATACACTTAATGCAATTCAATACAACCAAATTACTAGACCAAGTAATGTTTGTGAGTCGAGAGAAGGCTTGGTGAAATGGACTAGAAAATGGGAAATCAGAGGCAGATTTGCTTGAAATACCATTAGGTACTCTGGACTTGCAAAAACTGAGGTGATAGATTTAATTGAAATAGCATTAGGTACTCTGGACTGGTAAAAACTGAGGTGATAGATCTAAGCTCTCTAGCAGGGTTTTGGTAAGAAAATGAGATTCTATCAATGTGATATGAACACACTAGTCACATATACATACACAAAATTATCTCCAACAAAATGTTTACATTTATAAAAGATATAATTAGTTCATTAGAATGGTTTCATTTTAAGGTTTAATTTATAATTTTTCTTCTTTGTTTTCTTTATTGTTCTCTTGTGTCCTCATTCACATCTCTTACCTTTTTATATTGTGTTACATTTGCAATTTGATTATCTTTTTCTTTCATCTCGATTCTTGATGGTGAATTATGAAGTGTGATCCAAAACACCAATACAAAAAAATTACAATTTTTCCAGAAATTTTTACTCAAATCTTATGGACGGTGAAAACCTCAAATACACTAAATTTATAATTAGTCACTTCTTGTTAAACTCACATTCTGCAACAGTTGAAACTGAAACGGGACATGATCAACTATAGACCAAGAGGAACATCTACAGAACTTTTGAAACAAAGAGAAACTGTAGATAAAAAGAATCCATACAACTTTGCTGCGCTACCAATATGAATGTATGAGCTAAAAGAGAAGGAAGACTTGACTAGTCTAGATAACTTATTGAGTCTGTCCCTGAATAGAGAGTCATTGAAGACGCTAGGAACATGTTTAAAAAAAAAAAAACCAATGAACGCAGATAGCCCTTGGGTCAGATGCAGACCAAGCTTCTAAAAAGAAAAATACATTTGTGGAACTCTTTACCTGATCAACAGCAGGGGGAATCTTGGCATAGCTGAGCAAGTCTTCAATTTTTTTAGAGGAAAAGTTACTAAGCCCAAGGGCTTTGGTAAACCCCATCTCCATGCACTGCTCCATTCCCTGCCAAGTAGACTTTATATCTAAAGGCAAAAAGTCTTCTTCTTTGAGCGGGGAAACTGGAATCCATGTTCTCAGCTTGAGAGGCCAGTGGATAAGGAATAGATCCACATACTCTAGTTGCAAATTCCTGGATATTATAAATGATTTGCAATAAGGAGGTATACAAAACAGAGAAAATAGAAGGCTGAATTTGTAAAAAGAAAACCATACTTTAAACTATCCTTGATTGCAGCAACTGGGTCATCGTGTTCCGTATTATTTAGTTTAGTGGTGACAAAAACATCTTCTCTGCTGACAAGCCCACTCTGAAAAGCTGAATTCAGAGCTTCCCCTAGTGCATGCTCTGACCCATAAACCCTTGCCGTGTCAAAGTGTCTATAACCAACCTATAGAGAGAGTATTTAAAAAAAAAAAAAACTTCAGATGATCATAATAGGTCAATCGGACTGCCCAAGAAGAGCTCATACCTTATCTAGTTAAAAAATCTCTACCCACAACGTAAAATAATATCTTAAGATAGAATAGAGCATAACATCAGTCACAGACAGCCATAACTGACCTAGAAATGAATAAACTACTACAGTGAAATAGGTAATTAAGATATTTAATAGAGTGAAAATTGAAATGGGTACCTGAAGAGCAGCAGTCACGGCTGCTTTAATCTCCTCCTCATTCTGATTGAGGGCTGCAGTCCCCAGGCCAATTAATGGAATCCGGGCTCCTGTATTAAGCTCAACACTTCCCCCTGCAATTCCCATGATGTCCCCTGCAAGCATTCAAAGAGATATCTATTGACTCCATGTTACCAAATTTTAATTAGTATGTGGTTTGCATCATTTATGATTCAATTCACTGTGTGGCTCCAAATTTCATTACTTACCTTTGCAATTTTTTTGGAAGAAAGCCACTGTCGGAATAGGTAATTGATGTGGAATGAAGAAAAGATGGTTTTAAAGTGCGTTCCCTTTGTGAACAAGAAGGCTGACTTGGTGAATCAACGTTTAAAAATTGTGCACAACAGTCGCAAGACGATTAAAACTATTTCAGCCGTCCGATTTTCTGTCGCCGCTTTTTCGCTGTCCGATCATGGCATTGTCCTTTCTCCGTCGTCCAGAAGGCAGAGGAGGTGAGCAGTGAGCACGGCCTCGGTCAGAAGCCCTTTTTTAAACTCGTTGGTTGTTTTCACGCCGGGAAAAAAATCGTGTCAGAAAAAGTCTGATGTCGTTTAAATGTCCCCGCCGGATAACGGATGTTGCGAGGATAATTTCGAAATCTTCAAATAACCAATTCAACTAAATATATAATAAATTCCCGGTCCGCCAATGCTTTTTAATTATTTGTTCTGTGACTTCTGTCCGTGACTCCGCAATGTTGCGTGAAGCCCACGAATATGAATTATTAATTAAATTTTACTATTTTGTATTTGACCGTCACATATCATTTTATTAGGGCAAACTTCTTCCTTCGTTATTGAAAGATCACGCTATGGGTGTTTACCATTGTAGGGTTGGGGGATTCTCTCATGTAACTTTTAAGGGTTTCCACATTAACTCACATAATATAGTTATCACCACGCTCAATTTAATATTTTAATTAAAAAATTATAGGGTTTTATTTTTAAAAAATTTAAATTATGTTCAATAAAACTAACTTCATTTTTGAATTAACTTACATAGAATATTTAATAGTATATTATTATACTTTTTGTACAATGTTAATTTATTAGCTTACGTATTATATTAACTTTTAAATTATAAAATATTACATGTTTACTAATTTTAAATGTATATTTAAATAATTACTAATTGAAGAACTAATTTCAAGGAGAGAAAGCAGCGAAATTTAGCAATGAGAGAAAGAAGCGAGATTTAGCAGGGTCTTTGGCGGATATCTTTCCGGATCTCTTGTCTTCAGCGATGCACGGATAGTGACGCGTGCCCTGGAGACGTGGATGTAGTTTGTGGAGGAGAACGCTCCTCCACTTTGGTTTGAGTTTTCTCACTTGTTCTCATTAATTTTTATTTTTTTTCAGTTCTGCGTTTACTTCTCTTATGAAAACAAGCTCTGATGGCCCCGCTAAACTTGATAACGTTATGGTATCGCCTCCATCTTATGCTTTGCCCTTGGCCTCTGATGCTTCTACCTTGCCCTCTGGTTCTGTCACCGCACCTTGGGCTGCTAAACCTAACCCTAACCCTTCAACCTTACCTCCGAAGAAGTCTTTTGCTGAAACGGTGGCACCCAGCAATCATGGAGTCTCCATTGATGCGAGATTTGTGCAGGTGGTTGGAGGCAAGAGATCGTTCGAAGAAGGTAAGGACTCTTTCGACATCTTGATTGAATTTGTTGTCTCTCCCAATGATGCTATGCTTAAAGAAATTGCAATGGAGAAGTCTCGGCTCTGTGACACTGCAATTTTCTTTGCTTGCGTAGACGTTGAAAAATGCCCTCCTAGGAAGTTTCTTGATGATTGGTTTCATAATTTGTGGAATTTGAAATTAGGGCTTAAAATCTCTTTCTGTAGACAGGTCCAGAAAGGGCTTTTTATTATTTTCTTTGGCAGTCATGAGGCTCAGACTGAAGCCCTAAAGCGACAGTATTGGAATGTCGGTAAAACCTCCTTTAGGGCTTTGGCCTGGTCACATGATGCGGTCTGTGAAGAAGTTTTGGCATTGTCTTCACCCAGATGGATTATTATAAAGGAGGTCCCTCCTTTCTTATGGAAATTCCTTGCTCAACTGCTTGCACCATTTGGATCCATTATCAGAATCGACGAAACCTCCAGGCTTGTGTCTAATCTGGTTGCTAGGGTTTTAGTCTCTCTAAAACCAGGAATTGATATCCCTCATAAATTTACCCTAAAAATTCATGGAGAAACTATTACCTGCCTGATTGAAATCCTCGGGGGTCTTAACGCCTGTTATTTGTGTAAAAAATAAGGGCATATTCGGAAGAACTGCCCGATTATTAATAAGAAGAAGACTAAACCGACTCAAGGGGACATTGAGAGTAGCATCCCTAATAACAGAGAACTGGCTATTATTCCCTCTACCTCGAATCCTAATAGGAATGTCGATAAACCTTCTGGTCCTCTCACTGGAAAAGGCGCTGATATACCCAGCACTAATAACTCTATAGTTAATCAACCCAGTAAGATTCAATACTCTGCCATCTCTGACCAGAGAAACACTTTGAGGGATAATGAGGGTTTTCAAGCAGTGAAAAACAAGAAACCTAGGAGAAAGAATGCTCAACAATTGGCCCTTGATCAGATCCGTGCTACCCCTAAAACTAACCCCTTTGCTGCTTTGGCTTCTCCTACTTTGTTGATTGAAGATGGACCCCCTGTTGATAGTATGATCTCCGGTAAGAATATTTCAGAAGGCCAAAGCTTAATCCATGATAGGTCTGGTGATGCTACCATGAGCGAGGACACTACAGACTTGGTTAGTCATCCTAACCTGAATGTAGTCCCCCCTTCTCGTGATAGCACCATCAGCCCTCCCATCTCTGCCCTTAACGAATTGGATGATGATTTCTTCATTGAAGTCATACTTGCTAACAAAGGTCTTGATAATACTAAGTCTCAGAATCAGGTTGGTGCTAAGTTTAATGGGAACCTTGGAAATTCTGATTGCATGATGACCCAGACCCTGGATGGATCTCATGCTATTGGGGATTTCGACTTGATTGGCTCCCAGCCTAACTTTACCCAGCCGTTTAATGGTGAGAAAGAGAATGATTCCCTCACGGGATCTAATGGCTCTAAGAAAAAAGGCAGGCCCTTAGGCTCTAAAAATAAAAAGAAGAATGGGGAGATATCGGCTCCTCTTACTGGCCCTTCATTGCAATCTTCATCATGAAGTGCATATCTTGGAATTTAAGAGGCCTTGAGTCTCCTGATAGGAAATCTATCATTAAGAGATTTTTATTGGGGCATAAAAACATAGATTTTTTTATGATGCAAGAGCTTAAAGCTGTTAACTTTCTTCTTAGTTCCTCTCTGGACTTTATCTGGAGGGATGCTATTAAAATTTTCACCAATCATCCTAAAGGGGAAGGTGGTGCTGCTTTACTCATCAATCCTTACTGGGAAAAATATATTAACTCAGCTGGTTGCTCCCCTTGTAACCGAGCAGCTTGGGTTGTTATTGATTTTAAAGGTTCATCCTTTGGCGTCTGTTCTATCTACGCTCATAATGAGGTTAAGTATAGGATCATTCTATGGAATTGGTTGTATAATCTTCCTGACATTCCCTGGATCCTGGCCGGAGACTTTAACATGGTCGAGGATCAAGATGACAAGTTTGGTGGTCTTCCTTTTGTCTGGAAACATCAAGAGAAGTTACATTGGGATCGCTGTAAACATAAATTTAATTTGTTTGATCCTATGGAAGGGCGTAAAAGGGATACCTCTGGCCTCTGGTGCACATGGTGTAATTTTCAACATGGGTCTAAGAGGATTTACTCCAAACTTGATAGATTCTATGTGAACTCTGATTTTTTTTCATTCTCTCCTAACCAACAGCATTCCCCTGTTTTTGCCTCTTCCTCTACTCTTTCGGATCATCTCCCTATAAGTGCTCTCATTAACATTAGAAATGCTCTTGCTCCTAGCATTCATCATAATGAAAAATTTATCCTTAATACTTCATTGCTTAATGACCAGGACTCTTGTGTTGCTGTTAAGATGGTTAGGTTGTTTAATCTTGCTAATAATTTCTCCTCTCAAGTTGATAGGTGGAATAGAAATGTCTCCTCGTGGAGGAAAATTTTCCAAACCCTAGGCCAAAGGAAGGCTAAAAACTATAGAAGAGTGGAAAATGTATTAAATGAATGCCTTCATCTTGCTGAAATAGATTTGCAAGCTAATCCCACTTCCATTCCTCATGTTGAACGTGTCTCGGCTGCCAGAGATACGCTGAGGAAACATCAACATATTAAAACCATTGGAGCCTCTGTTAGAAGCCGTCAGCAATGGTTGAAATATGGGAATAAGGGTTCTAAATTCTTCTTTAATTACCTTAAACAAAAGCAGAGTAAGAAGAAAATTGATAGAATTGTGGTTGATAACTAGGAGCTCAGTGATATTAATGACATTGCTGCTGCCTTCGAGAAGTTTCACAAAGCCTTATTCAATTCTGAGGACAGCAGCAATGCCAAAGAGCTCAGAAGTAGATGTCAGAAGCTTATTCCCAAGAAAATTATTGAGGATGCTGTCTCCATCCTTAGGGCTAGGATCTCGGTTTAGGAGATCTCTGATGCTATATCTGCTCTCAAAAAAGATAAAGCGCCTGGGCCTGATGGTCTCCCTGCTGAATTTTACAAATCTAATATTGATTGGATTGCCAAGGACTTATTTGACCTATATTCAGAAGCCTATGATCGTGGCATGCTTGGCAATTCTATCAATATGGGGATTATCAAACTTATTCCTAAGGATGGAGATAAGTCCCTTATCAAGAATTGGCGGCCAATTACTTTGCTTAATGTTTCATATAAAATTCTGGCCAAAGCCTTGGCTTCTCGGCTTGTTAATGTTCTTCCTAAGTTCATATGTCCCACTTAGACAGGATTTATTAAGGGTCGGTATATTTTAGAGAACCTTGTCACCAGTTGGGAGTCAATGGATTGGGCTAAGACTTCAAATCAGAACTCTGCTATGTTTCTTTTAGATTTTGAGAAAGCCTATGACCGCGTTGAATGGGAATTCATCTTTTCTATTCTTCAGGCATTTGGATTCCCTGATGAATTTGTTAGGTATATTCAAGTCTTGCTTAAGGATTCATCTGCTAGAATTGAAATCAATGGTTTTCTATCTAACCCTATACCTCTGTCCCGGTCCATTCGACAGGGATGTCTCCTTGCTCCTGCTCTCTTTGTCATCGCTTCTGATGCCTTGTACTATATCCTCAGAGATAACACTATTTCTCCCAAAGTTAATGGGATTTCTCTCCCTGATAATTCTGAGCTTCTTAATATCCAATTTGCGGATGATACTTCACTTTTCCTTGAACTATCTTGTATTAATATTCAGCATCTTAATCTTAAACTTGATCTGTTTGAGACCATTTCTGGAGCTCGCATATCCAAATCTAAATCTGTTATGCTTGGTTGGAAAGAGGAGCCTTCTGATTGGTTTCTCCAGTTTGGATACTCATGGGGTGGACCTAATAAGATTGTCAGATATTTGGGGGTTCCCTTTTCCATCTCCCCGTCTCTCAAAGACATGTGGATTTGGATTAAGGATAAAATTGTTAAGAAGCTCTACAAGTGGGATAACAGGGTGCTGTCGCTTGCTGGTAGAGTGCAAGTGTGTCAGAAAATCTTGTCATCCTATAGTATATACTACTCCTCTGTCTGGATGTTCAGTAACTACCAAGTGTTTGAAATTCAGAAAGCCATTAGGAGATTCTTATGGTCTGATGGCAAAGGTCACAGGAAGAAACATGTTAAATGGAGTTGGTGTCATGTTGCCAAGAACTCTGGTGGCTTAGGCCTAAAAGACCTTAGGATCGAAGGAATTTCCCTTGCTGCTAAGTGGATTTTTCAAGCTCTTGATGATTAGGAACCTTGGAAGATTCTTCTTAGAAACAACATTCAGTCCGGTTATCCTAAGCAGGCCAAACATTGGAAAAATCTTCCTTTTGCTGATCTGGTTGTTGGGTCCTTCCCTGTCTCTGTCCAAGGTTCCCTGGTTTTCAAGTCTATCTGGAAAGCCTGGGAGCTTGTGAGGGGTTTTATCTATAATTCCAACTTTGCTAGCAATAAGTCTATTCACGGTGAGCGTTCTATATGGTGGAATCTGCAACATAATGGTAAGCCTCTTGCCATGACTCAAGGTTGTTCTGCGAAATTTTGGAACAGCCTTGGTATCAAGAGCTTTATTGACATTTTGGAGAATGATAACCTTGCTAGTTGGCAGGATATTAGAATCAAGTTCGATCTTCCTGTCTCCCATAAACGTACTTATAATATGGTTGCCAATGCCTGCCGCAATCTTAATCTCCCCTGCAGGTGTGATGTGGACTCTCATAGGTTTCTGAATTTCTGTTGGGATGATGGATCTCTCCTACATAAAATTAAAGCTAAAGATATATATAAGGTGCATAATAAAGACAACTCTATTATTTCTCACCTTAATACCACTTGGTATATGAACTTGAACTCTCTTGAATGGCAAAAAATTCTTGACAGATTTTGGAAATCGCATATTCCCCCCAAAATCTTACATTTTAAATGGCAGCTTCTTCTTGATAGACTTCCTGTTAAAAATCATGTTGGTGATACTGAATTTTGTACTATTTGCAGGGTTCCTGAAAATTTAAGGCATATATTTTTTACTTGTCAATTTGCTAGGATTATATGGAAGTTTTTTGGAATCTCTATTGCTGATCATGTTCCTGTTTTAGATACCATTCTTGGCAACATATCTGGTCTTAAAAAGGATGCTAATTTTTTTTGGAACATTCTCTCCTCTCATATTCTTTGGTTTATTTGGAAATGTAGAAATCAGGACAAATTTCAAGATGTTGGTAGATCCCTTACTTTGTTTCATTTGAAACTCATACGTTTTAAGATTGTCTCGCAGATTTGCTGCATTATGAAGCTCGAGATGGACAAGATGAAAAGATTCCTCCATGATGGGCTTGCTACGATGTCCATTTATGAGATGAAGCATGGGCTAGAATTGGCCAGCATTATTGATAACCAGACTGCGTTTGGAAAAGCTCTTAAGGAGCTGCTCAAGGAAATACGTGAGAACAGAGGCCCCTTTTCTGATAGACTTGACTTCCTTGCTCAACTTCTCGAGCGGAAGAAAGTCGTGTGGATGGAAGGAGAGCTAGGATGGACAGCTTGGTTCGATGATCATGATGATGTTCTAGAATAGCTTATTTGTCTCCTCTTTTTGTAATCTCGTTAGAACTGCTACTTAATGTGTTAGTTGGCTGATTTTGGCTAATAGTTGGACTTTGAACATGGTGGTTGAGGCTCGCCTCCCCCCCCTCTTTTGATACTGTAACTTTTTCGTTCTCTCGATTATTTAATTTAAAAAAATAATTACTAATTATTATATACTTATACTATATTTATATTATTAATCAATTAAAAAAATTAATTTCTTAATATTATATAATAATTTACAATTTAATTTAATATAAAATTATAATTATAGAAATAATATTTATTTAAATTAATAATTAAATATGTAAATAAGGTATAAATTAATAGAACAAATAAAATTAAAATATACTAATTTACAAATTAATATTTACCTTTTTCCATTTTGGTTTGGCATTTTTTTGGCCTCTTCGTGCTCTCTTTCTCATTTTAAAGCTATATACTAGTATCCTTATTTCAAAAGCTGCCCCCATTTATCGACTTGCATTAAGTATCATATTTATCACCATTTGAATCAATATATAATTTAATATTTATTTTCATTTGACAACCCTATTTTAACATGGCATTGCCTATTTAGCAAATGCATGTGATAATAATTAGTATTTTAAAAAAAAATAGTTTTTATATAAAAGATTAAAGAGGCTCAAATAACTACTTAGCAAAAGTACAATAGTTATTTGAGCCTCTTTAATCTTTTATATAAAAAATATTTTTTTAAAATTACTAATTAAGTATGTAAAGTAAAGTTTTTATCTTACTCTCTTATATATATAGGATATTAAAAGGAACTTAATCTATATTAAATTTATTTAGGACACTGTATCTTTGGTTATTGTCTCCTATATTCTTATACTATTGTAAAGGCAGTATAATCAAGGGGGTCGATCTAAGAGAACACAACCCTTGCATTCTAGCAATCTCTTCGAGTTATTTTTCAATATTGTTAGTCCTTATGTACATAAGAAATATCAAAGTTTCAGGTGTCATAGATCCCAATGGTAAACACATTCTTTAGATCAAGAGCATCTATTTTATAATACCAAGGTGATCAAATTGTATGTGGTATTAGGTTTATTTATTCATCATAGTTCCCACATCTAACTGCCCAATCCTTCTTATTTAATTTTTAGTATTCATTTTAATTGCAACATTTATTTACCTCTCCAATTAACCTAGGTATACACCCTCTGGTATACTATACACATAGTAAAAGTAAAAGTATGGTGGGCCTTGCTCAAACTCTTTAAGATTCCACTATCAACCAACAAGGTGACTTTTTTCTAGATCGGTACCCTACCAAAATTTAAAATTTTATTTAGGTGGACAAACCCTATCCTTATTTCTATATGATGTTGAACTAACATTTGTGAATTCAAAGTACCTTTCAGTTTCAACTAGAGAACATGGCTACATGTATAACCTTCCTATGAATAATTATTTCCAAATTCTACCTTTACCACCCATGACAATTGAAGAGACATTTCCTAAAACACAAAATCATTAGTCAACATGGGATTACAAAACTAAGTTTAACTGTATAAACATAGTGGCAAAAAGTGTTCTGTTGTTTGATAGACTTGGGGCTTCGGTCAAGCATTCTAATGGAAAACCCTACATTAAAGATCGGGGTATGGTACTTTTACAATGTAAAAATGGAGCTTCATATGGGTTGGTCCATGTCATTTAGCTTCACTAGAGCTTCATGAAATGACATTTCTCATACCAATGATCCAATGATAAAGAATAAAAAGAGTGAATTTCAGTCAATCATTCCATGCCAATGATCCATAGATGGCAAGAGCTTTACCAGAGCGATGCAAGATGATTCAAATAATCATGCCACTTCATTCTAACTTGTACCTTCATCTGTACAAGTGGAAAGCAAGGAGAACTTTTGGATTGACATTTTCCAACTATTGGCGCCTTAGAATGAACATCACCTGCACGTTCAAAAGCATTCATTGCCTACGTTCAAAAGCATTCATTGCCTATGTGTATGATAACAAATCTCTAGCTTTGTGATGTTTATCATTTTGGTTCCCATTTTGTCAAGGCACTATAAATTCAGTTGTATAATTTTGTGTTTATCACTAGATACATTATGATACTTTACCTATGATTTGAACTTTATAAAATGTTGACTTAGTAACATACTTCTGGAATTAACTGTGTAATTTATTTTGAATCTACATTTTGGATCACACTCAGTGATCCATCATCAGGATGAGGAAACAATGAATGAATTACAAACATAACTAACCAAATACATGATGAGAACAAGGAGAGGGAGGGCAGAGCATGGTGAATGAGATGGAAATGTTATGAGTGTAGATATTTAAAATATGAAAATAGATAAAAAGATTGATAGAGACACGAGGATAATAATAAAACTTTGATATTTGTAAAGGGATAAGAAAAGACAATGAAAAAAATATAACTGTTAATGAAGGAGCTAAATAAGTAATATGCTAAGATAAGGTTACAAGAGTAATAAAAAATAGGGGATACCGAGGTCCCAAGAATAATTATAAAGATGCAAACAAGATATCCAGAATTGGGAGAGATAAGAGAGGGGTAAGAAGGTTAGAGATTGAAGAGGGGAAAGTCAAGAAGAAATGAGTGTGTCTTCCTTATCTCCCCTTACAATACTGGGAAATTGAGTGCCTGAAAGCTATTGGCAATGGTTTGGGTAAAATTCAAAGCATTTCAAAAGAAACTATCAATTTTGATTCCTCCATCTGTGCAAGACTTTGTGTTGAAATGGATCTGTCAAAAGGTCTTCCAACAGAGATTTTTTTGAGGGCTAGGAAAAGATTCTAGAGACAGCCATCCGATTATGAGAAGATTGCTTTTAGATGCATGATATGTTTTTCAACAGAACACTTTACTCCCCAGTGTAACAAGAAGCATGTTCATGTGTTGGCAAAGCCTACCTGGTGGCAAGGCGTTGAATCCCCACCACTTTGTTGTTTCTATTAGATTCAAGACATACAACTAAGAGGGGGGGTGAATCAGTTGTCTCAAAACTTTCTCTTATTAACCACTTAAATCCTTCTTGTAATTCAGCAGCATAATAATAAATCAATCATGGAAACATAATGCAACAATTCAAGAGCATAAACACATTAACACATATGACACCAAGATTTTAATGTGGAAAACCTAGTTAAGGGAAAAACCACAGGGTGACTAATCCAAGATTGTATTCTTTGTTAAAAGAATAAGAAGAACAAAATGACACATGCCAATTAGGGCTCACTGCCTGAGCACACTGCTCACAAGAGGCCCACTGCCTACAGGAGACACACTGTCTACAGAATGACAAATATTACATACTTGAACTGAAGAATAGCATCTTCACCATGCTTGAGTCAGTTCCATTTAAGCCCAATACTTCTGCTTTGCCTTTCGTTTTCCTCCTCTCTACCACACTCTCATTTCCACCGAGATACCTTTGAAATGACTTCACAACTCTTGTTTATACAAGACATCGACTTTGGGATAATCATCAAAGTCAGCAAACTTTACAGAGCAAATACACAAATACAACTTGAAAAATACTTTATGTGAATCACCACACTGTCGGCCACACAGATCTGGGACTTCAATCTTCTTTGAGGAACATGCCATGCTTTGCAGAACATCTTCAAGATCATCCGCAAGATGTGTAACTCATCCGGTCGGCCAAACTTAGGAAGAACATCATCACCTGGAAGTAATTCTTCAATTACGAGCTCAATCTTCAATGCGGATCACCAACACAAATTGGACACAATCCAAAGACCCCCACAAGCTTACCTGAATCACCAAGAACATCCACACTACTTCTACTTACTGAAATCATTCTCTCCTTCTTCTGGAACCTCAAGAACACAATCTATCATCACTGTCATATTGGAATAGATGCTTGAGGACCTCCAGACCATGAACCAATTGAGTTGTCAATTCACATTAGCTTCCTAAACACTCCACCAAATCCGCATAGCAAGATATTACATTTCTGGATCTCACCGGATCTATTTGTGTCACTCTGTCACCTCTGAACATCTGCCAAAACTAGTTTTACTCATATAGCCATAACTTCTTCAAAACTTCATGCGGACCTCTCAAATCTTTGCTGGGTCACCTTTAAACACATATCTACAAACCCTTTAATGTGCATCCTCTTATCTTCATCTTATCTAAGATCTTCACTTCATTGTCTTAACTATTCTTCTCTATTCCTGATAGGACTAATTTTCTCAATATCCTCAGCATACAACTCATCCAATCCTTGTCATCAATGCAACAGGAGTATGTTGACATCAATGACAACACCGGTTAGGCCCATACTTGCAACAGTTCCTCCCATTGAGAAACTAGATGCAGATGCCCCAAATGCTCTTCATGATGATACTCTTGTGCCATTCGCCCCTGCGTCTCATGGCTAGCATGCTCTTGTACCAAAGCCCATGAAAAAAGATAATTCTGTTGCAGGTTTCAAAAAGGCCTCTACTATTTTAGGGGAGAATTTAGATACACAATCATGCATTCTAGCTTCCTCTACAGTTTCGACTGGGACACCTACAGATGTTGGCCATGGAGATACTTTGATCAAGGAAGAAAGTTCTGAAATGGTATCCCCATCTAGGATTGAGCCGGAATGGATAGAAGTTAAGAGAAATAAAACCCCTCCTTCAAAACCAAAACATCATATATTGTATAGTTTCAATCATGGAGGCAAGTTTAGTAGGCTATACAAATGGTTGAATGGAAATATTTTACAAGTCTTGTTAACGGATGTCCTTGTGAGAAGGGTATGTTTTAAGAAGATCAACCAATAAGTGTACCACCTAGCTTGGTGGATTCAAAGGTTATAGGTTAAACATGCTTGGGAAACAAGATGATCAGTACAAGGCACTATTACTAGCAAATAATTGACCAAAACAAATAAATAAATTTATGTGTACATACCTGCTTTTACCCACTACTAATCAAAAACAAATTTACTTGCATGCATTTCAACATATTTAATTTATTCTTAATGTAGGAGGACAACACATACCACTACATTCTTTCAATGTTCAAATGATGGAGGGAAAACAACCATTCACCAAAAATTAAAGTGTATGCTCTCTTCTCAAGATACCACTAATTACTTTTACCTACATGCTATTTCAGCGTACCCATTGCATACTAAAGTGCAATTGCTAGTAATGACATTAGTTATAAATCGCAGAACCTCGTGATTGGTTAGAGAGAATTGCGTATCTCTTGAATCAAGAAATTTCCCATTATAGGATATACCCATTTGACCTGTAATTTTTAATTAATTATAAAATTCTAATAAAAGATAAGGTCAAATTTGCATGATGTTGTTAGCTTTTACATGGTGTATTTTGTGCCACGCTTTATGCATAGTTTTGTCATTTCAAAAGGATAAGGAAAAGATCAACATGGAAAATCTCATGATACTAAGGATTGTAATTTGTTGGTACAATGGGTTGTCATAGCAGAAGAAACATAATCAATAAAGATTTTAAATAATGGGGAACATAGTGTATTTTGTGCCACGTTGTATGCAGATAGAGTTTTGTCATTTCAAAATGGTAGTTTTGGAAAAGATTGACATGCTATATTTGTGGAAAATCTCATGATACTAAGGATTGTTGGTACAATGGGTTGTCACAACAGAAGAAACATAATCAATAAAGATTTTAATTATGGGGAACATAGTGTATTTTGTGCCATGTTGTATGCAGACAGAGTTTTGTCATTTCAAAATGGTAGTTTTGGAAAAGATCGGCATGCTATATTTGTGGAAAATCTCATGATACTTATTATAGACATGATGTTTCCACAATCCATGGTATAAGAATGAAGTGCTTTTGGAAGAGACTGTGTGTTACTTTTTTTTATCGAAGTGTGATCCAAAATGTTGATCCAAAAAAGCAACACAGTCTCTTCCAGAAGCACTTCAATCTTACGATACTTATTACTAAGGATTGTTGGTACAATGGGTTGTCACAATAGAAGAAACATAATCAACAAAGATTTTAACTAGCACTTGCACCTTTAGGGGTGTAAGGGATGGGCCCATAGGAAATTGAAGGGAGCCTATAAATTTATTTATTTGTTAGATTAATATAATATTTATTAACAATTAATAAATTATGAAATATATTATCAACTTTATTTTAATTAGGCCTAGAGGCCTTATACAATGGCATCACAAGAAGTGTTTACATTTTTATTCTCCCGATTTAAATTGAGTTCTACTAACCCATCACAAGATAAAGTATTTAAAATTAAACTGTATAAAATATTTAAAATAATTTGAACTATTGAACGACCCCATCTCCTCCCATATTCCAGGAGAGAATATGGGAAGAATAGTGGTATCGTTATATCACTATTTCAATAATCTTAAATAAAATTTATAATCTATCTCATACCAATAAATTTCCATATTTAGGAGGTGAAAAGTGCATGCAAGAGCCAGTGTAGCGAATAGGTGCAGGTAACCAATGTTCTAGACAGTTTGGCAATTTAGGGTTTTTAGTGTGTTGATAAATTTGCATACTAGCAGTCCCTGCATGCAGAGGAGAAGTAGACAGACCATATATGGACATGCGTTGTTGGCCTTGCGAGGCATCCAATGTCAAAAGTTAATGGCATTTTGCATATACTTCTTAAAATTTAGTGGATAGATATCATTTGTAGGGCTTTAAACGACATTTTATCAGAGGTATTAAAATCCATTCAAGATAGATAATTATCCCATCTAAAATTTGCATTTGTTAGATTTATTTAAATTTATAGTGCATTTTCCTTTCTGCATCAAGGGTTTTTATATGATTTTGTTTATTAACAACCTTATTTAATTTAGTCTGTCTTTTCATTTTCAGGTTTTGAAGAACTGGGTAGACGTAAAGATGCAACAGAATGCACCGAGTGTAGTTGAAGCTCCAATTGGACATGCGAGAATCCATTCTAGAGTAGCTCGGATTTGGGTAAAACCAAAATACTCAGGCCTTGATGAAAATTCCTTATATACATTAGACTAATGGGGCCTGAGTTCATTGTGGATATAATTCTCCAACATTATGGAAGTTGATGCTTCTGACTTGTAATTAAGCTTCTTTTCATCTTTAAAAGGTTCTTTGAGTTGTCTACAGTAATTTATTTATTTTGTTAAGAATTGCATAGCTTGTGGCATCTAACAAATCTTTCATGAGTGTTAGATTTTATGTAAACGATGTTTCATTAAAGCGGGCCCATTCAGGTGATACATATTACTTTACTAAACAATTGTATTTAGATTTTTGGTAAGATAATTTGATGTAGGACATAATCCTCTTCTTTCAGAAAATCTCTTTGGGTATCACTAGGTGTGCAAATTTTTTCCAAAATTATACACCTTGATTTAGTGAAGGTAAAAAATCATTTATTTCCACCAAAGATATTCTAAGAAAAATATAAGGAAAATATTGCGAGGATTTCGAATTCTGAAAGAAAAATAAATGGAAATCTTCACCGCAGCCATGGTAATAAACCAAGCAGCAGGCAGCCATGTCCACTCTCGAAATCAAAGTTCGCGAGTAGGTATTTTTTGCTCATTCACTTTCAGTAAATTTTAAATTGCAGTTCAGCTTCCATCACTGTTCTCAGTCTAGAGGTCTGAGACCTTATGTTAAAAAAAAGGGATTTAGCATTGCATTTCTTACTTCAACCTTTACAATATTTAACATTTAGTCATTAAAGGACTTTAGGGTTTTTATATGTAAATTGCAAACTTCTATCTAAAATGTTTTGTATGGGCTTTTGAAATGGATACATACTTCAAGTTAGATAATTATTTTACAAAAGGGGTGTCTCAGCAGTGCATTATTACATGTAATCTGATTCTTGTAGGATTTAGCTACTGAACCATAAAACATATTATATGAGTAGTGCTTTACTAGAACTCATCTCTGGATAAACAGTCTATTTGTTACTTATTGTATTTAGGTATTTTGTTGGGTTTGAATGCTGATTAACTATGGAGTTTTCCCACAATTAAGTTTTTTAATTATATTCTTCCCTTCTGTGGTAGGGTTTAATCGTGCACACCCATTTTTTTCCTTTGTTGATTAAATTTTTGGGTTTGAATATAGTTTTTATGTATCTTAAATAGTATGTCTGACATTCATTTTCTTTTTTATACAGTGATAAAAATTGTGCTACTGTTTTGCATCAAACATTATTTACTATTGTATGTGACACAAATCCTTGCTTATGATGTCATCATTATTTACTGTTGTATGTTTGATAATTCCTTGCATCAAACATTTCAGATTTTGCAATATGAGTGCCAGGTTTTTCTCAACACTGTGGACAGTCCTGAAACATTTATAGCAGTTATTAACAACATAAGATGGGATTCAATATTGCTTGAAGTTGCATAGCTTAACCTTCGAAGAACCTAAAGTTTGAGTATTTGTAGGACCTCCACAACTTAAGGGACCTTCAACAAATTTTCATGCTACATATTAAATTTTTTAATAATATATATTGATAGGTGCAGTCATTAAGATGATATGCATTGCAACCATAATACTTTAATGATAATAAATAAATAAATTGCATGTTCAAAAAAGTATTACAAGACTATTATCATTCAAATTCATTCATAATAAAAGTAGCAATATCAATATTTATTATGTTGTCATTTGATTCATCTTTGTGAGCTTGAAACAAGATAAAAGTTATCATTTAAAAACATCTAAATTTCAATAATTTATATTTTATAAAAGAAGTAAGACCAAATAAAAATAGTTTTCAAAGAAATTGCTCCAAAAAAGGCACCAAAAAAGTAGGACCATTACAAATACTTAGTATTTAATGTAAGCAAGAGGAGCTGATTGGATTTTATTCCTTTTATCCATTTTAAATGAATAATTAAATGATTTTATTAACAATAAAATAGATTCTCAACAAAATATTCAAAAATATTTATATAGATAGTTAATTATTATTATTTTATTCATTTTGTATGATCACTATTAAAGAGAAAATATAATATAAATCTAACTAGAAATACTAGCATATAATAGATTTAGGGTTAGGGTTATGTGCACAAGAAAAACATGATGATGTAAATGAAGTTGGATTGTGAAGGAAATATATATACCAACATATATATACCACTATGAGGATAGCCATGAGTTTGAATATGTTGAGGAACATGATTACATTAAAGTGTTAGAGAGAGGGGAACAAAGAAGTGGAGAGACAGAAGTGGGGAAGGACAAGAAGTAGAGAGAAGTGGGGAGGGAAAAGAAGTGGAGAGAGGGGGGATTAGAATTAGGGTTAGAATTAGTGTTACAGTTAGAATTAGGGTTAGGGTTATAATTAGAGTTAGGGTTAGAATTAGAATTAGGGTAAGGGTTAAGGATATAATTAGGGTTACTGATAAATCACAGCTAGGGATAGAATTAGAGTTAGGGGGAATACAGAAAGAGGGATAGAGCTAGAGATAGAGATAGGAAAAGAGAGATAAAAGAGAGGAAGAGAGAGACAAAGACAAAGGAAGAGAGAGAGAGAGACAAAGACAAAGAGAGAGGGAGGGAGGGAGAAAGCACAAGAGATATAGAGAGTGCAAAAGATAGAGATATAGATATAGATAGGAGAGAAAGAGGCAAAGAGAGATTAATTAGAGAAAATATATATAACCAAAAATATATGGTTAAGATTAGGGTTACAATTACAATTAGGGTTAGGGTCAGTGATAAAATTAGGGTTACAGATAGAATTAGAGTCAGGGTTACAATTAGAGAGAATATTTATAACCAAAAAAATAGGTTAGATTTGGAATTATGGTTGGGGTTAGGGATAAAATTATAATTAGGGTTAGAACTAGGATTATAGATAAAAATAGGGTTAATGTTAGAATTAGGTCTAGGGTTATAATTAGAATTAGGGTTAGGGTCAATGTTACAATTAGTGCTAGTGTTATAAGTACAATTAAGGTTAGGGTTAGGGACAGAATTAGGGTTAGGGATAGAATTAGAGTTAGGGTTGCAACTAGAGTAAATATTTTTAACCAAAATTTTTTTGTTAGGGTTAGAGTCAAAATTACAGTTGGGGCTAGGGATAAAATTATGATTAGGGTTAGAATTAGGGTTGGGGTTAAGGTTACGATTAGAATTAGGTTACAATTAGGGAAAATATATATATAACCAAAAAAGTTAGCTAAGTATGTGCAAGGAAATAAATAACCAAAAAATTTAGGGTTACAATTAGGCTTTCAATTAGAATTAAGATTAGGGTTAGGGATAGAATTAAGGATAGCATTACAGTTAGGGTCAAAATTAGGGTTTAAAATATAATTAGGGTAAGGTTTAGAAATTTAGTTAAGGTTAGGAGTTATAAAATGATAATTATGGTTAGGATTTAAAATAAGTAGGGTTAGGCTATAAAATGAAAATTAGGGTTAGGGTTTGAAATAAGTAGGGTTAAGATTTCAAATGATCATTAGGGTTAGAGTTTAAAATAAATAGGGTTTAAAATAATTATGATTTAAAATATTTAGGGTTTATAATCATAATTATTTAAGTATAGAGAGTTATAGATAGTTAATTATTATTATTTTATTCATTTTGTATGATCGCTATTAAAGAGAAAATATAATATAAATCTAACTAGAAATACTAGCATATAATAGATTTAGGGTTAGAGTTATGTGCACTAGCAAAACATGATAATGTAAATGAACTTGGATTGTGAAGGAAATATATATACCAACATGTATATACCACTATGAGGATAGCCCTGAGTTTGAATGGGTTGAGGAACAAGATAACATTAAAGTGTTGAGGATAGCCATGAGTTTGAATGGGTTGAGGAACAAGATTAGATTAAAGTGTTAGAGAGGGGAACAAAGAAGCATGAAGAGACAAAAGTGGGGAGGGACAAGAAGTGGAGAGAAGTGGGGAGGGATGTGGGTTGAGAGAGAAAGGGGAAATAGAGAAAGAGGGGGGATTAAAATTAGGGTTAGAATTAGTGTTACAGTTAGAAATAGAGTTAGGGGGGAATAGAGAAAGAGGGATAGAGCTAGAGATAAGAGATAGGGAAAGACAGATAAAAAGAGAGGGAGAGAGAGAGAGAGAAATACAAAAGATGAGAGACAAAGACAAAGAGAGAGGGAGGGAGGGAGAAAGCATGAGAGATATAGAGAGTGCAAAAGATGAAGATATATATAGGAGAGAAAGAGGCAAAGAGAGATAATTAGAGCAACTATATATAACCAAAAAACATATGGTTAAGATTAGTGTTACAATTATAATTAGGGTTAGGGTCAAGGATAGAATTAGGGTTAGGGATTGAATTAGAGTCAGGGTTACAATTAGGTAAAATATTTATAACCAAAAAAATGGGTTAGACTTGGAATTACTATATTTATTATTATAAACATTCTCTATAATAATATCATAATATTATAATAATATACTAATATAAATATAATATTATTATATTTAATAATGTTATAAGATATAATTAATGAAGAGTTTATGATTTTTATTGATTCATTCGGTGAACAGATATGGTATATATAATAGGCAGTAATAGCAGCTGTGATAACAGTTGTGAACCGCATTTATGAATATAATATTATTATATTTAATAATGTTATAAGATATAATTAATGAAGAGTTTATGATTTTTATTGATTCATTCGGTGAACAGATATGGTATATATAATAGGTAGTAATAGCAACTGTGATAACAGTTGTGAACCACATTTATGAACCGCCTATAACTGAACAACCATAACTGTTGAGTGGTTAAACAATGTAATTACACTATGCTAACATTCCCTCCCTTATTACATTATTCCTGCAATAGTACCAAAGTACCCCCCCTTAATGCTAAAATACTCAACAAAGGTGATTACATAGTATGAATACATATTTTATTGAAGATCTTCTCCGAAAGAACAAATCTTGAACCAAGTGGGGCTCCATCATGGTGTTGTCTCATCTACCCTTGGAAAGGCGTAGCTTCAAGCTGTGTTCTTGAGCTCTTTAGTCCCAAGCTCTCAAATCATAGAGTCAAGAATTATTCAACAATGAACCATAAGAGATACGACAGATCTCTGCCATTGTCTAGTGACCGCGAAAGGGTATAATTCTTGATCATATACTCTTTGAAGCTTACTGGACAACAATCCATATTGAGCTCAACACCAAATCCCAAACCTGTCTCCAAAACAAAATCTTCACAAAACATACATTCTTCAAATCCGTTAGCATCAACAAAGAAAAACAAAACAACCAAAACCAAAAAGGCTTCTCATGCAAAGCATCATCTCAAAGTGAGAAGCTAACTTGAGATGATGGAAAATCCTCCATCCTCTGATGCCGCCTGCCTCCAATATGACCCTGTTATACTTTATCCATCTGATATCTTTGATGAGTCTTTAGAGGCCTTGTCGGATGTGGCATGAATGATCCTGAGAGCACAAGCATTTGATAACATAATGCAATTAAACATTATAAAAATGAAGGTTTCAGATTCAATTGAAAAATACACCTTTTTCCAAAATACCTCTTTGTAAATGGATTTATTAATTTTTCATGGTTCCATGAATCTCACATCTCATTTCAAATGGATTATTCTTGCGTGGTCGCTTTCTATTTCTGTGCTTCTTCCACAGTTCAGCCTCTGCAATCTTGATTCACAGTCTGAGATTTTTCGGTAGGAGATTTTCAACCAACAAAGTGGGCTCTTCCAATGCTTTGGAAAAAACACCTTGACATTTAAATGCCTTCACAAAATGCCTTCTCCTCTATAGTTTGCACAAAAAGTGATTTGGATGCAACAGTTCAAAAGAGTGAAATGCCTTACACAAACTTCTCACTTATTTGTCTTTCACTCATGCTAGATGCAACAATTAATTTGAAACATTTCTATATGCCTTGAAATAGAAATAATAGACGCTTGGAAATGAATCTGGATACCTTTTATCAATGTAGATTTGAACGCCTTCTTTAACAACTTACTATGTCCTCCTTCATGATCTTCACGATTCCTTCGCATTTGCAATAGGCTCTTTCCTCAAAATCCTATAACCTCTTTCCAATAGTTGGGCGGCTCAGATCAACAAGAAATGATGACGCCTAGGGCAGACAAATGGCGAGGAGATCTTGTAGACACGCTTCCATCACAAAGAACCAACTAGTTAGCACGGTTCCTCCAATCATTGGATGCTTAGAGGAGTTTTCTTATTCACATGGTTTTGCACAGACTTCAATTACTCCACAGTGGCAGAAACGATGATAACCACTCAGATTAAACTCACTGTCACTTCCCATGCACAACACTTAATGCCCTCACAACTTGTTCATCATTTACCAATCAACGCTCTTTATTGGCGCTTCTTAAAAAAATGTGAGATCGTGCAACATAAGGAAGAAATCAGCATCCATAGATGCTACTCCGTATGTAAAGAACAAACAACAGGTACGATGACAAACAACAAATTGGAATTTTGATATACCTCCTTACTGCCTTCTTTCTTCAGATGAACTGGACATGAACCCACGCAGATTGCCTTATGCCTCTGCCATGATTTTCCTCCAACTTTCTCCCTACTATGGCATGTGAATGAACCATCTAAACTGCTGCAGGCATTTCTTCATTCATATGGCACAAAAAGATTGCACTCTAATACCAAATAATGAAGCATTTATGATTTTTATTGATTCATTCGGTGAACAGATATGGTATATATAATAGGCAGTAATAGCAGTTGTGAACCGCATTTATGAACCACCTGTAACTGAACAACCATAACCGTTGAGTTGTTAAACAATGTAATTACACTATGCTAACAATAATTATATATTAATTTAATTAATTTAATTAAAGTTTTATAATAATATAATAATAATATAAAGTTAATATTATTATATTTAATAATGTTATGCTATATAATTTTGATTTCAAATAATTAAGGTTTTTAATAATGAGTACTATAAAATAGTTAGTGTTTATTAAATTTAATATTATTATATTTAATAATGTTATGCTATATAATTTTCATTTAAAATAATTAATTTTTTTAATAATAAGTACTATAAAATAGATAGTGTTTATAATAATTAATATTATATTAAAAATATTTTTTTTTGGTATGTAAGATGTGGGGATAGGGACCCACTCCCATTATTAAGGAATAAAAAATATAAATATCTGCCACGCAACAAAGAAGAAGTTAAGAGCTACAGAAGCCTCCAAAAGAACAAAAGAAGAAAGAGGAGAGCTAAAGAAGTCTATAGAAGAATAAAGAATTGAAACATCTTTTCAGTATTGATACAATGACACTCAAGAAGAGATGGCAATGCTCAGGTGCCAAAAAAGACTACGGCCTTCGAGTGTTTCGAAAGAGAAGCACATCCAAGGTCCATTGAGAGCCAGCTTCCACCGCCTTTGAACCTTCAATGCGAAGCTTTTCAGCTTCAGACTTCCTCCCAACCTTACGTTTTGAACCATAATCAGGTTTTAATTCGCCACTTAAAGGTTGAGAAATCTCAAGTTTCTAAGGCGGATCCAGAGTAAAATCATCAAAACAATCATGAATTTTCTCTTCCAAGTCTTCTATGAAAGGGAAAATTCCATCAAAATTAGAACCATCCTCCTCCATCCCAAAAGGAGAATCGGGTGGGCTCTCATGGATAGGGACAATTGGAAGAGAAAAGGGATCTGCCAATTAGTCCAAAATCGGCCTTGACTCTTAGGGAGGTTTGAAAAACTTACCATGATTCCTTCAAATGAACTTAGAATCCAAAGCACTTCCTTTTTTGACCCACTTCTTCAAGAAAACATTCCTCGCCCCAGCCAAACCTTGGAGGGAACAAGCATCAATTATGTGTCCAAGCATATTACAATGGAAGCAACGGAAAGGTAAACCCTCATAATTTAAAAACTGAGTCCACACACCATGTGAAGAATGGATCTAGATAGAATGAGAGAGGGGTTTAGAGATATCCACCATTGCACATACCCTATAGAATCTGTGATCTAAAGCCACCAAGACTAAATCAAGCTTGACAAAAGACCCCACCTAGTTGATCATATTGGTAAGTAGACCCACATTGCGTAGAACCAGGGGCAAATTGTAAAGCCTAATCCAAACAAGAATAAGTGTAATCTTCGATGTTGTCGAGTCAAAGAAAGGTGACCAAGGACAAATAAAGAGGCTAGAGTACCCAAAAAACCAAGGCCCTTTCTGCAAAACAAAGTTACAGTCCTCCACAGAACAAAAGGTTATAAGGAAAAAACCAAAGTCCAAAGATTCAACAATAGGAAGAGACAAATTACTCCAGGTGCATTTGATTCAATCAAGAATGGAGGCCACCGAAGGATGCCTGTGCAAGCATCACAGAACCACCAAATAGTTACCATAGTCCTTAGCGATTACTACAATACATCCATCAGAAATGCAAAAATTCGTAGGCTCATCGAAAAAGGAGACAACGAAATCCCCAAAAGAAAAATGACCATTGCCAAATTGAGAGCCATTATCCATTTTTGGTGGAGGGGGAGCAAAATAAACCGGAGGGTAGGGCGGATTAGGGTTTTCCCGCATAGCATATTTACGACAATAATCCAAGCACACATAAAATAAATTAACCATATTTCTGTACCCTTCAACAAAGCCAAAGGGCACGGTGCCAGAAGAAGTCCCCGCATTGTTAGTAGCCAGAGTGTTGATGGTCTAAGGGGCAGGAGGAGAAGACAACGTTAGGTTCTAAGATGCCCCAAAGTGAAGGGTGTACCTCTTCCATCCCTCACCTGACCTAGCTGTGCGACCACCTCCCTTCGCACCAAGGATACAGGGTCATCCCACAATAATGGGTTACACTTTTTTGCCAAAATTGACATTGAAATCAACATTTTGAACTAAATCTTCACTTTCTAACACCTATAGCCACTAAACTGTTAGGAATTTGAAGATGATGCAAACTAGTGATTTGTGAGATTTTTTCTATAGATTCTAAATATAATTTTTTTAATAAAAATTGGAGTTAAATTGTAAAATTTTTTGCGTCTCCTTTGATAACTAGTTTTTAATAGTAAACAACATTTTTTTAAAAGTGATGTGTATTCTGTTGCACATAACTTTTTTTCTACAAAGGATAAAATTCTAATTCTTTTGAATTTAGATTGGTAACACTAATATCTAGAGGATGCATTTGGTTTCATAATGTTTTGTTGAATATTTTTTTTTAATTAAGTTTTGAAGCCAAACCAATTATAATTTAGACATAGACATATTCCGTCCAACATAACTTTTTTTGTATGTATCAGAATTCATTTCTTTTTACTAGAATAAGGACATCAATACCTAGAGGACATGTATTTTTTAGAATTTTTTTCTCTATTTTCCTATTTTTTCGTATGTGTGAAACAAAGACCTTGATGTTCATTAAAAAACCTACATTCACAAGAAATAAAAAATAAATATATTAATCAAATTAAATATATTTAAAATTATATTTTTTGGGAAGCTTATAATAAGGAATACATACTTACAAAAAATAAATTTTAAATGAATTCATTTGATCCCCCAAAAGGTAAATCAAAAGTGGTTTTTTATCAGCATTTTGATAGGTGTAGAGGAGACTCCACTATCTAGGTATGGTTTAAAACTAGCAGGGTTCTATCCAAGGGGATTTGATCAAACCCTCTTCAATTAAAATCTTTTAAATGGAACCTTTCAAGGCTTAAATCATTATATTTTTTAAAAATATATGATTTCAGCAAAAATTAGGATGTCCGAGAAAGTGTAACCCATTATTGTGGCAGCACCCTACACTTGGATTTGTTGTTCGTTGGAGCCTGCACAATCCCATTTTTTGGGCAGCCATCCTACACGCGTCCAAAGAATCAGCTCCGCCAATGCAAACCCTACCAGGAGAGCCCTCGCACATCTTCGCTTTCTATATTACTATTCCACAAAAAATACAATTTTTATTACAAAATCCTATCCTCTAATACTAAAACCATACAACCTTGTAGATTAAATTTATTACAATCTAACTTAATGCTCACATCTCCCATATATTAAAAATATTATTATTAATATATTATATAATATATAATTATATTATAATATAATAATATATAATATTAATATAATGTAATAATATAAATATAATATTATTATATTTGATAATGTTATATACCATATAATTATATATTAATTAAATTAATGTCTTATTAGGGTTTTGCTCCAACTGCTACTAGCTTATATATATATATATATATATATATATATATATATATATATATATATATATATATATATATATATATATATATATATATATATATATATATATATATAATACGCCGATAGATATCCTTCTGGAGGTGCCTATTACACTTTTTATAAATTGATTAAAAGGTGTCTCAAGAAGGATATCTCTGGGCGTATTTTATATATATTATTTATTACACTTTGTTTTGATTGGTTTACTATAGATAGATTAATCACTAGATAAAAAAACTCATTGCAATAGTACTGCCAAAGGGTACTAATAAATATTAAATTTGATAATGTTATTGATGGCATCTTGTCATTGATGACAAAAAGGTGTCAAGGAGGTGCCTTCATGAAGTCAATTGCAGGATGAGTTGTGAGGAGATGTCTTGCTTTGAGTTTGTTGGTTCATAAGAATGTCACATGTTTGGAGTTGGTTCATAGCATGAGATCTCGATGTTTGGAATTGGTTCGGTTCACCTTGTCACCTTGATGTGATTTAGATGTTTCCATCATTGTCACCTTGATGTGATTTAGATGTTTCCATCATTAGAGCAAATGATGCATTGGTCTGCCTCAAATCATTGTTGTCAAGAGGAGTTGAAAGATCAAAGGACTCAGGCTATTGTTGAGAACAGTTGAAAGACCAAACCAAAGGATGGTTTGCCATCATAGTGTGCCTTAATGGTTTTATGTTGATCAGGAGGTGTTGTCAGACAAATTCAGATTCAGTTGTATCTTGACTATTGTGTAGATTCTTGATCAACGTGTTTACACCTTGATTATTGTGTAGATTATTGATCAAAGTGTTTACCCATTTCATGTTCTATGCTGAAGATTGGAGAAATTAAGAGATAATGTTAATTATATTCATGGTATGATGATGACAGAGTATAGTATGTAGAGATCAGAAAGTATGTCTTCATGATCAGGAGTTGTGTTGATGTCTCTTTTCAGGTGTATTTCATGTCTTATCTCATGTGTCATAAAATTGTTTAAGTCTACCTCTTGTCTTGTTTCATCCCCTCACATCATTCAAGTTTTTTTCTTTAGGTCATTGCAATGTTGCAATATGCAAGGAGTTTATACTTTGTTCTAAGTTCTATTTCTCAATACCTAAGCACAAATAAACCCTTGTCCTAAACTTTTGGCCTACACTCTTATGATCCTTCAATCTTAAATGTTCATACTAAACCTTCTTTGGTCAAGTGCTTATTTCTTCATCACATTGCATTATTGTGGGTTAAGTTTGTTAGGGTTATATTTCCTAAGCTCTTTCTTGTTAAAATCTCTAAAATCCCTAGAATCTAGTTGAAGCCTTAAAAGAGCCTAGATTTCACTAAAGTTCTAATGTCCTATTAAGCCCGTCAATCCCTTGTGTTGCTTTATGATCTATTTTTGAATTGACTTATAACTGTCGGTTCTTCACTTAAATCTTACCCTCTAAAGGGTTGGTATGACATACTTCTAACTGACCCCTCTTTTTGTTGATCGGTGCTCACTGGTGGAGTCATTGTGATCGGGTGCAATTTGTGATCCTAAGGCTCTTATTTAATTCTATTTACCAGTTCTCATGAAAATCAATGGTCTCAGTTTAAAATTATTTCAAGCCCTAACATATATAGGTAAAGCCTAAAGTTGATGGGTGACTATTTAAGAATTCGTTTCAACTAATTTACAACCAACTGAACCGAACGTTTTTGAAAGGGAAAAGAACATCTCTTTGCATATAATAAAACCCTAACTGTGCTATGATGTCTTGTACCGATAATTAGTGGTAAACCTTATTCACCTTCTAGTATGGGTTTGAAAACAAAGGAAAAGAAAATTAAGTATTACAGCAGGGGTGAAATGTTATAGACAAAGCATCATTGTATGAACAAATCTTCAGTAAAGAGCAACAGTGAAGTAAAAATTCTTGCAGTACAAAGGGTGTTGAAGAAGGAAAATAACAAAGTATAAATAAATGAAGGCATCAGTATATACAAAGTGTTAAAACTATTGCAGAGGTATTCTTCATAGAGAGAACACCAATTTTGCAAAGGTATGGAAATTGTGTTTTTGTATTGCAGAGAATAATCATTCATATAATGTGAGGATGATCATTGCTTCCAAGGAAGAAAAAGGGTGTAATTATGCATGTGTTGATGTAAGGTTTGAGTAAGTAATTTGTTGTATGTTTGAAGAGTGGTCTATATATGTTATGGGTTACTGTATACACCTAAAAATGACACGACTTGATCTAAATAAATATTCTTAATATTTATTTCATTCTAATTCTTCTATCAATAAATAAATAAACAAATTTATTTATTCAATTCATATTCTTCTAAATTAATTAAATATCGAAATATTTAATTGCCTCTTCTAAAGTCAAATTAAAAAAAAAATATTTTATTTAATTAAATTCTTCCAAACAATTAAATAATTCTCAATTATTTAATTAAATCAAATCATTCTTCCAAATTTGAATAAATCAATCAAATTTATTTAAATCCTCTCAAATCTCTAAAAATAAAATATAATCAAATATTTTATTTATTCTTCCAAATCATGCACAACAATTAAATAAATTTATTTATTTAATTTGCTTTCTTATCTTCTAATTCTTCCAAAATCATTCTAAATTAAATAATTCCAATTATTTAATTATTTCTTTCAATAATATCTTCTCTAAATTTAAATAAATCAAATATTTATTTAAGTTGTCTTTTTCTTCTAAATTGAGTTATCTCTAAATATAATTCAATCTTTGTGCACATGCAATTGAATATTCTAAATATTTAATTGAGCTAAAATATCTTCTCATACTCATGCAATTTCCATTCTCTAGTTAAACTGATTAATCTATTCTTTTAATTGATTAATCTCTTTAGTTAACTCATTCTTTTATTCTATTAATTCCTCTCATGCAAAATAGAGAAAGACACATGTCTTCTTCTTATTCACGCATGTTCCTCAACCAGTCTATACCATTGATCTTCTCATTCTTTCTATACCATTGATTCTCTCTTTCTCAAGTCTATAAATTGAACCCTGTTCTTCCATTTCATTCATCCAAGCTTTAAGTATTGTTACTCTGCAGGAATTATAGCGCACCTTTGGCACCAATTCCTTCATTGCTTGCGGTCACACTCGTTACTACACACTATCATCATTGTTGTGAAGCTCATCTTCATGGTGAAACTATCATAGCCGTTCCCATTTGAACATCTTGGAATCATAGCAAGGAAGTGTACCTTCTGAGGGCCATATTCATAGACAAGATCATTTGAGATAGGCGATCAATGGAAGCTAAGAATTAAAAGAGGTTTTGCTTTGTATTGTTCATTGTTTGATTGATCTCTTTTGTTCATTATTTCATTGAGTTTTGGGTATTATTGATATTGATATATTGATTATTCATGTTTACTCCACTATAAATAAATTGTGTTTGGAGTGAAAGCTTCAAGCAACAAGTGAAGTCATGTTATACCGACAACCAACCTCCCCCAAAACCCTCCAAGGCGCAACCCTTGTAGGCTGGGAGACTCCATAACGGAGAGTAGTGCTGCCGCATGTATAACCACTCAAACAGTTGCCTTTATTAAACACCTTTGTCTTAGTGGCCAAAAACCCCTATAAGCTGGTACAGGGAAGGGTGATTATCACCTCCTGAAGATGCTTCACTAGAGATAGTGAGAATTCAGTTTATATTGTCCTTTGAAACCTAGGATTGTACTTGCTTTCTTTTAGTCCAAAAAGAGTCAAAAAAATCAAAAACCATGAAAACATTCTTTGTGTTTGCTGTGTCTTCTTTCCATAATTGAGAAAAATTAGATCAAAATACCATCTTGCAACCAAGAAACCAAAAAATTGAAAAATGTGCCAAAAATTGCAAAAATAGTCCAAAAAAATAGATCTACACATTTACCCTCTGAAGTTGCACATTTACCTCGACCTACTGCTCATCTGTATCAACTTCCTGCACATGTATCACCTGTTGCTTCACATTTTCTTTTTACCAGTACTGCGCATTCATAATGACTTGTTGTGCTTATACCCTATGCTTCTGTGCTTTTGTTTTTGCGCACATGTGATAGTGAGCATCTCTGCTTCTTTTATGAGAAAAATTTCCACCTTTCTGAGTACCCATTTTGATCTTATGTTAGTTTCTGAAGAGATGACAAACCAATTAGAAGTAATTGCTCAAGAACTCCAATACCTAGAAGAATAATTAAACTTCGATATCTCGCCCCAAGATCATATAGCAATTGCCCAAGAACTCCAAGTGATACAACAAGAAATGACAATCTTACAAGTTGAGTAGGCCAGTACTAGCTACACCTCACCCCAAAAGCATACATCATGTTGGATTTTTTCCCAACTGGAAGCATCCCAGTTATCCCTACAAGGTAGCTATCAATGATCAACAGGATTTCCAGGCCAAGGGCCAACAGTACAGGAGATAGACTCTATAGATATCTCCTCTTCTTCTTTAGGCTCTGTAGAACCAAAGGGGGTATTCCCTATTCAACACATCCTTTTCTCGTCTTCATGATACTCTTGACAAGGCAAGCACCACCTCAAGTTGGAAAACATATATCACTCCATCTACTAGTCCTCCTTCACCATCTCCTAGAACACATGGCCCAAAGCATACTAATCCTACCATGGAGAACTCCAAATCTACTCATCCATTACCTCATTCATTTACCCATACACCTACAAAGGATGTGATCCAAGGGCTACTAGCCAAGAGTCAACCATGTCCCCAAATTCTAATCCTTGACCTTGTCAAAGAGCCTTCAAACATGTCAAAACCTACAACCCCTTCATATAGACAGCAACCCCTCGAGCATGTCAAAAAACCTCCTACCATGGACCAAAGTCAAGGTCCATCACACCTTCATATTGTTGAACAACATCCTATCCAAGAGATCTCTACCTCTACTTCCATTCAAACAACCTAAGATTTATGTCAAGAGCACACTTTAGAACATATGGAAACATTTGACCTTTGTCTAAATCAAAATCAAAGCAGCCCCATCCGGCCCATGCATAACCTTTATCTTTTCAATTATCCTATACCTATGCATGAGCAAGAAATCCAATCTCAATCCATTTGTGACCTATATCTTTCCCATGATCAAGATACCACCTTTGATGAAGAAGCTATCCATGAGCAACTTGATCTTATACATGAGCCAGAAATCCAATGTCAGCCTCTCCATAACCTCTATCCTTTCTGTGATCAGGATATTATCATTGATGAACATATATAAGAGCACTTTAATCCCATCATGCTAAATCCTATCTATGATCAAGATCCCACCTACGATCAAGAGTCTATCTATGATCAAGTAGACCATGATGATCCTCTTAGCCCACTTTATGCATTCCATGGTCTTGAGCTTATAACCCCATCTAATCCCATCCAAGATCCAACAACTTCCTCTTCCTTTGATGAGACACTTGTCTCCCAAGCAAGTGTAGAAGATCAAACCAATAATACTCCTCTGCCATCCATTATCGACCATGCTGCAAATCCCCCACCATATATCCTTGGTCTTACCGCTTTCATTCATGAGTGTTCCTCCTTAGAACACCAGCAACCATTATCCTCTATCTCACCTTCTCCACCCAATAAAGAACTCGTGTCTAGTGTTCCACCTATACACAATCCTATTGTCCACTGCATACTCCAACATATGAACTATCAAGGTAAAGGCTTAGGCCTTCGTGAACAAGGTATTTTTGAGCCCGTCCATGTCAATGTTTATCCTCATTCATACAGCCTTGGATACATACCCCAAGGTGAACTATCTCAAGATGTTGGTACTTCTTCCACTCCTAAATACTCCACTTTCCATTAGAAATCCATTCATATCCCCAAAACATATGTCACCATTCCACCGCCCTTATCCTACACATCCCTAAAGTATGTGACCATACACCTTCCACCATCCAATCTACCTTCGCTACTTCCAACTCCTAATATCCCTCCATGCATTTTAACACCACTTCTCCCAACACCTTATCCATCCATCTATGAATCTTCTAACAATCCCAATCATGGCCAACAGATGCACATGTTGTCTAAACAAAGAACTTCCTACAACCCCACTTCCACCATCCCAAAGGAATTTAACAACGAAAATCTAGATGCCTCTACCTATAAAGTCAAAATTCCTAAGAGTCCTCATGACCTAGGATACAAAAGCCAAGAATCAAAGAAACATCCTTCTCAAGAGCTGCATACACCTACACACCTATATGCCAAACTGAAAAAGGTGTGGGTCTGCATCCAACAAATGATTACCTCTGAAGTTGCAACAAAGCTGCATACACCCCAGTCCATACCTTCACGGGTACTATCTCAAAGCAAAATGGTTTGGGTGCCTAAGCAAAAATCCATCAAGTTACATGAGGCATCCACCTCTCAAAAATTCCAACCATCCACTTTCTCCCATTCCATCCAAAAGTCTCAAATTCTTCCATCCCACATGACAAACAAAAATTAGAAAAATACTCAGTCTATGTGGATCCCTACATGCCTAAGTCATTCATCCACAAGCAAAAGTCTTTGTTGCTTCCTACACTACTTTCTGATCACCAGCTTCAATTTTTATCATGGTATGTGCAACCATTGGTCATCATTCCATTCCATTCCACAACATTTCCACTTACCTCTGTCTCCTCTTCCTTCCTCTATTATCCTACATATCTTCCCCATACTATTCCCATAGTCCATACTTTTACATAAGCCTTCCCTCCGTATTCTGCATCATAATCCACTGTCTACCTACGCCATATTACTTTCATGCAATCCCCTACCAACATCTGTGAGAGTACTTGACATAGTCCATGCGACAACATCCATTTAGCAGGACATATCACCTTCCAGGGAACTAGACACTTGAGTCTCTCCTTTCCACCTTCTCCTATCCCCCCCCAAAAAAAAGGTAAAGAAAAATCCCTTCTTCCAATGGTGAAAATCTGGCAAACAGGTGTCTTGGATAAGTACCATGATGAAAACCTAGAAAACAGACATCGTGTGTAAGTTGATCTTCTACGTCACCTACACTTGGGGGCACTTTGTCTCATTGGCATATCACTCTTCTCCTATCAATTTCCTTCCATACCATTTCCTATCCTATCCTTCTATCCATTACCTACCTATATTGTCCAGTCTATCCATCCTAAATCTTTCTTTCCTCTATTCTTTGATCTTGATAAAGATTGGGGGCACAATGTTGACAAATGTTTTCGATGTCTCTTGACATACCTTATCCCTCCAAACCAAGCAAATCCTTCATTATCCTCTCATCCTCCTATCGTCATAAGCATTATCATGAAAAATCCTAAGTATTGTACCTACAATGGGGCACATTATTCTTATGCGACATAGTCCTTGGAGATCACATCCTTGTTTCCTTCTACCTAACCATCCGTATCTACTATCACCCATCTATCTGCATATCCCTGGTGTTTCCTTGTCATCAATATCTAGCATTAAGGATATCCTTAAATGTCATCTTATCCTATCATGGCTTGATACTCTATCTCTTTTGTCACCTTATCAACTAAAATCTTATCCAGTATCCTATCCACAGTGTCAGCCTAGCATAGCATATGTCATTAGTATCATAGGGTCGACTATGAACTATGTTGCCTCTGCGTCATCACATAGGCAAGGCCATTTTTCAATACGCCCCCGAGGCTCCACTCACCCATCCCATATCTAGTCCTTCTATCTATCTGAGTCCGCACCACTTTCTATCACCTAGTCCATTAGGGTTCACCCTGAACTATGTTGCCTCTACGTCGTCACGTAGGCAAGGCCATTATCAATGCGCCCTCGAGGCACTAGGTCAGTCCCTTAGGGTTTGTCTCACCAATAGGGATTGTAGGACCCTTCACAAGGCAAGAAAGCACAAGTGAAACCCACTTTCAAGTAGAAATTTTGACGCAAAACATCAACCTATCCAAAGCAAAAAAAAACAAACATCTAAAGCACTCAAACTGATTCTATCCAAATTATGGCAAGAAAAACACATCTAAATGCAAAAATGTTCTGTGGTTGAGATCAGGTTAGCTTATAGAGTCTTAATTTTTGTTATCATATCTTTCTATGCTACTCAAGGATGCCAAAAGCTAGAGATGCTATGATGGGGGCATGATTATGTTCTTTGTTCACTGTTTGTGGATTAAACTTTAGTAATGTGACGCCTTGTCTAATGACATGATTGGCAAAAGATCATCAAGGACATTAGAGGTCTAACATGAAAGGGGGCAATCCTTGTCTATTGATACGCAGGAAATACTCAGGTCATCTCAATTCAATTATACCTAGATGCTTGTATTAACTTACAACATTTGAAAAAAGTATCAAAAAATCAGCCAATGATGAAATAGGCACTTCAAAATACTTGCACCATCAAGATGTCAAAAGCAAAACACCATTTGCATCCATTATGCATCCATATCTCATGTAATAAAAATTCTATGCAGAGTATCAATGTTTACAAATAAAAGCTTGTGATTCCTTCGTTCACATTTCCTCTATAGATCAAATTTCTATCTCTCATTGTATCTCTCCTCAACAATTCTAATTGTCAATCCGAGCAATGATCTAAATGCAAGTCCATCCTTAATCCATACCAATCGAGTCAAGTCAATCTTGTCGAATGATCCAATCACAATCAGTGGTCTTGATCCTTGTCTGGTCGTAAACCAACTCGATCAGTTATAATCAATCAATTGTCTTATACAGGATGTAACATTGTCGAAATCAGACCAACACATGCATCTTACATGTCATGTTTCATTTCTTGAAACCAGACACTATCCTTTGTGTTGCTCAAGGGATCTATCATTCCCCACCATGACAACATCGTCATATATCAATATTGATTAATCGGTGGTTTACCGCTTGATAGGGGCAATACCTTGTTTATTCTTGTATCATTTGTACATACTTGCTTGCTTGCTTGTGTGTGTTATCATTTTATCTTGCATCGCGTATCATTCATCTCTTTATTCATCCATTCTCTTCAAACCTAACCTATTTTCTCCTTCTTCATCGTGAGATTGTCCGTCTCACGTCCTTCTGCCCTCTTCTCGTCCAATCTCCTGAGGGGGCATCCTAATTTCATAACCTATACCAGGGGTAAAATGGGGCATATATCATTATTAGAAAAAAATATTCTTTGAAACAACGTGATAAAACACATTACATCAAAGAGGGGCAAAATGTATACGCCTAAAAATGACACAACTCAGTCTAAATAAATATTCTTAATATTTATTTCATTCTAATTCTTCTATCAATAAATAAATAAACAAATTTAATTATTCAATTCATATTCTTCTAAATTAATTAAATATCAAAATATTTAATTACCTCTTCTAAAGTCAAAATTAAATAAAATCCTTTATTTAATTAAATTCTTCCAAACAATTAAATAATTCTCAATTATTTAATTAAATCAAATCATTCTTCCAGATTTAAATAAATCAATCAAATTTATTTAAATCCTCTCAAATATCTAAAAATAAAATATAATCAAATATTTTATTATTCTTCCAAATCATGCACAACAATTAAATAAATTTATTTATTTAATTTGCTTTCTTATCTTCTAATTCTTCCAAAATCATTCTAAATTAAATAATTCTAATTATTTAATTGTTTCTTTCAATAACATCTTCTCTAAATTTAAATAAATCAAATATTTATTTAAGTTGTCTTTTTCTTCTAAATTGAGTTATCTCTAAATATAATTCAATCTTTGTGCACATGCAATTGAATATTCTAAATATTTAATTGAGCTAAAATATCTTCTCATCCTCATGCAATTTCCATTCTCTAGTTCTATTCTCTTAACTGATTAATTTATTTTTTAATTGATTAATCTCTTCAGTTAACTCATTCTTTTATTCTATTAATTCCTTTCATGCAAAATAGAGAAAGACACATGTCGTCTTCTTATTCGCACACGTTCCTCAACCAGTCTATACCATTGATCTTCTCATTCTTTCTATACCATTGATTCTCTCTTTCTCAAGTCTATAAATTGAACCCTGTTCTTCCATTTCATTCATCCAAGATTTAAGTATTGTTACTCTGCAGGAATTACAACACGCCTTTGACATCAATTCCTTCATTGCTTGCGATCACACTCGTTACTACACACTATCATTGTTGTGAAGCTCATCTTCATGGCAAAACTATCATAGCCGTTCCCATTTGAACATCTTGGAATCATAGCAAGGAAGTGCACCTTCCGAGGGCCATATTCATAGACAAGATCATTTGAGATAGGCGATCCATGGAAGCTGAGAATTAAAAGAGGTTTTGCTTTGTATTGTTCATTGTTTGATTGATCTCTTTTGTTCATTATTTTATTGAGTTTTGGGTATTATTGATATCGATATATTGATTATTCATGTTTACTCTAATTTTCCCTTAACAGTTATTATCTGCAAGATTAATTCTGAGTTAATGTGCACAGTTGTTGTTATGTATTCTTGAGTCTCAAATAAATGAGACACTCAAGATCTGTATTGTAGAGAAACAAAGAAACCCTCTGTATTGTTTATCATTTTTTGATTCTTGAGGATGTGTTGCATAAAATCATGTCAATGAGACAAGTTTGATCTGTTTCTAGTGAGGCTTATGTTGCCAATGAGGCTTATGTTTCTAGTGAGGCAGTGATAAAAGTCAGTGAGACATTTTCTATAGCCAGTGAGGCATGTTTTTTATTAAGCCAGTGAGGCATGTGCTGAGTGGTGTTTTTGCCCCATGAGGGTTTTCCACTCCTAAAATATTTCTGTTATGGTCTCATTTGATGCATGGTACATTTGTTCCTCATACTTGAATAACCTGTCTTTTATTGTACAATATTTGGTTTCTTGCATTACATCAGCATCATTACTTTTTGTTTTTTCAAGTTTTGATAAGAAGTCAATTGAATTGTTTTTATCTACAACATTGATTCACTCCCCCCTCTCAGTGTTGTCTTTACTCCAACAAGTGGTATCAAGGCATAGGTTTCCTATAGAAGTCTAACAAGCTTGGGTAGGTCCTGATAGTGGAGTACCATGGGAAAGTGTAAAAGAAACAAAGAAAAGAAAGATGCCAAACAAAGAGAGATAAAACAAGCCCCAGTCAAGTCAAGCAATAAGTTGTTACATGAGTCACCCTTGAACGTTGATAGAAAGTGTGATAAAGAAAATGACTTTGTTGTTAAGATTGATGCTGTAAAAGGAGATTTCTTTGTGAATGAAGATGGACAGGAGTTAGATGAAGACAAATGTGAAGTAGATGTTGAAGGTGAACTTTTGTGTTCCATGGATATAATCAAGCAACTCATAAAAGAGAATAAGAGATTGGAAGATCATCTTCGACAAGAAAAAGATTCAAAAGACAAGGTATGTTCAGATTTGGCAAAAGTTTCTTTAGAGTTTGAAGAGGCAAGAAATCAGGTTGTTAACTTAAAAAGTCAGGTTGATGAGTCAAATAAACTAATTATTAGTTTAAAAACTGAAGTTGTAGAAACCAAAAGAGAAGTTGATTGTACAAGATATAATTTGGAAGTAAAAACTACTGAATGCTTAAGATTAGAGTCAGAAATAGTCTTTTTGAGGAAGAAGTTAGAAAAAGCATCTTCTAAGTTGTACAAGAGTCTTCAGTTTGAAAAGAGTACTGACTTCTTGAATGATTTATTGAGAAAGCAAAAGCATAACAATGACACTGCATGATTAGGAGGACAATGCTCTAAAGCCCGGAATGCTCCTAGGAAGAAAATTGATCTATGATGTCATGTTGTTGCTTCTAAAGACAAGAAGAAGAGAGAAGACAAAGGTAGAGGAACTATTAAGCTCTTAGGATCCCCACCTGTCAGACAATATCATTCTGTAAGGTACAACTACCCTCAGTTTCATAGTTATTGCTATTCTTGCCATATCTATGGTCATAGGGCAAAGGATTATTGGATGCATGAAAAGAAAATGGGTTATAATAAGAACTCCTTTGAATGGTCAAATAGAAGAAACAAGATCATGTGCTATAGATGTCATAGGTTTGGGCATATTGCTAGGTTTTGTATGAATGATCAAATGAAATTAGTCAATTACCATAAAATGGTTTGGAGAAGAAAATAAGTGGAAGAAAAGGTTGAGTCTAATCTTGTGCATACTGCAAAAAAAATGTGCATAACAACTTAAAAGAAAAGCATAAAGATAGGGGGAGTTGTCAAATGTTTCATCACTTAAACCCGAAGGAAGTTTAACGAGTGTATTAATAGATAGGGTGCCTACAGTGGGTTTGATGACTATTTTGAAGCTTCATGTTGGTAGGTAGTTGCTTTGATTGTACTTTGATGGTAGCAAACTTTCATAGCAGAACCAATGTACTTTGCTTGTGATGGCAGATATTGCATTCTTGTGTAATAAAGACTATGATCAAATAGATAGTGTTCTTTTATAGAAGTATTCTTTGTGAAGGACAAAGTACTCGACCTTGATATTCATGTGATGATTGCTTATAAGAATGCAAGTTGTCAATTTAGAGCTACATATAGATCCAAGTGTTGTGTATTGACACTGGTAGTGGACTCTAACAGAGGCAAACATCAGTAGACAGTTATCATGATCAATATTATGTTAAGACATGATTTTTAGTGGATGGTTAGTGAGGTTGTCTCTTGTTGCAAAACAGTAGGATGACAATGATGTTGTATTGTCTTCCATGATGAATAATTTATGATGACATCTTGTTAGGAGCTCATATGACATTATGCATGAGTAGTTCAAGTTTCAGGATGTATCTCTTGGAGTGTGTGCAATGTTTTTATCTCCTCATCAAGTGTTGTAGTTGGGTTGCTATCTTCAGTTCATGATATGTTAAGACACTAAATTGTAATCTCAGTGGTTGGTCTGCTCATTTGCCATCTTGTTTATGCCTATCTCATTCTTGCAATTTCCAAGTGGTTTAGTGATATAACAAGTGCTTGACAAGATGAAAATTGCCTTCACATGATAGACTAGTAGGGTAATGAATGACTGACCAAAACAATGGATTAGTTTCATTTTCATGATGGTGATAGCATATTTTCAAACATGGGAAAAGACATAGATGATCCTCATGTTTGGTAATGGACAGTGGCATAGGGTTTAGAAGTGTCACATTTGTAGAAGTATATGGTCAAAATGGTACTGTTCTAACAATATATAGATGCTATAAGATGATATCATCTTCTGTGAAATTTAGTGGTATACATGTTTGATACATGCTTTTCTTTGAAAGGACAATGATTTGTTGGGCAGAGAGGAATGTTGGCAGTATTTGCATGGTCAAGTGCAATCACAATGAAATTGTGTCATGAAACTAATATTTGACATATTCAAGGATGATAGAACAATTTTTATGTTGTTATACTGTGGTACAATGTTGTGGTACAATGATCTTGGTGCCATCAACAGTGATGTGATACAGTGATTTTGGTTTGATGCTTTCAGTTGATTCTTGGTTTTTAACTATTTTGGGTTGTTACAATGATATGCAATGTTTCTTTTAGTCTTGGTGACAGTGATTCTTTCATTTCTAATGCAGTGATTCTTGTATAGATTCTTGATGTGATACAATTGATTCTTGATCTGATCAATGGTCAGTATTTGCAAGCATTTTCATTGTGTTTGAACAGTGATATGGAGCAGAGACCTTGCTGTCATATCACAAATTTTAATTAATCAATTCTTTCAAAGGTTGTTTCTTGTTTGATACAATGGGAGAATGTGATATAGCAATGTGAAGAGGATCTTTAATGTCTATAATCTGCATTGATGTGAGTGAAGTGTTTTTGTGTCATCTTTGATCATCTAAGATCTCATGTGCTTCACTATGTCCTCATGTACCTTCTGGTCATCAGATTTTCATGCACCCTTACGCAGGATAGTTGTCTTATGATTGCATAACAATATCATGGAAGATCAGATTTTATGCAGTTGTTGATGGAAGGTTGATAGAAGACTATCTGGTTGGCTAAACATTATAGTCTGATTATAGACCTTGTATTGGTAGATCTTACCTTGGTTCATACTTTGATTGAGGTGCTCTTTTCTGTCAGTTGGTAGTAGTGGTATCATGACTTATCTGATATGACAACTGTGTGACAGAATGGTAGGTGGTTTTGGTGTTTGAATGGCATTTGATAGTGACATTAGATCCTTATAGATGATGGCTAGCTGTCCTTCAAAACCTTAATTTCATTTCTTGGAATTCTTGACTTTGTATGATAATAGGTGTATGACATTGTCATGGTGCTTTGGACCATTGACGGTTCTTTGACCATGAGATGTGATGGTGATCCTTCATAGAGTATTATAATGTGTTTGAAATGCATGTTGCAAGAATAGGGATTGTCTTTATGATTACTTAACTGTTCTTCAAACCTTAAAACAGTGAGCTTGTTGTAACAATAAATGACTTTATTTGATTGATCATCAACCAAGAGAGGATTAGTCATTGATAAGTGTTTTGATTATAAGGTATGACAAGAACAATGTTTTTAGAGATACCAGTGATTTCATATTAATATGTGATAGTGTGATTCAAGATGTTATCTCATGTTTTTCTTCATATTGGGATGCAACTATGATTGGATTGGGTGAGTGCTCCATTCTTTGCAATAAGGCAAGCAGCATTCCTTGTTGTCCTGATATTTCAGATGCTGTCATGATAGATTTCTCAGACTAGATAGGGCGAGTTGTGGTATCTTTGTCGTGTGATGTCCAAAAGGGTTGATGTGCCTTGCTTTCCATTATGGTGTGTCTAAATGGTTTGATGTCTGATACTCAGGTTTTTTTTTGACAAGTTTTGATGTTGATGAACATGCCTTGGAATAGAGTATGAAGTCTATCACCATAAACTTTGGTTGTGCAATGATCTATGTTTACTTTGGTGTTTACAGTGGTTGATCATAGTTCACTATGATCCTTTGTTTCTATCTTTGACAATGTTTTTGGTACTTGAGATTTGTTGTTACAGATTTTGCACTTAGTGGTGATATCTTTCACTGAGGTTGCAGGGTAAGGGAAGCTATTCCTTTGCCATTGGATGACAAAAAGGGGGAGTGTGAGAGGAGGTATAAGTTTTTCCATCAATGACAAAGGGGGAGATTGATGGAAGCTTATCATTGATGACAAAAAGGTGTCAAGGAGGTGCCTTCATGAAGTTAGTTGTAGGATGAGTTGTGAGGAGATATATTTCTTTAAGTCTATTGGTTCATAAGCATGTCACATATTTGGAGTTGGTTCATAGCATGAGATCCTGATGTTTGGAATTGGTTCGATTCACCTTGTCACCTTGATGTGATTTAGATGTTTCCATCACTAGAGCAAAGGATGCATTCATCTACCTCAAGTCATTGTTGTCAAGATGAGTTGAAAGATCAAAGGACTCAGGCTATTGTTGAGAAGAGTTGAAAGACCAAACCAAAGGATGTTTTTCCACCATAGTGTGCCTTAATGGTATTATGTTGATCAGGAGGTGTTGTTAGACAAAGTTAGATTCAGTTGTACCTTGATTATTGTGTAGATTCTTTATCAAAGTGTTTACACCTTGATTATTGTGTAGATTCTTGATCAAAGTGTTTACCCATTTCATGTTCTATGCTGAAGATTGGAGAAGTTAAGAGATAATGTTAATTATATTCATGGTATGATGATGATAGAGTATAGTATGTAGAGATCATAAAGTATATCTTCATGATCAGGAGTTGTGTTGATGTCTCTTTACAGGTGTATTTCATGTCTTATCTCATGTGTCATAAAATTGTTTAAGTCTACCTCTTGTCTTGTTTCATCCCCTCACATCATTCAAGTTTTTTTCTTTAGGTCATTGCAATGTTGCAATATGTAAGGAGTTTATACTTTGTTCTAAGTTCTATTTCTCAAGAACTAAGAATAAATAAACCCTTGTCCTAAAATTTTGGCCTACACTCTTATGATCCTTCAAACTTAAATGTTCATACTAAACCTTCTTCGATCAAGTGCTTATTTCTTCATTAGATTGCATTATTGTGGGTTAAGTTTGTTAGGGTTATATTTCCTAAGCTCTTTCTTGTTAAAATATCTAAAAGCCCTAGAATCTAGTCAAAGCCTTAAAAGAACCTAGCTTTCACTAAAGTTCTAATGTCCTATTAAGCCCGTCAATCCCTTGTGTTGCTTTATGATCTATTATTGAATTGACTTATAACTGTTGGTCCTTCATTTAAATATTACCCTCTAAAGGGTTGTTATGACATACTTCTAACCGACCCCTCTTTTTGTTGACCGGTGCTCACTGGTGGAGTCATTGTGATCGGGTGCCATTTGTGATCCTAAGGCTCCTATTAATTTTTGTTTACCCGCACTCATGAAAATCAATGGTCTTAGTTTGAAATTATTTCAAACCCTAATGGATATAGGTAAATCCTAAAGTTGATGGGTGACTATTTAAGGATTGGTTTCAACTGATTTACAACCAACTGAACCGAACATTTTTGAAAGGGAAAAGAACATCTCTTTACATATAATAAAACCCTAAATGTGTTGTGATGTCTTGTACCAAGAATTAGTGGTAAACCTTATTCACCTTCTAGTATGGTTTTGAAAATAAAGGAAAAGAAAATTAAGTATTACATCAGGGATGAAATGTTATAGATAGAGCATCATTGTATGAATAAATCTTCAGTAAAGAGCAACAGTGAAGTAAAAATTATTGCAGTACAAAGGGTGTTGAAGAAGGCAAATAACAAAGTATGAATAAATGAAGGCATCAATATATACAAAGTGTTAAAACTGCTACAGAGGTATTCTTCATAGAGAGAACACCAATTTCGTAAAGGTATGGAAATTGTGTTTTTGTATTGCAGAGAACAATCATTCATATAATGTCAGGATGATCATTGCTTCCAAGGAAGAAAAAGGGTGTAATTCTGCATGTGTTGATGTAAGGTTTGAGTAAGTAATTTGTTGTATGTTTGAAGAGTGGTCTATATATGTTATGGGTTATTATCTACAAGATTAATTTTGAGTTGATGTGCACAATTGTTGTTATGTATCCTTGAGTCTTAAATAAATGAGACACTCAAGATCTATATTGTAGAGAAACAGAGAAACCCTATGTATTGTATATCTTTCTTTGATTCTTGAGGATGTCTTGCATAAAATCATGTCAATGAGACAAGTTTGATCTGTTGCCAGTGAGGCAGTGATAAAAGTCAGTGAGACATTTTATGTAGCTAGTGAGGCATGTTTTTGATTAAGCCAGTGAGGCATTTACTGAGTGATTTTTCTACCCCATGAAGGTTTTCCACTTCTAAAATCTTTCTATTATGGTCTGATTTGATGCATGGTACATTTGTTCCTCATATTTGAATAACATGTCTTTTATTGTACAGTATTTGGTTTCTTGCATTACATCAACATCATTGCTTTTTGTGTTTTCAAGTTTTGATAAGAAGTCAAATGAATTGTTTTTATCTACAACACTGATTCACCCCCTCTTAGTGTTGTCTGTACTCCAACAGTTATATGATATAATTATATATTAATTAAATATATATTAAATAGTAATATATATATATATATATATATATATATATATATATATATATATATATATATATATATATATATATATATAGGTGCCTTTTAATCAATTTATCAAATAAAAAAGTGTAATATAGGTGCTTATTTTATATATATTATTCTACAAATATCTTTAATTTTTTTAATCAATTTACCACACGGGTAGAATAAGCGCCTCGAGAAGGATATATGTCGACGTACTTTAGATATATATTTTAAATATAGCTATACTAGTATTACTTAAGTATTAATATAACAATATATTTGTCCATGTTTTGAGTACAAATTCCAATTGTAATTTGTACAATAGAATTGCACACATTCATATATTTTGGTAAATAATGTTTAACAATTTTCAATAGAAAAAGATGTCCCAACTTCCTATACAATTTCAAAGAAACTTACAATTTTATGGTGTATTTTTGGACTAATATTAAACACAATCATCCCAACATAAATATGTAAATTAATTTGATTGTGGGTAACTGCAAGAAGATGAGTTCACTTTTTGGCTAAAAAGTGGAAGTATTTTTCTTGTTTTTCAAATTTTGTTGTACTTGGAATGACAATTTGAAACACTTGCACATAAAATATTAAGATGATGTAAAAATAAGAAATGTAGAATTTTGTTTTTAGTTTTCAAATATGTAATATTTTCTAATACCCAGATGATACAAGTCGGTTTTTTATTGGATGTACAAAAGTAGCTTTGTAAAAGTCCCTTATTTTTTTCAAAAGCATGCATGTATATGGCCAACATAATTTGACCTAAATTAATGTATTTTTCTAATTCCTTTTGTGGAAAGATTCTCAAGATGTTGAATTTTGGTTAGGATGTTTTTTTGTAATTTTTTGATAAATATTTTTTAATTAATTTTTTAATGGCCCTAATTAGTGTTTTTTAAAACCCCTCGTATATGACCAACATAATTTGAGATAAACTAATCAATTCATTAAAAAAAATTTATCATATATAGAATGATGTTTAGTTTGGTCAGACATAATTTTTTTTCAAGAAACTTTCAAAATCAAAAGTTATTAAAAAAATAGTAACCTATGTTATTTCAATTTTATGAGTTAGTTTGTTTAGAAAATAATTAATAAATAGAAAATTATGTTCAATAGTAAAAAAAATACATAATTGAAAACTAGACTTTTAGATCTACAATGGGTTTTAATTTTGTTAAAATATTATGAAAAAAAAATCGTCAGCCAGAGTGGTGAAACTAATTTTTTCTCACATTGTTTTCATGGCTCCTTAGTTGCAGTTTGGTTGCAAGTCCAAGGCTTAGGATTGGGTTTTAAAGCTTTTACCAAGCCTAAAACCAATGCAAATTTGTGGGTGTCATATTTGAAAAAACAAGAAATAGGTACCCGCTCATAACGGGTACCCGTTACAAATGGGTACCCGTTTATTTTTCTTCTCTGTAGAACGGGTACTCGTTTCTTGTTTTTAAGAACATGTACCCATTTTAAAATGGGCACCCATTTCAATTTTAGCCATTTTTTTTTTCATAAATTGGTAGTACAACTGAAACCCTGCAAAGGACATTGAGAAGGGATGTGGAGAAGACAGAGGTAAGTGGAAATGTTTCTCAAAGTGTAGAGGACATTGAGAAGGGATGTGGAGAAGATCCATACGTGGCCGACAGTGTAAGAGAGGCACTGAAACATCTTGGAAGAACCAGTCCAATCAGGTCTAACACACAGGGAGGGCATTGGAGAAGAAACATGGTGACTCCACCAGCCAACGAGAGGCAGACGTTGCCGAAGTTCATGGGGAATGGGTTAGAGGATCCAAGACAGCATTGCAAGACTTGCGAGACAATATGGATAGCTAATGGGCAGAAGATGAAGACTATTGGTTGAGAGTGTTCCCAACAACGTTGAGGGGCATAGCCATAGACTGGTACACAGAACTTGAAGTAGCACATAAAGCCTCATGGAAAGTACTGAAGAAGGCATTTAAGAACTAATTCAAACTTCTTAGGGATGACAATGAAATTGTACCAGAGATCTACAACATGAAGCAAGGAAAGCACAAGAACATGTGAGACTATAATCACGGGCTCAAGGAGTTGTTGGTGAAACTGGAGACTCAGCCAACTGACAGTTTGAAGAAATGATGGTTCATCGAAGGGTTTCTCCTGTCGTTGAAGAAGAAAATGAAAGTTGTATCTCCGTCATCGTACACCGAAGTGTACAATTAGGCAATGGATATAGAAAGTGAGAACAAAACATCCTCCAAAGGGAAGAGGAAGACGGATGATGAGGAGAGTACAAACGACAACAGTGATGGTGAGTCAAAAACTGTCCAAGCACTAAGGAAAGACATGATGCGGATGATTAAGGAATTGAAGGTTGACAAAGAAAGTATGAAAGAAGCCAAAGAGTTGTGGTACACCGATTGTAATGGGGAAGGACACACAAAAGCAAATTGCCCGAAGAAACTGTTTTGCAATATCCGCCAAGTGATGGGACATTCCATCAAGGAATGCCAATACAAGCTAAAAACAAGGAGTATGCAAGTGCTCTTTGTACAAGGAGAGCAGTCAACCCCACCAAACACACCACCGAAATCCCAGAACAACTCCAATGCGTCCCCTGGAGGATATCAGAATAATAGAAGAAGTAACAACAACAATTCTAGAAGCAAAATACAATATGATAGCAAAGGGAGGCCCATGATACAATGCTAAAAGTGCAACGAATGGGGCCACTTTGCCAAGGAATGCCAGAATGGTCAAAGTTCAGGGGGAAGACTGTGCAAATGGTGTGGACCGAGTGATCATGAAGACAACGACTGCCCCAAATAGAAAGGCATCAATATGTTAAATGTAGAGGAGTAGAGCCAAGAAGTACTGGTGGTCACCACTAGAGTACAAACAAAGAAGGTTGTCTACCCAGATCCACGTACGGAAAAGCAAAGAATAAAAGAAGCAAATGCAGAAGTGGAGCGGGCGATGACGAAGGAATAAAAGATCGCTCTAGAAACCCCAAGTACCTCCTAGTGGTCAGAAGCAAAAAAAAATATCATAGGGTAGGTACTGCAGACCACTGTACCCATCAAGGTGACCAACCTTCTTCAGGCTATGCCACAACTTGGAATGGCAATCACAAACGTAGTCAGTGATGACCAACGACAGAGACTGGAAGGCTAAAGGAAGGAGTTAATGGCAAAACCACCACCGCAAGGTGAACAAGCCATCGACCCAATGTTGGTGATGGTAAACATCGGGAAGAGGCTGACAATCATACAAATGGAGATTAGAGGCAAAATCCTAACAAACACAATCATCGACGGAGGGTCGGAAGTCAATGTACTAACCGAAGACACATAGAAGAGTCTTGGGAAACCTACACTTTGGCCACCAACATTCCAATTGGTGGGCATCAACCAGCATGGCATCAAGCCATTAGAAACACTGATGTCATAGAAGGTGGCGATCGAGACACAACCATTCTTGCTAAACTTCGTAGTCATCCCGGTGCAGAAAAAGGCGTACAACGCGTTGCTCGGAAGAGGATGGCTGGTGGCAGCTAGAGAAGATCATAACTGGAAGAGAAACACGCTGTCCATAGAGAGCAATAGAAGAAAGTATGTGATCAACTTGATAAATCAAACAGTAAGTGAAGAATTGGCATCGTCAGATTCAGAATCTGAAGGAGGATGTTGAATGGAGGAAGAAAGGGAAACTATAGAACCGAACGACAAAGGTATTCTAGACCTCCATGAATGTTTGGAGGACGAGACAAGTTCACTAAATGGATTATTCCATTGGTAGATGGAGGACTATGAGGTATTCTAGCAAGATTGTAACATGTTGCAAATCAAAGAAACAGAAGGGGAAGAAGAAGATGGAGCATACAAATCAAAGAGTTTTTTCTGCCGACGGAAAAAAATCATCTGCTGAGGGTTATACGAGGTTTCTAAGGAAATTTTGAAAACTGCCATATGAAGTCTGGAGTGTCTGCCGCCGTATGAAATATGGTCGTACGAGTCTAAAGTACTTGTCAATCTCCACTGCCGAAAAACCATCCTTGGTTGTACCATACGAGTTGTGGAAACCATCCTACAACTCCATTCTAAGCCAGCCGTATGAGTCAGAATCCCCCAGAGTTGTGTTTTTCTCAGCTGACCGTATGAATTGGATTTTTCCAGGTTTTGCAAGCCATGTGGATCCTCAGGAAATCTTATTGTACAAGTATCATCATTTCCTCGTCGTATGAATCTGCTCCCCTCATCGTACGACCAACAACCTTCACCCTTCCTACACCGTCAGTTGGTATACCGCTAGTTAGTACACCGCTGGTTGGTACATCACTAGTTATTACACCGCCAACTGGTACATCGAGCTAGTCGGTACGCCACCAGTTAGTACATCGGCCCCAGTCATCACAACATCGGCGCCAGTCACAGCATCAACGCTGTTGGTATCAGACACCACATGGGTGCTAACCACAGCAGTAGGATCAGTGACATCATGGGGGACGATCATACAGTTGGCTACAGTCACACCATCTATTGTAGTTACAGTGACAACATCAACACTAGCAGTGTCAAGCATATTGTCAGGCAAGTTGTCCAGTGCAGCGTCCGGGCCACTAGCCTCATCAGCTGGACTGCCAGTACCATCGGCGAGACCGCTAGGAGTAGCATAGATCGACAGTTGGCTGAGCACAGTCAGCTTCACAGTGGAGGTGCCCGAGTTTCCATCACCAATCCTTTCAGAGACTTTGGCTAAGGGTCAAGATGAGGGTTGCACACTGAGAGTAGGGAGAGTGTGGAAATGTAGTAGAGTTTCATCGCCATGATGACAGAAGGCGAGGGTACGCAACATGACATCCTACCAGGCGATGCTAAGCAAGGGATAGTGGAGACACAGCCACCCGCAACCATCCAGGAGATTGGGGGACCATCACAAGAGTCTCTCATGGCAACCAGGGGTTCACCACCTCCCACCCCATCAGGCGAGGAGGAGGAGGAGTCCGATGGGTCAGAGGGATTAGCATTGGAGATGTCTAAGCCCGATGCTTCCGATGCACTGGGGACAGTACAGAGGTATGTCAAGGACCTTCAAAGCATAGTAGCGGTCATGCATCAGGTGAGAGAAATATCGAAACAACTCAAAATTGGCTGATCACCCATAGTGCATAGGAGGTCCAAAGGATCCTTGGATTTGTTCAGGTGGGGTGCGAGCAAGAGTTTGCATGATGTTTTACCACCAAGGGATGGCCAGAAGTAGAGACATGTGCAATGGTAAAGGCATGGCGGGGAGCATGACCATTGATTGCAGGGAGGGATGGTCAAGTGATAGCAGCTTTGTTTAGCATTGAGAGGGCTTTTCGGGATGTTTTTCACCTAAGAAACATTAGAGGTAGCAACAAAGGCAGCCATGCAGGAAAAGGATGAGGCCCTTTCAGGGAGCACAGAAGATGAAGTAGTAGTTGGCTGGGCATATGCAAAAGTTTCAGGAACAGTTGGCTCAGCAAACTTAGATTAGCAGTACAGAGTGAGCTCGAGCATTGGCCTTAGAGGCTAAGGTGTCAGAGATAGAAAGCGATGCAGGTCAGAAGATGGAGGTGGACCAGGTGAAACACCAAGTGATGGAGGTTGCGCGCATGGTGAAGGCAGCTAGGGAATGTGAGATTGTGGCCGAACACCAATTACGACTGTGTACAGAGGAGGTCTGGAGATTACGGGAGCTGCGGTCGCCAACGTCCACCCCGACATCCTCGATCCATCCAGGGATGTCTCCACACCCCCCTTCTTCTCAGTAGTTCACTTTGTTGTTCACTCATCCCCAGGTTTTGTTGTTATGTCGTTTGGAAGACGACTTGTTTTGTGGGGGAGATGATGTAAACGACCATAGTCGTTTAGAGTCATAGTCAACCGTAGTCTTATTTGGCCAAGTAAATAATAATGAATTAAATAATACTTGTGCATAGTTAGTTTATTATGAGTGTTATCGGGAATTAACCCTGACAGTTGGGTAGTTGTGTAGTCATTGTCGACGGTTGGTATCTCAACCAACCTCGGCTAGTTATATATTGGTTCAATACTTTGTACTTAGGGACCCGACATTGTGATATTGCGATGTAATGTTGATATATATTCAATGAATGGAAACAATGCTTTATTTTGTGCAAGTCTGGTATGAATCTTATGCTTTATAGTTGTTAAGTTATATTTCCGTTTACTCCATGTTTGTTTGAGAAATCACTTAGCGAGTAAACAAGGATGGTGTCAATGAACACCACTTCAAGATCATATTTTAAGGTGAAGGTACAAAATAATTGCATTTTATATACACAAATAGATTATAAGGATCAGGTTAGTATAAAAAATGTTAAAACTTTCATTTTCATTTGTATATATATCAAAGCTTCGATACAAGACTACTTTATCACAAAAAATAAATGGACATCAAAAGCTTATCAAATATATATATTTATTAACATTTTTAGTAGATTTTAACTCTTTCTAGAACACCATAAAACTTTGCCACAATTTCATCTTAGACTACTACTTTCTTGAGCACCAGAAACAGAGATTTTATCATTCTGATCTATCCTTATAAACATTTGTACCTATTGAAAACTTTGCTGTTCCCAGTCAAGCTAATGCCTTCATTATAATTCCCCCAAATACTAATGGTTTAACATTCACAAGTGATTAAGTAAATAAATCTATAAAATATCTTCTTATAAGTGCCAATTACTTGTGACTGGCTTAAACCAAGGTGCATGGCTGTGTTAAATTTCCCCATCCCATAATTCTTCAACAGTCTTGTAGGGGCTGGTTGTACTATTAACAAAATCCTCCCCACGCATTGATTTACACTGTTCAAGCTTGCTAATCTTGTCATGATCATCCGGAGTCAATGACCAATCAAAGATTTGGAAATTTTCAGATATTCTACCTGTGTTGTAGCTCTTAGGCAGCACACTCGCTCCCTGCTCTACCCCCCACCTTAACATAACCTGCAATTGCACACCACCAATCTAAGTTTCTAATTAATGTGCAAGCAAAAATTCCAAAATAATCGAATATGAACAAAGAAATACCTGAGCTCTAGTCTTTCCATGCTTTTGGGCAATTTCTTGAATAAGGGGGTTATCCATCACCAGATTAGAACCCCAGGGAGTATTTGGACCTCCCAGAGGAGACCATGCACTCACATGAATGTTATGCTTGCTGCAACACTCTCTCAACTTCTTTTGCTGCCATAGTGGATGCATCTCCACCTGTGATTCCATACCATAATCATCATACACTTAATGCAATTCAATACAACCAAATTACTAGACCAAGTAATGTTTGTGAGTCGAGAGAAGGCTTGGTGAAATGGACTAGAAAATGGGAAATCAGAGGCAGATTTGCTTGAAATACCATTAGGTACTCTGGACTTGCAAAAACTGAGGTGATAGATTTAATTGAAATAGCATTAGGTACTCTGGACTGGTAAAAACTGAGGTGATAGATCTAAGCTCTCTAGCAGGGTTTTGGTAAGAAAATGAGATTCTATCAATGTGATATGAACACACTAGTCACATATACATACACAAAATTATCTCCAACAAAATGTTTACATTTATAAAAGATATAATTAGTTCATTAGAATGGTTTCATTTTAAGGTTTAATTTATAATTTATAAGGACTAGTCACGCAGATAGCCCTTGGGTCAGATGCAGACCAAGCTTTTAAAAAGAAAAATACATTTGTGGAACTCTTTACCTGATCAACAGCAGGGGGAATCTTGGCATAGCTCAGTAAGTCTTCAATTTTTTTAGAGGAAAAGTTACTAAGCCCAATGGCTTTGGTAAACCCCATCTCCATGCACTGCTCCATTCCCTGCCAAGTAGACTTTATATCTAAGGGCAAAAAGTCTTCTTCTTTGAGCGGGGAAAGTGGAATCCATGTTCTCAGCTTGAGAGGCAAGTGGATAAGGAATAGATCCACATACTCTAGTTGCAAATTCCTGGATATTATAAATGATTTGCAATAAGGAGGTATACAAAACAGAGAAAATAGAAGGCTGAATTTGTAAAAAGAAAACCATACTTTAAACTATCCTTGATTGCAGCAACTGGGTCATCGTGTTCCGTATTATTTAGTTTAGTGGTGACAAAAACATCTTCTCTGCTGACAAGCCCACTCTGAAAAGCTGAATTCAGAGCTTCCCCTAGTGCATGCTCTGACCCATAAACCCTTGCCGTGTCAAAGTGTCTATAACCAACCTATAGAGAGAGTATTTTAAAAAAAAAAAAACTTCAGATGATCATAATAGGTCAATCGGACTGCCCAAGAAGAGCTCATACCTTATCTAGTTAAAAAATCTCTACCCACAACGTAAAATAATATCTTAAGATAGAATAGAGCATAACATCAGTCACAGACAGCCATAACTGACCTAGAAATGAATAAACTACTACAGTGAAATAGGTAATTAAGACATTTAATAGAGTGAAAATTGAAATGGGTACCTGAAGAGCAGCAGTCACGGCTGCTTTAATCTCCTCCTCATTCTGATTGAGGGCTGCAGTCCCCAGCCCAATTAATGGAATCCGGGCTCCTGTATTAAGCTCAACACTTCCCCCTGCAATTCCCATGATGTCCCCTGCAAGCATTCAAAGAGATATCTATTGACTCCATGTTACCAAATTTTAATTAGTATGTGGTTTGCATCATTTATGATTCAATTCACTGTGTGGCTCCAAATTTCATTACTTACCTTTGCAATTTTTTTGGAAGAAAGCCACTGTCTGAATAGGTAATTGATGTGGAATGAAGAAAAGATGGTTTTAAAGTGCGTTTCCTTTGTGAACAAGAAGGCTGACTTGGTGAATCAACGTTTAAAAATTGTGCACAACTGTCGCAAGACGATTAAAACTATTTCAGCCGTCCGATTTTCTGTCGCCGCTTTTTCGCTGTCCGATCGTGGCATTGTCCTTTCTCCGTCGTCCAGAAGGCAGAGGAGGTGAGCAGTGAGCGCGGCCTCGGTCAGACGCCCTTTTCTAAACTCGTTGCTTGTTTTCACGCCGGGAAAAAAATCGTGTCAGAAAAAGTCTGATGTCGTTTAAATGTTCCCGCCGGATAACGGATGTTGCGTGAAGCCCACGAATATGAATTATTAATTAAATTTTACTATTTTGTATTTGACCGTCACATATCATTTTATTAGGGCAAACTTCTTCCTTCGTTATTGAAAGATCACGTTATGGGTGTTCACCATTTGTAGGGTTGGGGGATTCTCCCATGTAACTTTTAAGGGTTTCCACATCAACTCACATAATATAGTTATCACCACGCTCAATTTAATATTTTAATTAAAAAATTATAGGGTTTTACTTTAAAAAAATTAAATTATGTTATAATCAATAAAACTAACTTCATTTTTGAATTAACTTACATAGAATATTTAATAGTATATTATTATACTTATTGTACAATGTTAATTTATTAGCTTACGTATTATATTAACTTTTAAATTATAGAATATTACATGTTTACTAATTTTAAATATATATTTAAATAATTACTAATTATTATATACTTATACTATATTTATATTATTAATCAATTAAAAAAAAAATTCTTAATATTATATAATAATTTACAATTTAATTTAATATAAAATTATAATTATAGAAATAATATTTATTTAAATTAATAATTAAATATGTAAATAAGGTATAAATTAATAGGACAAATAAAATTAAAATATAATAATTTACAAATTAATATTTACCTTTTTCCATTTTGGTTTGGCATTTTTTTGGCCTCTTCGTACTCTCTTTCTCATTTTAAAGCTATATGATAGTATCCTTGTTTCAAAAGCTGCCCCCATTTATTGACTTGCATTAAGTATCATATTTATCACCATTTGAATCAATATATAATTTAATATTTATTTTCATTTGACAACCCTATTTTAACATGGCAATGCCTATTTAGCAAATGCATGTGATAATAATTAGTATTTTTTTTTTAAAATAGTTTTTATATAAAAGATTAAAGAGGCTCAAATAACTACTTAGCAAAAGTACAATAGTTATTTGAGCCTCTTTAATCTTTTATATAAAAAATATTTTTTTAAAATTACTAATTAAGTATGTAAAGTAAAGTTTTTATCTTACTCTCTTATATATAGAGGATATTAAAAGGAACTTAATCTATATTAAATTTATTTAGGACACTGTATCTTTGGTTATTGTCTCCTATATTCTTATACTATTGTAAAGGCAGTATAATCAAGGGGGTTGATCTAGGAGAACACAACCCTTGCATTCTAGCAATCTCTTCGAGTTATTTTTCAATATTGTTAGTCCTTATGTACATAAGAAATATCAAAGTTTCAGGTGTCATAGATCCCAATGGTAAACACATTCTTTAGATCAAGAGCATCTATTTTATAATACCAAGGTGATCAAATTGTATGTGGTATTAGGTTTATTTATTCATCATAGTTCCCACATCTAACTGCCCAATCCTTCTTATTTAATTTTTAGTATTCATTTTAATTGCAACATTTATTTACCTCTCCGATTAACCTAGGTCTACACCCTCTGGTATACTATACACATAGTAAAGTAAAAGTATGGTGGGCCTTGCTCAAACTCTTTAAGATTCCACTATCAACCAACAAGGTGACTTTTTTCTAGATCGGTACCCTAACAAAATTTAAAATTTTATTTAGGTGGACAAACCCTATCCTTATTTCTGTATGTTGTTGAACTAACATCTGTGAATTCAAAGTACCTTTCAGTTTCAACTAGAGAACATGGCTACATGCATAACCTTCCTATGAATAATTATTTCCAAATTCTACCTTTACCACCCATGACAATTGAAGAGACATTTCCTAAAACACAAAATCATTAGTCAACATGGGATTACAAAACTAAGTTTAACTGTATAAACATAGTGGCAAAAAGTGTCTTGTTGTTTGATAGACTTGGGGCTTCGGTCAAGCATTCTAATGGAAAACCCTACATTAAAGATCGGGGTATGGTACTTTTACAATGTAAAAATGGAGCTTCATATGGGTTGGTCCATGTCATTTAGCTTCACTAGAGCTTCATGAAATGACATTTCTCATACCAACAATCCAATGATAAAGAATAAAGAGAGTGAATTTCAATCGATCATTCCATGCCAATGATCCATAGATGGCAAGAGCTTTACCAGAGCGATGCAAGATGATTCAAATAATCATGCCACTTCATTCTACCTTGTACCTTCATCTGTACAAGTGGAAAGCAAGGAGAACTTTTGGATTGACATTTTCCAACTATTGGTGCCTTAGAATGAATAGCACCTGCACGTTCAAAAGCATTCATTGCCTACGTTCAAAAGCATTCATTGCCTACGTGTATGATAACAAATCTCTAGCTTTGTGTTGTTTATCATTTTGGTTCCCATTTTGTCAAGGCACTATAAATTCAGTTGTATAATTTTGTGTTTATCACTAGATACATTATGATACTTTACCTATGATTTGAACTTTATAAAATGTTGACTTAGTAACATACTTCTGGAATTAACTGTGTAATTTATTTTGAATCTACATTTTGGATCACACTCAGTGATCCATCATCAGGATGAGTCAAACAGTAGGATGTGGTAGTTCCAGGTTGAGTTAGAGGTGTGTGAACACATGACTATATTTATTGCAAACATCTATTTATAGAGAAACTTTGGCCAAAGTGATGCATTTGTCTCTGCATACATTAGTTAGTTCAACATGTTTAGATTGCGTAACATGTCAGAATGATCATACTTAGCTAGAAGATTATCTAGAGTTATATGGTCGATTGATTTACATAGGACACAACATTAGGAATTAGATGGAAACCTATTGGTTCCTTATGTCTAGACTCTTCATGAAGGGTATGGCCACTTCCAGATGGAAGATGAGCGGGGGACTGTCGATCTATGGTGTGAGGAAAAGCACTCAGATGATGCTCTCCCTCTGCAGCAGAGGACTCGCAGAGACTTGTGAGACAGATACCAAATTCCAGATGCAGTATACTTCATGTTATGACTTACGATTTTCAAGATTATATAAAATTATTCATATTGCCAAGTGCAGATTATTTGTAAATGTAAAGTGAAATGATCTCACTATACTTAGGTCTTTTCAATGATATGAATTTCATTTATATATATTCTACATAAGTGAATATCTATCACCAAAATGTTTTATTATAAATATTAGAACTTATGCATATAAATCATTGCGAAATGTGAAATTATCACCGTCTAGAAACTTTCTTTAATCTTACTCATCTCGACTCCTAGGTTATATCTAAGTTCTCACAAAGTTCAGTCTTTGCACTTTATATATATATATATAACTTAAACTGGTTATATCACTGTGACATTAATAGAAAATGGCCACTATAATTTGTGTTCAAAAAGTAATAACATAATTAATCTTTTCTCTGCATTTTATATGTTAGATTTCTACTCAGATTTGGTGTTTTGACAGCTAAAAGAAACCTATGTTTGCTCAAGCATATAAAGCTAAGTGACAACTTTCTACTAATCATATATCTCTGTATAAACAATGGTATTCATAACACTTTTCCATAATTCTAAGTTTATCAAAGCATAACATATACTCTCTATGGGTTCGATGATACAAAAGATGGTATGAGAAAATTATCTTCCACAATATTCCTAATGTAAACTATAACATCTATTTGTTTATCATCTGCGGTTTTATAATGTTGTTCAATGACATTTTAACTATCTCTAAACTCATAAATAAGAACTCCATTTTAACAAGCATTTTGTGTGTGTTTGCATCATATCTCAGTATTGTTACACATATGGTTCCTAGGGTTGTCATTGATGTCAACACTATTATGGTGGTGTGATGGTGTTCATGGTTGGATGTCATGTTCCATCCAACAAGAGAAGGGAGAAGATATAATTCATATTAATATGGGAATTAGAAGCATGAAGATGATCAGATGTATTCTTGATGCTATTGATGGCCTGAAGTATGTATGATCCAAGTTCCATGATGATTGCATTACCCGAAGAGTCTTTTGTTGTTGATTGATTGAAGACAATGTTGTCTTTGTGAAGGTGTTCTGTGTAGGACAATGGAATGCTTTGCATTTCTCCACATTTGTAGGTATGGCCATGCGGTTATGGAATTGTGATTAGGATGCAGTGAAGGTGATAATTTCAAGTGTTTAGATCATTTATCATTCCATTGTGAAAGTTATGCATGATAGAGTATTGGCATGTGTTCTGACAGAGTAAGCTAGTGTCGAAAGCCTGTTGGAATGTTCCGCATTCCTCCACAAACGAATGATTGCCCTTGCGATTTTGAGGAAATGTTTATAGATGTGTATTACATGCTTCCTTGCAATTTCAAAGTCCTTGGTGATCCACAACTTATTTTTTCAAATGAAAGCATGTTGCAGTGTGTTCTGGATGACAGATTGTTCTCAGATTTCATGACTGAAGTTATGTGGCACAATTCTTTAATGTGTGGTGGAAAAGGAGTGTTCAAAGATGTTGTGTGAGTCATGTGGACTCATCTTGAAGATCTTTCATGAATATCTTTCTTGTTTCCAGTACTGCACAAGGTTTTTAAGTTGTGGCCATTTTGCTTCAAGTCTTCATGTGTTTTTTCCTAAAGATGTCCTATTTATAAATGAGCAGAGTGTGCAGATGTATTTCATTGGTGTTTAAAGCTGTGAAGAATGTTTTGGACTTGGTTAAGAAAGTGTTGGTGTTTGTAAGGCATGGATCTTCTGCTGGTGTAATGTGTGATTTCACTTAGGACCTATCTTCTACACGTTTCATGGTGTGTGTTGTCTGGCCGACTTGTAAATGTATTTTTCATGTTGTATCTAGCTGACAAGAAATGTAATCAATGTAATATCTTGTATAAATTGTAAATCAAATTTAGTTAGGAGTGTGTGATTGCAAGTTGATTGAAAAAGGTTCGCAAGTAGAAAAAAAGGCAGAATGAATTCATTGTTGATATGTGACTAAAGGAGAAAGAGTAGAAGTTTTTGATGATGTCCTAATTCATCTTGAAGACATATTTGTGATAGTGATCAAGTGTAGAGTGTGCCTAATTGATTAGCTCATCAGAAGAAAGTGTGAAGAGGCAGAAGTGCAATCATCAAAAGTGTGAGTTTCAATGTCAACACTATCACTAGGTTGTCATTGATGTCAACACTATTATGGTGGTGTGATGGTGTTCATGGTTGGATGTCATGTCCCATCCAACAAGAGAAGGGAGAAGATATAATTCATATTAATATGGGAATTAGAAGCATGAAGATGATCAGATGTATTCTTGATGCTATTGATGGTCTGAAGTATGTATGATCCAAGTTCCATGATGATTACATTACCCGAAGAGTGTTTTGTTGTTGATTGATTGAAGACAATGTTGTCTTTGTGAAGGTGTTCTGTGTAGGACAATGGAATGATTTGCATTTCTCCACATTTGCAGGTATGGCCATGTGGTCATGGAATTGTGATTAGGATGCAGTGAAGGTGATAATTTCAAGTTTTTAAATCATTTATCATTCCATTGTGAAAGTTATGCATGATAGAATATTGGCATGTGTTCTGACAGAGTAAGCTAGTGTCGAAAGCCTGTTGGAATGTTCCGCATTCCTCCACAAATGAATGATTGCCCTTGCGATTTTGAGGAAATGTTTATAGATGTGTATTACATGCTTCCTTGCAATTTCAAAGTCCTTGGTGATCCACAACTTATTTTTTCAAATGAAAGCATGTTGCAGTGTGTTCTGGATGACAGATTGTTCTCAGATTTCATGATTGAAGTTATGTGGCACAATTCTTTAATGTGTGGTCGCAAAGGAGTATTCAAAGATGTTGTGTGAGTCATGTGGACTCATCTTGAAGATCTTTCATGAATATATTTCTTGTTTCCAGTACTGCACAAGGTTTTTAAGTTGTGGCCATTTTGCTTCAAGTCTTCATGTGTTTTTGCTTAAAGATGTCCTATTTATAAATGAGCAGAGTGTGCAGATGTATTTCATTGGTGTTTAAAGCTGTGAAGAATGTTTTGGACTTGGTTAAGAAAGTGTTGGTGTTCGTAAGGCATGGATCTTCTACTGGTGTAACGTGTGATTTCACTTAGGACCTATCTTCTACACGTTTCATGGTGTGTGTTGTCTGGCTGACTTGTAAATGTATTATTCATGTTGTATCTAGCTGACAAGAAATGTAATCAATGTAATATCTTGTATAAATTGTAAATCAAATTTAGTTAGGAGTGTGTGATTGCAAGTTGATTGAAAAAGGTTCGCAAGTAGAAAAAAGGCAGAATGAATGCATTGTTGATATGTGACTAAAGGAGAAAGAGTAAAAGATTTTTATGGTGTCCTAGTTCATCTTGAAGACATATTTGTGATAGTGATCAAGTGTAGAGTGTACCTAATTGATTAGATCATCAGAAGAAAGTGTGAAGAGGTAGAAGTGCAATCATCAAAGGTGTGAGTTTCAATGTCAGTTTTCAGACAATAGAAGGACTATCATATTGCAACTACAATCTTTTGTAAGTGTGTTCTTATTTCAAGGAGTAGTAGCTTCCTTGGGAGTGATCCTAAAACAAGGTCTTTAGGGAGTAGTAGCTTCCTTGGGAGTGACCCTAAATCAAAGGTCTTTAGGGAGTAGTAGCTTCCTTGGGTTGTAGCCCTAAAACAAAGTTGTTATTTGAGTTTCATATATTGTGAGTTAATCCTCACCATGGTTTTTCCCTTCTAGGGTTTTCCACGTATATCTAGTATTATGTGTTGATTTGCATTGTGTTAATCTTTCATGTTCATGTTAATGTTGTAATGCTAAAGTTTTAATCTACTCTAGATAAGTTGAAGTCGTTAAAATTAAAGATTGTTTAGATACTGATTCACTCCTCCTCTCAATATCTTGGTGCGTTCAACAAGTATGTTCAAATAGAATGGGAATATCATAGATAAATAATGGAATTATTTTCTTATAATATATATCCTTACCTTCAGATGTCAATAGTTCCCAAACCCTGAGCTAGTTCTTACTTATTGTTACACCCCAAATTTTGACTATGTTTTACTTTTTACTTGTAAGTAATTAGTAGATAGTTTTTGAATGAATTAATGATTTGATGTTATGAGAAAATGTCAGGATAAATCAATACTATCATTATTTAATGTTTATATGATTAGAATTTAGACATGATTATATGATGTCATGATTATTTATTCATAAGGTTTATGAATTGACTAACGATGCACTAATCCCAGTTTGGTGATTGCAAGTTGTAACTAGTGTAGACACCTAAAAATATTTTCACTGACTAACCACCTTCTGACATCATCCAATTAATTAATTAATTTTTTATTTAATTAATTACACCTTCCAACACCTGATCATTCACCTTCTCTCATCATTTCATTTTTGAAATTGAATTAATTTAATTAATTCAATGGTTACACTTACTAACATTAGCCCAATTAATTAAATAAATATGCAAATATTTATTTGGTTAATTTCACCATTTCCCTAAAACTAATTAAATTAGATAAATTATGTTTATCTAGTTAATTCAACCTACTAATTAGCCTACCCCTATCCTAGTTGATTAAATAGTTATTATTTAATTAGGTACCCTAGCCTATGTGACCCATAGACCTAAAATTAATTAAATGAACCCTTGTTTAATTAATTTTAACTCCTAATTAAGCCATTCACTAATTTACTACATCCATATTAATTAAACGAATCCACTTGATTAGTTTGGTCAGACCCTACTTAACACTCATCCCCACATCTCCCAAATAAAAAATTAGCCTTTATTCCACATAAGGTAATTTTTTATTCTAATTTGTCCTACAAACCCATTAATGAGTTCTTACACACCTAACTTGTCATACTTCACATTTAATAGAACTCTTCCCCAAAAGAATTAAAAATTCATTTTTAATCCTCACCTCTTCCCCAAAAGAATTAAAAATTCATTTCTAATCCATCTCATCTAACTTCATAATGCACATCCCTTCCCAAGGTGAATTAAAAATTTACTTTTATTCTCATCCCTCCATTGTTGTTGATCAAATCTAAGCCTTCCATCTCACATTCATCCTCATCCATTGATCTCTACTTTCAATTTCAACCATTGGATCAAATCTCCCTCCAAAATGCCTATAAATACAACTTCTCCCAAGCCATTTTATCATGCAATCTTTTAGCAGTGTTATTATGCCAAAATCTTTCTCTTATCTTCTTCATTAAGCTAGGCTTGTAGTGATTTGTAGTATAGTTTGATCTAGCATATCACATTTAGCAAGCCATGGGTAAAGCTAGAAAGTAAGGGTGCACTCTCTCAACCTTATCAAGGAGGAGGATCACATTGAAGGTATATAAACTTGTGTTTTAATACATTTTGTTTATGTTTTTAACTTCATTTATTTTCCTTGGCTTCATTTGGCATGCCCGGTGGGACCCCACTGTCCCTATCTAATCTTTTTTGTTTGAGTTTTTTGTGAAAAGGACATTCTTGTAGGGTTCTAGCACCAAAACCTCTCAGTTTGACACCATCAGTTCACGCTTTGGCACCATTTTTGGGATTTCTGGCACCATTATTCTATGTTCTAGTGCTATTTTGGGATGTCATTAATATTAACCTTAAAGCTTATGTTTAGATTTTAATTTTTTTTTTGAGGTTTTAACAAGCTTTTAGGTTTCTTTGCTCTCTGTTTTGACAGTAAACACAAAGAAATAGGAGGTTATAATGTCAAAATTTGTCTACGGGTAGACACATATCATACTATTGCATATAAAAATTTGGGCCCTAATCTCCCTAGTTTATCAGGAGCTATTTTTTTATATTTATACTTATCCTGTTTCAACATCTTTATTTAACAATTGTATAATGATAGGAAATTTAAACATTGAATCACCATAAAAGTTAAATATTAATAAAAATATTTCTATCCGCTTTAAAATTTTATTTTCCAATATGAAAAAAATCGCCTAGAATATTATTCTTCTTTGTAGTGGATTCGCCAGGTTTTTTATAAAAATTTTAATAGGTCATTTCTTAAAATATCCCTTAAAGCATGCATCCATCCTCTATCACTAGTCTATTGTAGGGAAATTGAGAGTCATCTGTATGGCCTTGTTCAAGGATATGAAGAGGCTTCTAGTACCCTTTGTGTGTGCTTTTGTTTTCTCATAGACTTTCTCAGATTGTATTCCAACTGACTAATTGACTCCCATTCATAATCTACTAGATCATTATTATCATCTTCTTATGTTCTATCAGATAGAGTGTCTTACATGAGGAGAGGGATAGACTCATACAAATTAGTAGCCTTTGAATACTCTTTGTTTGAGCCCAATTGTTTAAAGAGAACATGAAAATTGAGTAGAATAACTCTAGTAAGAAAGTGTGATGTTTAAGCAATTTGACTAATTTCAGCACATTGATGGGTCAAATAGAAAGTCTATCCAAGCATGGCTTGAACTTCCATAACAATATATTTTTTATGAGCAAATATAATATATCAAAGATGTTCTATTCACAATCAATTTACAAATGCTTTAATTGTGAGAATATAAAATGTTAAATATCATAATCAACTAAAGGAACAACCTCACCCTAGGATTTTTCTACTACTATATACTTCTCTTTTCGGATTTCTATAGTAGACACACATGGTGATGAAGGTCTATCAGTTCCTTGATCAACCATCATAGGTGGATTCGTTCCTCCTTGTTCTTCTTGATCACCATCTCCTAGTAGCACCCTTGATGTGGTGGAGACATCCAAAATTCATGGAAGGCACCCTTATAATCAAGGTCTAATTTCTTTCTTTTGTCCTTAGCAAATTGAATGTACATTCATCTCCTTTCAAGTACAACCCTTTCCATATCATTCTGGTAGTTCCTCTGAGGTATTCATGCTCATTAAAGGAGTGTTGAAAAACACTCTTTCCCCTACTCAATTTGTCAATGAATTCTTCATGGTCAAAATCTTTGTGGTCTATAGTAACCATAAATAGGAATTTAAGGACTTCATCCACATTTTCAAATTCTACCTTGTCTTATATTTGGAAGTCCTTCTATTGGATGCATAGTAGAATGAATCCTACACTTTTGTATTTCTTGAAATGTTTAAATTTTGTAGAATTAAGCTACCTCATTACTTCTAAATAAGAAATCATGTCTAGTACATCATGTGGTAGTACATATGGAGACATTGTAGCCCCATAGATCCTAATAATAGTGATCCTTGGAAACAAAAACCTATCTCCCAATTGTTCAACATTCACACTTAGGATCAAACTAGAAAGGTCTAAGAAACAACTCAACCTCATTGGATAACCTAGACCCAATGAAGACTAATTTCTTCAACGCTAGTGATATACAAAGATGTTCAAAATTTTAGAAGGAAGGATGTGGCTAATTCTTGTCAAAAGTTGTATTGGATTATCTCTCTTCTAATATCACTTAAGAATTTGAATCTAACAACCAATCTATTGTTGAATTCTCCAACCATAGACAACAAGAATAGAAACCACAATAATGAATCAATCTTGAACATATTGTCACTAATAGGAATAGTTGATGTCTTGATATTTGACAACTTATTGTGTAGGTAATTTTTAAAAAGTGTTCCATAGTTGAACAATGTCTTGATAAATGGATTCTAATTATCTTCACAAAAGGTAAGAATCATTGAACCCATATTATAATCTACATTGATACCCATGATTTGGTACATACCTTAGTAAACCTTATGAAAATAATATTCAAATTGGGTAGCTCTCAGGGTTTCTACCTCTTCTTTAGAGATGGGGATTGTTCACCTTTCTTCCTTGGCTTAAATTTTGACAACTTTATAGCTCTATATAGATGGTAGTCCTTTATGTCTAATGTAGCTAAAGTCCCCAACTTCAATGTTACATTGGCATCACCTAAGCCCAGATGCATTTTGAATCAATTGCTTGTTCAGAGTGAACAACACATTGCCTAAATTGTTCATCTACCTCTCCTTATCATCATACATTTTGGAAGCCCAAATGACATTGTATAAATTGATAAAACAATTGGGTAACTTAACCTTTGCAAAATCTAGTTTCCATGCATTACTAATTAGCCTATACATGTTCCTTTTACAAAACATCCCCATAAACAAATCCCTTCTAGTAATTGTAGTTAGTGCATCTCTAATTCTCTCTATGACGTCTACAAAATGTTGGGTGAGAACATGGCCTTTACTAATAGTCTTCTTGTATTTATTTGCGGACCATGGGATGAATTTAGTAGTCATCTAGAATGCAGTGCTCTTAGAGCTCATCTTGGTTAATTGATGGGTAAGCCCTATGTTTCTAAATACTAATATCACTTGTAGTAATGTATCAATTATGAGCTATGATTTTCTATCACATAAGCTATATAGGTGCTAACAACAAAGTACACTAGTATATAATTAGCATAAATGAAACAAAACCTTCCTAGAGCTTGTAGACTATAAACACCAATATGATTTTCTAATTTCACTTAAACAAAATTGGATATAGAGAGCCATAGGTGAACTTACTTGGGAAATAGAAGCCTTCATGGACCTAAGGATGTTTGGTGCTCAAATCACGATGCTTTTAGATGATACAACAACATAGTAGTATAACTCCTTAATGGTCGCACTTTCTCAGATAACTTCAAGCCTCGCTTGGTTAGTCTATATGAAAAATAGACTTTCAACAAATTCCTTGCTTCAAATATTTATTTGTATGATTTTACAAAGAGCTAGGGCATGCAGTGTAGATAAATCTTTTATTGAAGTCTAGGTTGAAAGCAACAAGGTGTTTTTATAGCATGAAGAGGCATAATTTCATTAATAGTTGTCATCCTTGTTCATGCAGAGGTGACCTTAGATGCTAAACTATTTAAATGTCTACTCTCAATTAATGGTGGGTATTTATCTTTGCATTGGATTTTTAATTTGATAGCTAGCACATAGTGGTTAACTTAATCTTTTGAGCATGTTGATCGCCCATTGAGGGGAAATTAGTTTCTATTGAATCATTTTGCTCCATGTAGGCATCATAAGCTTAGTTAGACACATTACTATATTTGTTTGATGACTTAATGCACATTCTTTGTGGCAATCCTTGTTTTGCCACCTTGTACATAGAACAACCACAATGCTATCTATTCAAATGCTTTAACCAATGCATAATGTCATCATGTCCCACCATGTAGATTAGTTAGGTCCTCATGTCTAAGCCTTGAAAGCTTGCACCCATGCCATTGGAATTTGAAGAAAAGAATGATTAGTCACTTAGTGACATTTAGTTGTAGGTCAACAAGATATTGCCACACTATTCAATTGAAAAGCTAAGCATAAGAAAGAGTGGGCCCACCATATGGATGACATGGGCCAATGAGGGAATGCCAATGAGAAGTCACAAGCATTAAATGATTATTAACAAAGGGTAGAATCAATGGTCGATGTAAGGGGGAGACAAAATCTAATGACTAGTGCATATCAACAAAATTAAAGAAGTATGTTAGGATATTTAGAAAATTTGTGGGAGCTTTCTTAGATTGTTAATAAGGTTAAGCCATATAATCAAAAGGCTTCATACAAGGGAAGCAATGAGATATTTTAGTAAGCTATAGTAAACGGGGTTGGTAAACAACAAGCAATAGGGGACATAACATGTGACTTAAATTAATTTCTAGCAATTTGTGGTTGGCTAGAAAAGGTTATTGATGAATTAAAAAGAACAGAAGGTAACACATTTTGGTGCAGGAGCACCTAATGGACTTTATGCCTCCATGAGGCCATTTTGTAAATTTTTTTTTTGTTGGGTGTTTTAACCATGTAATAAGGTCATCTAGACCATGTTGGACTTATATGAGTCTATTTTGAGTCTTAGGCAGTCATTTTGGAGTCGTGTGTCAAATATTGTAAAAATTGTCAAATTGTCAAAAAGTTGTCAAGTGCAATTTAGCAATTTTGTCATAGGGTGGAAGATGAACGGTTAGTAGTTGAAAAGATGGTTTGTAAATGTTGGGACAAGTTTGAAAAGGCATAAATAGCCTGAATCCATCGTTGTAATGGTGGTGGAGTGGTTGGGAAGACATTTGGAGATCAAATAATGCAAGAAAACTTAGGTTTTTCTGAATTTTGACTATTTTTTCGTTGTTCCAGAGGCTAGTACGACTCTATACGGCCTGATAATGACGTGAAACCAATTGGGGTTGTTAGTGCTCTGAATATTTTTTTATTTGGCGTTGGTTTCATCAATGTTTATCATGTTTTGAGAAAGTTATGGAAATTTTACTAAAAACTGCCAGTTAACCTAGGGTTTGTGGGCGTGAATGGAAAAAAACGTGATTTTAAGCACTTGCCATTGTTGAAAAATTATGAAAATCGGTGGAATGGAAGTTTTTAACATGTTCTTTCAGATTTTGAAAGTGGGTATTGCAGGAAATGGAGTTTTGGGTGAATTCCAAGCAGCCCTAGCATGATTTTCTTATGTTTTTGGCTTGTTTGAATAGGTTGAGGTAGGGTTTTAATAAAATGTGATATGGATATTGTCCCAATCAAAAAAATTGGTGGATTTAGACCCCATGCAATGTGTGGAGCACCCTAGAGTTGAGTTTTGTGTTGTGGGCTTTGATTTTCTTGTACTTGCTTTGTAAAACATGGCTAATTAGGCCTAGAAAAAGAGGGACAGTCATTTTTTGAGGGATCTGTTGCAAAACAACCTATGCTCATTTTGAAATATGTTATAAAAATTCCAAAGGGGTATTTAGAATAGCTTTTGGTTTCTGGGTTTGAGTCCTTTGAAAATTATGCTTGAAAAACCCGTTTTGAAGGGCTACTAGAAAAGAGGAATAGTTGTGAAGGAACACCCATTGTCTAAAGTTTCAAGACTTAAGAGATAGATTCATTGGACTAATCTAATGGTTTTATATCCTCAATCCAAGAGGGCTTGGATTTTCTTTTGGCCGGGAGTTTGGTGCAGGAGCACCTAATGGACTTTATGCCTCCATGAGGCCATTTTGTAAATTTTGCTTTTGTTGGGTGTTTTAACCATGTAATAAGGTCATCTGGACCATGTTGGACTTGTATGAGTCTATTTTGAGTCTTACGAAGTCATTTTAGAGTCATGTGTTAAATCTTGTAAAAATTGTCAAATTGCCAAAAAGTTGTCAAGTGCAATTTAGCAATTTTGTCATAGGGTGGAAGACGAATGGTTAGTAGTTGAAAAGATGGTTTGTAAATATTGGGACAAGTTTGAAAAGGCATAAATAGCTTGAATCCATTGTTGTAATGGTGGTGGAGTGGTTGGGAAGACATTTGGAGATCAAATAATGCAAGAAAACTCAATTTTTTCTAAATTTTAACTTTTTTTGTTGTTCCCAAGGATAGTACGGCCTTATACAGACTGATAATGACGTGAAACCAATTGGGTTTGATAGTGCTCTGAATCTTCTTTCATTTGGCATTGGTTTCATTAATTTTTATCATGTTTTGAGAAAGTTATGGAAATTTTACTAAAAACTGCCTGTTAACTTAGGGTTTGTGGGCTTGAATGGAAAAGAAACGTGATTTGAAGCACTTGCCACCATTGAAAAATTCTGAAACTCGGTGGAATGGAAGGTTTTAACATGTTCTTTCAGATTTTGAAAGTGGTTATTGTAGGAAATGGAGTTTTGGGCAAATTCCAAGCAGCCCTAGCCTAATTATCTTATGTTTTGGGCTTATTTGAATAGGTTGAGGTAGGGTTTTGATAAAAGGTGATATAGGTATTGTCCCAATCGACAAAATTGGTGGATTTAGACCCCATGCAATGTGTGGAGCACCCTGGGGTTGAGTTTTGTGTTGTGGATTTTGAATCTTATAGACTTGCTTTGCAAAACAAGCCTAATTAAGTCTTTAGGACAACATAGTAGCAAGTTTTTGAGGAATATGTTCCAAAGTAACCCCACCTGCATTTAAGATATGTTATAGAAGGAATTAATGGGTATCCAAATCAATTTTTAGATCGTGGATTTGACTTGTCTTCTGGAAATTATGTCAAAATTATCTTATTTGTTGTTCTCATCAAAGCATAGTGGAAAATTGTGAGAAAAGTCATTTGTTGAAGTGTGTTTGTTTGATTGAACCCTCCATGCTCTGCATCACATTCAAAACACATACAAAGGTTTTAACAACGTTTAAGTAGTGTTTTAGCTATGAAAAATCAACCTTGCACTCAAAACATAGTCCCAGCATAAGATGACCAAAAATTTCATGACCACTATTTGACAGGGGATCAAGAGAAGGGTGTTAGCTTTCCACAAGTTCTTGCCCAAGCAAGACATCAAGATGTTGGGTAGGACAAGGATTGGAATATATTGCATAGGTGATACCCAGGGAAGCTCACATAAGCAATAACTCAAAACATTTGTTTCAACAAGTTATCACCCAAGAGATACCTCAAAATGCCTTTGCTATCATTTCCTTAGCTTTGACCTAGGTAATACTTGTGGACCACTAATCTAAAAGGAGGATTAAAAGGGTTTGTTGATGTAGATTAGGAAGGAGATGTGGATATCAAAGAATCATTTTAGTATTAGAGGCTATGTTTTGATGTTGGTTTCTTACCAAATGCTATAAGGTTGTATTGTGATCAGTTTTTATGGTGCAGAAGAGATATGGGGATTTCTTCTCTTAGTAGTTAGTCTATTTTTGTTTGTGTGTATCCCCTTATGCAATGCATACAACAATTGGGAGATTGTTTGAGAAAGGTGCGTTGTACACCAAGTGCATAAAATATTTAAATGTTGTTGTAAGTTTTGGTTCACCTAGGGTGAGATTCCACACTTGATATCAAATCAATTTTCTCCTAGATAATGTTGTAACATTGGAATTGTAAATGTCTTGGGGTAACATAAGGACAAACAATAGAATAGAGGGAAAGCACATTGTGATTGCCTTGGAAGTTGGAACAACTCTTGGGGAAGGTGAAGAGTCATACCTAGGAACCTTGGGAGATGATACTTGGTTCATGGTTTTGATATTATGGTTTTAAGAAACCATTGTTGGTTTCTAGCTTCTCTCTTTCCTATATAAAGATTGATTCAGTTAGAATTTTGCATGTGATTTTGGTAGTAAGAAAGTGTTGTTGGAATTCATCCAAAATAAAGTTGTGATAGCATCCTAAGAAGGTATGACAATGGATGTGTAGTTACATGGTGTTGTAACCAATTTCCATATGCTTTTGGGTTTATCATAGCAAGGAGAGATATACATCGAGTGCATTGAGAAGATGTTTTCTACGAAAGTGGGTTGCTTTTAGGACATGTTCTCTAAAGGTGCACACTAAATTGAAATTGATAGCGTAAATAAATTGTTTGAGCACAAGTCAAATTCTCTTTATATTATAATCTTGTTCTTTAATCAATATAGAGTGGTGTTATATTTCTTTTTAGCTTTTTTTTTTTTAAATTGAAAAGGTTTCCTATAATAAATTTGATGTTTTCTATGTGTGTATGCTCAATATTGTGTTATTAGCTTTGTTGTCCATTTTATTGTTCGAGTTGGATTTGTTCTATTCAACAATTCTCTTCTCTTGTTGATTACACAAATGTGATGTTACAATACCAAGTCTTTGGTGTCATCGATTTTTTCACAAATGTGATGTTACTAATTTTTCTGATTTTGTACCTATCTCAAAAAATTATTAAACTATTGAAACTTTGGCTTTTGTTAGGAGGTCTTTTTCCTTTTGTTTGGAAGAAATAGTCTTTTCTTGTTGAAGTACAACAAGAAGTTATTAATAGGTAACTTGAAGAATAACAATTCTAAAGAAATTATGAATATAGATTGAATGCAAAAGATAGAACTTGGAGTATAATCATCACTCATTTATCTTCAACTTCTTTCTCCCCCTCAAATAGTTGGGTTTTGATAGCTACGAGTTGAAAAAAAACCTCTTCAACCTTCCCTCATCTAGCATTTTAGCATGTAGCTTCCCCATGAGATATAACACACATTCCTTATTTATGTTCAAACACACTCATCAGCATTTTTCAAGCTTTGTGAGAATCCTATATGTTTTGAATGTGTGTAACCATCTTGTTTTTGACTAATAGTGTAATGAGCATGAGAGACTTTCAATTTTGTCTAACCCATTGCTTGTCTTTTGCATAGCTCTAGTTGTCAGGTTGTCTAACTCAACAACATCCCTTATTTTCTTGAATAACAGTAATTTGGATCTAGCCATGTTTCCTTGTCTCTTTGGTATTACTAGTATTTGACCTCTATACACTGGTTGAATATAGAAAGCACTTCAATTTGGAAAGATAGACAAGACAACCAACAAAGGTACTTTCTTGGAAAAGTCTTAATGGAATATGAAGAGTATCTTCATGAGGGAATTTAGTATATAGATTTCCCATATTTCTTGAGTCAAAGAATGTCAATCCAGTGAAGAGATTGTGCTTGACTACAACTAAAATGAGTGCCTCCTGACCACATGGGAGCAATATTCTGGCCTTTATAAAGATAATATTTTATTTTGCAACGTGGGATCTTCTTCTTGTTGCATAGCTACAATCTCACCCAACAGAAGCATAAAACAAAATTTCATGTCATTTTGGTTCTTGCAACTCTATGCTTTACGGAAAGGAGTGAAGACTTGTCTATGTAAGTGGAAGGATCTTTCCTTGTGTCAAGCAGAGAAGAAGAATACATGAGGCATTTTGAATTCGTTGTGGAAATTAGTCACTATATTAACTGTGAAGGAGCCAAAATGATAGAATCTAGTACTAGATCTCATGACACTTCCAGTTTAAAATAGTTGTATCCATCACCTTATCATTGTATTCTCTACTAAGCCATAGGAAAATTATAGTAAAAATTTCATAAAGAAAAGAGTATGGATTTTATGTAAATCATTTATTGTTTTATCAATGGTTTTGTGCTTTTTGTTCAAGATTGTAAATGACCATAGTCAGTTAAGGTTTTAGTCGGTCGTAGCCTTATTTGGCCAAGTAAATAATAATGAATTAAATAATACTTGTGCACAATTAGTTTATTATGAGTGTTATCGGGAATTAACCCCGACAGTTGGGTAGTTGTGTAGTCATTGACAATGGTTGATATCTCAACCAACCTTGGCCAATTATATATTGGTTCAATACTTTGTAGTTAGGGACCCGACATTGTGATATTGTGATGTAATGCTGATATATTTAATGAATGGAAACAATGCTTTATTCTATGCAAGTCTGGTATGAATCTTATACTTTATAGTTGTTAAGTTATATTTTCGTTTACTCCATGTTTGTCTGAGAAATCACTTAGCGAGAAAACATTTGGCGTCGTTGCCGATTCGAAGTCAAGTTGGAAGGTGACGAGGAGTCGATGATGAATTGAGTTATCGGTGACAAATCCAATAGTCGATGACAAGTTGAATCGTCAACCAGATTGAATAGTTGATGACGAGTGGGGGAGACAATGATGATGGCATCATAATGGGTCAGCCTGTTCAATCCAGCAAAGAACCACAACCCATAAGAGAAGTAGAAAGAATAGAAGAACAAATACAAGAGAAATGTACAAAAAGTGGCAGTGAAGACATCGGGCGAGAATAAAATGATCAGGAAGATGATCTAACACAAGACCTAGCATACTTGTGGAGCTTAGCAGTAACACAGCACATCAGGAATGAAGCCAACCACAAGAACATCCCGGAAGAGATAATTGCATAAAACCTAGATGTCAATAGGGAGGTTGAAAATCTTCTCAATCGCATGCCTAGACCATTGCCACGAAACTTTTTAATTCTGCAAGACCTCCGTAAAGAAAGGGATAGAGAGCAGCGTCGACAACAAATATTGCAGAGATATGAAGAACGTATGAAACGTGAAGAAGAGGAGTACTACACTAACCATTGTCAGATGCCTTACAATTAATGCCCGTACAATTGTCAATTAATGCACATACATCTCAATAAAGACAAGAACCGAGTACCAAGCGGGCAAGAAACACGTGAGGAAAGAGTACGAAGATCATTGAGATTAAAGGAACAAGAGAACCGAAGGAGACTGAAACAAATTGTTGAGGAAGCGGATGAAGACCTTCATGAAATAAATCAAGATACTATTGGGTTGCACCAAAACCTCGTCGAGGAAATTGACAAAGGAACTTTCAGGACACTGGTGACAAATAAAGAAAAGAAGAAAATAATGAAGAGGAATTGACATAAGAGCTTGAAAACAACATACGCCGCATTCAAGATTTGTCCATATCAGACGACAAAGGGTTGAGGATTGGAGGACTTGAACCCAAGATCCCCGAGCAGAGGGAGTACCGAATGAACCCCAGGAGACTCAAAGTGTAGAGGACATTGAGAAGGGATGTGGGGAAGATCCATACGTGGCTGACAGTGCAAGAGAGGCACTGAAACATCTTGGAAGAACTAGTCCAATCAGGTCTAACACACAAGGAGGGCATTGGGGAAGAAACATGGTGACTCCACCAGCCAACGAGAGGCAGACGTTGCCGAAGTTCATGGGGAATGGGTTAGAGGATCCAAGACGGCATTGCAAGACTTGCAAGACAATATGGATAGCCAATGGGTGGAAGATGAAGACTATTGGTTGAGAGTGTTCCCAACAACGTTGAGGGGCATAGCCATAGACTGGTACACAGAACTTGAAGTAGCAAATAAAGCCTCATGGAAAGTACTGAAGAAGGCATTTAAGAACTAATTCAAACTTCTTAGGGATGACAATGAAATTGTACCAGAGATCTACAACATGAAGCAAGGAAAGCACAAGAACATGTGAGACTATAATCACAGGCTCAAGGAGTTGTTGGTGAAACTGGAGACTCAGCCAACCGACAGTTTGAAGAAATGATGGTTCATCGAAGGGTTTCTCTTGTCGTTGAAGAAGAAAATGAAAGTTGTATCTCCGTCATCGTACACCGAAGTGTACAATCAGGCAATGGATATAGAAAGTGAGAACAAAACATCCTCCAAAGGGAAGAGGAAGACGGATGATGAGGAGAGTACAAACGACAACAGTGATGGTGAGTCAAAAACTGTCCAAGCACTAAGGAAAGACATGATGCGGATGATGAAGGAATTGAAGGCTGACAAAGAAAGTATGAAAGAAGCCAAAGAGTTGTGGTACACCGATTGTAATGGGGAAGGACACACAAAAGCAAATTGCCCGAAGAAGCTGTTTTGCAATATCTGCCAAGTGATGGGACATTCCATCAAGGAATGCCAATACAAGCTAAAAACAAGGAGTATGCAAGTGCTCTTCATACAAGGAGAGTAGTCAACCCCACCAAACACACCACCGAAATCCCAGAACAACTCCAATGCGTCCCCTGGAGGATATCAGAATAATAGAAGTAACAACAACAATTCTAGAAGCAAAATACAATATGATAGCAAAGGGAGGCCCATGATACAATGCTAAAAGTGCAACGAATGGGGCCATTTTGCCAAGGAATGCCAGAATGGTCAAAGTTCAGGGGGAAGACTGTGCAAATGGTGTGGACCGAGTGATCATGAAGACAACGACTGCCCCAAATAGAAAGGCATCAATATGTTAAATGTAGAGGAGTAGAGCCAAGAAGTACTGGTGGTCACCACTAGAGTACAAATAAAGAAGGTTGTCTACCCAGATCCACGTACGGAAAAGCAAAGAATAAAAGAAGCAAATGCAGAAGTGGAGCGGGCGATGACGAAGGAATAAAAGATCGCTCTAGAAACCCCAAGTACCTCCTAGTGGTCAGAAGCAGAAAATAATATCATAGGGCAAGTACTGCAGACCACTGTACCCATCAAGGTGACCGACCTTCTTCAGGCTATGCCACAACTTGGAATGGCAATCACGAATGTAGTCAGTGATGACCAACGACAGAGACTGGAAGGCTGAAGGAAGGAGTTAATGGCAAAACCACCACCGCAAGGTGAACAAGCCATCGACCCAATGTTGGTGATGGTAAACATCGGGAAGAGGCTGACAATCATACAAATGGAGATTGGAGGGAAAATCCTAACAAACACAATCATCGACGGAGGGTCGGAAGTCAATGTACTAACCGAAGACACATAGAAGAGTCTTGGGAAACCTACACTTTGGCGACCAACATTCCAATTGGTGGGCATCAACCAGCATGGCATCAAGCCATTGGAAACACTGATGTCATAGAAGGTGGCGATTGAGACACAATCGTTCTTGCTAAACTTCGAGTCATCCCGGTGCAGAAAAAGGCGTACAATGCGTTGCTCGGAAGAGGATGGCTGGTGGCAGCTAGAGAAGATCATAACTGGAAGAGAAACACGTTGTCCATAGAGAGCAATAGAAGAAAGTATTGTTGGCAAGAGACACTATATGGATTCATTATTGTTGTCATTGATGGCAACAAAGTTCATCCCACACATCCGCAAGACATGGTGTGTCTCTACCGGAAGTTAGAGTGAAGAATGTTGTGGTCCGGTAAACAAGAACAGAGCTTGTGGCAAGGTCCGACAGACAGGTCCGGATCTCTCAGAGGAAGTATCTTGGTGAAGTGCGGATTTGGGAAAGTCAAGAGGACTACCTTGAGTAATAGATTCCAAGGATTTAGCCTCTGGTGATGGACAAGGAAAATGATATGAACAGTTGAGTACCGGATTCCTGAGTGACAGTATGAACAGAGGAAGAACTGACTGACAGAACAACAGATTACTTTCTGGATGTGTTCCTGATGGTGGTAATGGTTATGAAGACATGAATTATGTTTGGCCGACATGATTAATGATTTCTACAAGTATATGCTTGATCCGCATTACTTGATGTGCAAGGATTCAGCCGACAGAACAGAGTTTGTGAGAAGATTGACTGTTCCAGGTGCCGACTAGAAAGGTGATGAAATTACTTGTGCGGATATATATACCCAATGGATTTAGTTGTGAGAAGTGTGAAGGTGATATGTAATATGCGAATAAAAGCAGAGCAGAGCAGAAACAATAAGGAAGGTCCGGTATGTGAAAGGAAAGCAGCTTAAGAGAAGAAGAAAGATGAAGTGCAGCAGATCAGTGTACTGAGCCTAACCAGAACTGAACTCCAGCATATGTGGATGCTTCCAATCAATTCAAGTATTGTATAACATTCTTTTGTAGACAGTGTGTCTCCTTGTAGGCAGTATGCCTCCTTTGTGAGCAGTGTGCTCGGGCAGTGAGCCCTAATTGGCAAGTGCCACTTTATATTTCCTTATTCTTCTAACAGAGAATAATCTTTGGGTTAATCACCCCATGGTTTTCTCCCTTAACAGGGTTTCCACGTCAAAATACTGTGTCATGTGTTTTTCCATTTCATGGTAATGTTTGCTTGTTTGAATTAATGTTGCATTGAGTAATAAGAAAGTACAGAAAGAAGAAATAATTAGGATAACTGATTCACCCCCTCTCAATTATCAACAATTGGTATCAGAGCTAAGTTCCTCCTAATAGAGCCTAACAGCTTGAGGAAGATCTGGGAGTTAAAATGGATGCATAAGGTTTAAGGGAGCAACTCAAGACTGCCCTTAAGGATCTCGAACAGTCAAACTCTGAAGTCAATGAATTAAAGGAAAGACTCAAACAGGCTGATGAATTCATGAGAGAACTAAAAGACAAATTAAGTCTCTCTATGAAAAAGAGAAAGGAGCTGCTTCAGCAATTGGCAAGACAAGGTGAAGAAAGTAATACAAATGAAGAGCTGACTAAGAAAACCAAGTTATGTGAAAAGTTATCAAAAGAAGTCATTATGGTAAGACATGAAATGGAATTAGGAGTTATAAAGTTTACTCAAGAGATTGAAGAGAAAAGAAAAACTAAAGACAATCTAAGACAATCTCTCAAAGAGAAATCAAAATATTGCCACCAGATGGATAGAATTATCAAACATTTTGAATCTGATCTTGAAGATGCTAAAGATAATGAAGAAAAACTTGAGAATCAAATTGTCTCTCTCAAAAGGGATCTTCAAACAACAAATGAATATAAAGAGAAATTCAAGATAAGTTCTGCTCAACTTGAAGTTCTTCTTGGAAGTCAAAAGAGGGCAGATGACAAGTGTGGTTTGGGATATGAGAAAGAAGAAAGCTCTGGATCCAGTCAGAAGAATTATAGATCAGAAAATCCAAGGAACAGGCCTAGAAGGCCTCCGGTAAGACAGTCCAATGCTCAAAGATATCCATCCTTCAATGGATACTGCCACAACTACAATCACTTTGGTCACAAAGCTAATCAGTGCAAAAAGAGAATGAATTAGACTAATTCATCCTTCTCTGGATAGTGTTTTAACTGCAAAAGGTATGGTCACAAGTCTCATGAATGCAGAAATATGCAAATAAACAAATCATTCAATGGTAGATGCTTTGCATGCAATAGAATAGGTCATATGGCTAATCAATGTAGATCAAGAGGATATCAGTCAAATATGCAAAGAAATGTTGTTTGCCAAATCTGTAATAGGTCTGGTCATAATGCAAAAGCCTGCAGAAGCAAGAATCAGGACAAAAGAGGTCCGGTATATAATCAAAATCAAGATAAGGGTAAACAAAAAATGAACGCGGATGAAGTTAGGAATGAGATGAACAAGATTTGGGTGAAGAAAAGTTTAGAGAATGTAGAGGTTGGATCCGCACCAGACTCTGGTGCTGATATTCCTTCCGAAAATTAAAAGGTGAGCTCTGGCTCAGGGGGAGTCACAAAGAAAACCTTATTCCCCCCGCCAGTTAAGTGGTGCCTGAAATTTGCACATGAGAAGCTGCGGATCAAAGGGTTTCTAGAAAAACATGTAAAGAAGATCAAGCAAAGATCTAAGAGATCCGCAAGAAGATTTAAAAAGTTCAATTCCTTCAGAATTGGTCCAGTTAAGCAAGTCTTCCTAGTAAAACAGGTTTCTCACAAGATTGGCCAGGTATGAATCCAAATTGATATAGCTTGATCTGCGGATACATAAGATGATCAGAAGGCCAAGTGGATATGATGATTCATCACTAACATCGATCACAAGGGAATCATAATAATCCGGATGAGTTTCTTCCTTGAACAAGGAAAAACTGGCAAACCGGAATGAATTAGGTTGCGCATTTATTGCAGGGTGAAAATTAGGGCTTCTCGGAATAAGAGTTCATCTGTCTGTCATTTACACACTTGTACACTCACATGTGAAGAAGAAAGAAAAGGAGCTCTGCAAACAATTTCTCCCAAAAGATCAAGGCAACTCTTCATACAGCACTATTCGGATTTCTTCGTGTGCCCTAACCTGCGTAAAAGGTATTTATCATTCTTGATATCCTTCAGTAAGATTGTTTGATGATGGCTACTCTGAATATAGTAAAGATCTCTGATAGACCTTGGCCCTCATTTAAGAAACATCCATATAAATCCTTGGAGGTAGATCCCCTAGGTCCATTTTCCAATGTTCCGCATGGTGTGTTGCACACCGAAGATATTAGGGTTTATATACATGGAAATGTTGAAGAGTTTGGGGAATTCAAACTAAGAGATATCTATCACAAACAACTATTAGATGATTCATTTGAGCTCAAACCCGAATACATTGGCCTCTGGAACAAGCACTTTGCACAATACATACATTTCCCCTGTTTTACGGAGAATGAATGGGTTAGGTACATCTTGAGCAGAATACATGACAATTTCATGTGGTTAAATGGACCATTCAAGATCACTAAAGATGCCATCAGGGCAGTTACCGGATTACATTCATCCGGTGGGATTCCTGTTCTTAAATCTGTAAAGAACCAAACTGTGAGTGATGCTACCGGATCTAAGTTTGACAAAAGAGCAATGACAGTAGATGACATCACTGATCCGGATGTCAAGTTTGCTTCCATGATCATTGGATATAAGATATATCATTCTAGCAGGGAAAATTATGTGCCTGGAACTGCCATCTATATAGCTTATGAAATGTTAAGAAAGGATGCAGACTATGATCTCTGTCAGCTTCTACTAAACCAACTCTTAGAGAATCTGCAGAAAATCAAGAAAGATAAAAAGAATTCATTCAAGTATGGTGGATTAATTTTGTGCTTATTCTTCTACTTTATGAATGAGCTTCCCGGATCTAATGGCTGGATATGGGAGAGTGATAGGCCAGTAGCTATTCAAATCAGAGATTATCTACATGGACTTGGTGATAACCAAGCACAAAATACAGCTCTGTGGGGATACTTTAAGAACTTTCAAAACATGATGCAAACAAGAGAAAGGATTCCCCAGTCCCTTGTTGAGAAGTACAAAGACACAGTCTGCTTTATGGTAGAGACTGATCAGTGCCTAATGGAGGCAGTAGAACCAAGGACAGTCTAGATCATGCCCATGGGGTATGAAGTGGATGAACAGATTGTGGAGCTACATGTTCAAAACATGCTAAGTCAGCCTAAAGATCCAAACGCAGAAAGGTTTGGAACCTTTGAGGAGCTGAGTATAAAAATCCATGTTGAACTCAGAGAACCAGAGATCAAAAGGAAGGTAAGAAAATAAGTAGAACATATTGCACAAGGCCTTGGGATCTCAATGGAGGCATTTGATGCTCACAGGAAGAAGAGGGAAGAGGCTGAGGAAGAGAAGAAGAGGGCAGAAAAGAAAGGTGAGGAAAGTGTTCCGGTAGAAATCTCCACCCGGACTAGATCTTCAAAAAGATCTGCACCTACCACTGCCAAAAGCTCAAGGGCATCTAAACTGGAAGCACAATCATCCGGCAAAAGAGAGAAGAGAACAAAGACAAAAGCTGCAAGAGCTTATGTCAATCAAAGGGATGAAGAGGAGACTGAATCTGATGAAGAAATCAGGAAAATGAAGAAACAGAAGAAACCATCTGGTGAACACTCTACCGGTAAAGGAGAAGAAGAGAAGGAAGAGGAATATGTTGAAAAACCCACTCTTTCCTTAGATGTTGTAATGAAAGCAGTCACTGTGGATGGGAACCTGCAACCCTTGACATAATTCTATGATGCATATAATAAAGCAGATAAAAAGATTCTAGAGGAAGCCACAGTTAAGTTTCTAAATACTTACAATAAAGCTTTTATTGAAATTATCTCGATAATTCCCAAAAGCTTAGAGAAAAGACTTGAAATAAGGAAGAACAATGCTAGAGCAAAAGATCTGGAAATCCGGGAACAGATAGCTACTCAGCTATATCCTTCAATTGATTCCAAGATGATGAATATGGTATTCAAGGATTGTAAAGATCAATTTAGGAGCAAAGCAAAGATGAATCAACTTATGCTTAGAGAAACTGACAAAGTTGGAAAGGAGACAGAAGAGATCCTCCGGAATGCATTCAAAAGGTTCAACATTCCTATTATAGAGGACTTGGGTGTAGAAACAACTATGGACTTAGAATCCTCTGCTCCGGAAGAAGTGGCCCCTGAATAGACTAACACTTCTCCTCCGGTTTCCCCTATAGTCTTCGGATCTAAAGGAGAAGAAAAATCACAGGAGAAGGAAGCAGAGGTAAAAGAAAAAGGAGATGACAGTGCTAAGGTTGCAGAAGGAGAGAAGACTTCAACAGAGAAAACCACAACTGCTAGTGGTGGGAATGTAGAAGGAGAGAAAACTCCAAAGGACAGCTCAAAGACTGTAGAAGAAAAGAAACATTTGTCTCCGGCAAGAGACACTGCACAAACTATCAAAGATTTCCTGATCAAAGAAACAATGGAGATTGATGAACCGGAGCTTCTACAAGGTCCATTCAATTTTGATTCTCTTTCTCCGGTACAAACAATGAAGATAGCTTCATTTGCAAATGCTAAGGCTAATGAAAAACTCCTAAAGTCTCATATGGAAGACTGTGAGTTGATAGAAGCTGCATCCGGAGTGCTGGAAAAGATCATGCCATCTTTTCAGAAGGACCCCACAGCCTCCTCTTCCGGTAATTTCAAAACCTTAGTCAGCAGTGTTAGTACACATTTTGATTCTCTAGAAAAATCAGCTGAAGAAAAGGTCCGGAAGGAGTTTTTGGATAATAGATTCACAGAGATACAAGGATTAATCACTAATGATAGGAGAAATATGAGTATTGGGATAAAGAGCTTAGAAAATGCTCTTAAGGATGGCGGTGAAATATACAAATTTTGTATCTCCTGGTCCAAAGCAACAGTAGAGATTGAGAAGAAAATAAAAGAGCAAGAGGATAAACTACTAAGTTTGTCTCAAAGTTTTGATCCTCTCTCTTCCTCCATAGTAAATCAAGAGTGTCAAACTATTGCAATCACAAATGCAATAAAGAATTTTGAAAAGGAAAGGAAGAACATAATTAACCGGATGAGTGAACTTAGAAGGATTATTATCCCTAAGTTAGAGGCCATGCATGAGGCCATAAATGATGCTCAAATTACAGCCCGGACCAATGATCCGACAGATCTAAAGAAGGTTGAAGCATTTGCATTCCTGTTGAGTGGGCATATCTCAATTTTAGACAGGATGAAGTAGAGTTGGGCGACAGACGTTGTACAGCTGAAGACAACTTTTGCAGACATACTTAAGTATATGTAAGTATGCCATATGTATATACTTATGCGGCTAAGTATAATAAAGTTTTTGAAAATTTTGGTGTGCGGACCCTACCCTTTGCCATTGATGTCAAAGGGGGAGTGAAGAGCAGTGAAAAATGAGGAATCCAACTAAGGGGGAGCTCCGGAAAATATATATAAAGACAGAGCATCAGCCAAGGGGGAGCATAGTGTATACACTTAGTCATTTTTCACTAAGTGTTGCCATCAATGCCAAAGGGGGAGATTGTTGGCAAGAGACACTATATGGATTCATTATTGTTGCCATTGATGGCAACAAAGTTCATCCCACACATCCGCAGGACATGGTGTGTCTCTACTGGAAGTTAGAGTGAAGAATGTTGTGGTTCGGTAAACAAGAACAGAGCTTGTGGCAAGGTCCGACAGACAGGTCCGGATCTCTCAGAGGAAGTATCTTGGTGAAGTGCGGATTTGGGAAAGTCAAGAGGACTACCTTGAGTAATAGATTCCAAGGATTTAGCCTCCGGTGATGGACAAGGAAAAAGATATGAACAGTTGAGTACCGGATTCCTGAGTGACAGTATGAACAGAGGAAGAACTGACTGACAGAACATCAGATTACTTTCTGGATGTGTTCCTGATGGTGGTAATGGTTATGAAGACATGAATTATGTTTGGCCGACATGATTAATGATTTCTACAAGTATATGCTTGATCCGCATTACTTGATGTGCAAGGATTCAGCCGACAGAACAGAGTTTGTGAGAAGATTGACTGTTCCGGGTGCTGACTAGAAAGGTGATGAAATTACTTGTGCGGATATATATACCCGATGGATTTAGTTGTGAGAAGTGTGAAGGTGATATGTAATATGCGAATAAAAGCAGAGCAGAGCAGAAACAATAAGGAAGGTCCGATATGTGAAAGGAAAGCAGCTTAAGAGAAGAAGAAAGATGAAGTGCAGCAGATCAGTGTACTGAGCCTAACCGGAACTGAACTCCAGCATATGTGGATGCTTCCAATCAGTTCAAGTATTGTATAACATTCTTTTGTAGACAGTGTGTCTCCTTGTAGGCAGTATGCCTCTTTTGTGAGCAGTGTACTCGAGCAGTGAGCCCTAATTGGCAAGTGCCACTTTGTATTTCCTTATTCTTCTAACAGAGAATAATCTTTGGGTTAATCACCCCGTGGTTTTCTCCCTTAACAGGGTTTCCAGGTCAAAATACTGTGTCATATGTTTTTCCATTTCATGGTGGTGTTTGCTTGTTTGAATTAATGTTGCATTGAGTAATAAGAAAGTACAGAAAGAAGAAATAATTAGGATAATTGATTCACCCCCCCTCTCAGTTATCAACAAGTATGTGATCAACCTGATAAATCAAACAGTAAGTGAAGAATTGGCATCGTCAGATTCAGAATCTAAAGGAGGATGTGGAATGGAGGAAGAAAGGGGAACTATAGAACCGAACGACAAAGGTATTCTAGACCTCCATGAATGTTTGGAGGACGAGACAAGTTCACTAAATGGATTATTCCATTGGTAGATGGAGGACTATGAGGTATTATAGCAAGATTGTAACATGTTGCAAATCAAAGAAACGAAAGGGGAAGAAGAAGATGGAGCATACAAATCAAAGAGTTTTTTCTACCGACGGAAAAAAATCATCTGCCGAGGGTTGTACGAGGTTTTTAAGGAAAATTTGAAAACTGCCATATGAAGTCTGGAGTTTCTACCGCCGTATGAAATATGGCCGTACGAGTCTGAAGTACTTGTCAATCTCCACTGTCGTACGAACCATCCTTGGTTGTACCATACGAGTCTTGCCATACGAGTTGTGGAAACATCGTACAACTCCATTCTAAGCCAGCCGTATGAGTCAAAATCCCCCAGAGTTGTGTTTTTCTCAGCTGACCGTATGAATTGGATTTTTCCAAGTTTTGCAAGCCATATGGATCCTCAGGAAATCTTATTGTACAAGTATCATCATTTCCTCGTCGTATGAATCTGCTCCCCTCATCGTACGACCAACAACTTTCACCCTTCCTACACCGTCAGTTGGTATATCGCCAGTTAGTACACCGCTGGTCGGTACATCACTAGTTATTACACCACCAATTGGTACACCGAGCTAGTCGGTACGCCACCAATTAGTACATCGGCCCCAGTCATCACAACATCGGCGCCAGTCACAGCATCAACGCTGTCGGTATCAGACACCACATGGGCGCTGACCACAGCAGTAGGATCAGTGACATCATGGGGGACGATCATACAGGTGGCTACAATCACACCATCTATTGTAGTTATAGTGACAACATCAACACTAGCAATGTCAAGCATATTGTCAGGCGAGTTGTCCAGTGCAGCGTCCGGGCCGCTAGCCTCATCAGCTGGACTGCCAGTACCATCGGCGAGACCGCTAGGAGTAGCGTAGATCGACAGTTGGCTGAGCACAGTCGGCTTCACAGTGGAGGTGCCCGAGTTTCAATCACCAATCCTTTCAGAGACTTTGGCTGAGGGTCAGGATGAGGGTTGCACACTAAGAGTAGGGAGAGTGTGGACATGTAGTAGAGTTTCATCGCCATGATGATAGAAGGCGAGGGTATGCAACATGACATCCTGCCAGGCGATGCTGAGCAAGGGATAGTGGAGACACAACCACCCGCAACCATCTAGGAGATTGGGGGACCATCACAAGAGTCTCTCATGGCAGCCAGGGGTTCACCACCTCCCACACCATCAGGCGAGGAGGAGGAGTCCGGTGGGTCAAAGGGATTAGCATTGGAGATGTCTAAGCCCGATGCTTCCGATGCACTGGGGACAGTACAGAGGTATGTCAAGGACCTTCAAAGCGTAGTAGCGGTCATGCATCAGGTGGGAGAAATATCGAAACAACTCAAAATTGGCTGATCACCCATAGTGCATAGGAGGTCCAAGCAAGAGTTTGCATGATATTTTACCACCAAGGGATGGCCAGAAGTAGAGACATGTGCAATGGTAAAGGCATGGCGGGGAGCATGACCATTGATTGCAGGGAGGGATGGTCAGGTGATAGCAGCTTTGTTTAGCATTGAGAGGGCTTTTCGAGATGTTTTTCACCTAATGAAACATTAGAGGTAGCAACAAAGGTAGCCATGCAGGAAAAGGATGAGGCCCTTTCAGGGAGCACAGAAGATGAAGTAGTAGTTGGCTGGGCATATGCAAAAGTTTCAGGAACAGTTGGCTCAGCAAACTTAAATTAGCAGTACAGAGTGAGCTCGAGCATTGGCCTTAGAGGCCAAGGTGTCAGAGATAGAAAGCGATGCAGGTCAGAAGATGGAGGTGGACCAGGTGAAACACCAAGTGATGGAGGTTGCGCGCATGGTGAAGGCAGCTAGGGAATGTGAGATTGTGGCCGAACACCAATTACGACTGTGTACAGAGGAGGTCTGGAGATTACGGGAGCTGTGGTCGCCAACGTCCACCCTGACATCCTCGATCCATCCAAGGATGTCTCCACACCCCCCTTCTTCTCAGTAGTTCACTTTGTTGGTCACTCATCCCCAGGTTTTGTTGTTATGTCGTTTGAAAGACGACTTGTTTTGTGGGGGAGATGATGTAAACGGCCATAGTCGTTTAGAGTCATAGTCAACCGTAGTCTTATTTGGCCAAGTACATAATAATGAATTAAATAATACTTGTGCATAGTTAGTTTATTATGAGTGTTATCGGGAATTAACCCTGACAGTTGGGTAGTTGTGTAGTCGTTGTCAACAGTTGGTATCTCAACCAACCTCGGCTAGTTATATATTGGTTCAATACTTTGTAGTTAGGGACCCGACATTGTGATATTGCGATGTAATGTTAATATATATTCAATGAATGGAAACAATGTTTTATTTTGTGCAAGTCTGGTATGAATCTTATGCTTTATAGTTGTTAAGTTATATTTCCGTTTACTCCATGTTTGTCTGAGAAATCACTTAGCGAGTAAACAAGGATGGTGTCAATGAACACAACTTCAAGATCATATTTTAAGGTGAAGGTACAAAATAATTGCATTTTATATACACAAATAGATTATAAGGATCAGGTTAGTATAAAAAATGTTAAAACTTTCATTTTCATTTGTATATATATCAAAGCTTCGATACAAGACTACTTTATCACAAAAAATAAATGGACATCAAAAGCTTATCAAATATATATATTTATTAACATTTTTAGTAGATTTTAACTCTTTCTAGAACACCATAAAACTTTGCCACAATTTCATCTTAGACTACTACTTTCTTGAGCACCAGAAACAGAGATTTTATCATTCTGATCTATCCTTATAAACATTTGTACCTATTGAAAACTTTGCTGTTCCCAGTCAAGCTAATGCCTTCATTATAATTCCCCCAAATACTAATGGTTTAACATTCACAAGTGATTTAAGTAAATAAATCTATAAAATATCTTCTTATAAGTGCCAATTACTTGTGACTGGCTTAAACCAAGGTGCATGGCTGTGTTAAATTTCCCCATCCCATAATTCTTCAACAGTCTTGTAGGGGCTGGTTGTACTATTAACAAAATCCTCCCCACGCATTGATTTACACTGTTCAAGCTTGCTAATCTTGTCATGATCATCCGGAGTCAAAGACCAATCAAAGATTTGGAAATTTTCAGATATTCTACCTGTGTTGTAGCTCTTAGGCAGCACACTCGCTCCCTGCTCTACCCCCCACCTTAACATAACCTGCAATTGCACACCACCAATCTAAGTTTCTAATTAATGTGCAAGCAAAAATTCCAAAATAATCGAATATGAACAAAGAAATACCTGAGCTCTAGTCTTTCCATGCTTTTGGGCAATTTCTAGAATAAGGGGGTTATCCATCACCAGATTAGAACCCCAGGGAGTATTTGGAGCTCCCAGAGGAGACCATGCACTCACATGAATGTTATGCTTGCTGCAACACTCTCTCAACTTCTTTTGCTGCCATAGTGGATGCATCTCCACCTGTGATTCCATACCATAATCATCATACACTTAATGCAATTCAATACAACCAAATTACTAGACCAAGTAATGTTTGTGAGTCGAGAGAAGGCTTGGTGAAATGGACTAGAAAATGGGAAATCAGAGGCAGATTTGCTTGAAATACCATTAGGTACTCTGGACTTGCAAAAACTGAGGTGATAGATTTAATTGAAATAGCATTAGGTACTCTGGACTGGTAAAAACTGAGGTGATAGATCTAAGCTCTCTAGCAGGGTTTTGGTAAGAAAATGAGATTCTATCAATGTGATATGAACACACTAGTCACATATACATACACAAAATTATCTCCAACAAAATGTTCACATTTATAAAAGATATAATTAGTTCATTAGAATGGTTTCATTTTAAGGTTTAATTTATAATTTTTCTTCTTTGTTTTCTTTATTGTTCTCTTGTGTCCTCATTGACATCTCTTAGATTTTTATACTGTGTTACATTTGCAATTTGATTATCCTTTTCTTTCATCTCGATTCTTGATGGTGAATTATGAAGTGTGATCCAAAACACCAATACAAAAAAATTACAATTTTTCCAGAAATTTTTACTCAAATCTTATGGACGGTGAAAACCTCAAATACACTAAATTTATAATTAGTCACTTCTTGTTAAACTCACATTCTGCAACAGTTGAAACTGAAACGGGACATGATCAACTATAGACCAAGAGGAACATCTACAGAACTTTTGAAACAAAGAGAAACTGTAGATAAAAAGAATCCATACAACTTTGCTGCGCTACCAATATGAATGTATGAGCTAAAAGAGAAGGAAGACTTGACTAGTCTAGATAACTTATTGAGTCTGTCCCTGAATAGAGAGTCATTGAAGACGCTAGGAACATGTTTAAAAAACAAAACAAAAAAAAAAATACAATGAACACAGATAGCCCTTGGGTCAGATGCAGACCAAGCTTCTAAAAAGAAAAATACATTTGTGGAACTCTTTACCTGATCAACAGCAGGGGGAATCTTGGCATAGCTCAGTAAGTCTTCAATTTTTTTAGAGGAAAAGTTACTAAGCCCAATGGCTTTGGTAAACCCCATCTCCATGCACTGCTCCATTCCCTGCCAAGTAGACTTTATATCTAAGGGCAAAAAGTCTTCTTCTTTGAGCAGGGAAAGTGGAATCCATGTTCTCAGCTTGAGAGGCCAGTGGATAAGGAATAGATCCACATACTCTAGTTGCAAATTCCTGGATATTATAAATGATTTGCAATAAGGAGGTATACAAAACAGAGAAAATAGAAGGCTGAATTTGTAAAAAGAAAACCATACTTTAAACTATCCTTGATTGCAGCAACTGGGTCATCGTGTTCCGTATTATTTAGTTTAGTGGTGACAAAAACATCTTCTCTGCTGACAAGCCCACTCTGAAAAGCTGAATTCAGAGCTTCCCCTAGTGCATGCTCTGACCCATAAACCCTTGCCGTGTCAAAGTGTCTATAACCAACCTATAGAGAGAGTATTTAAAAAAGAAAAAAAACCTTCAGATGATCATAATAGGTCAATTGGACTGCCCAAGAAGAGCTCATACCTTATCTAGTTAAAAAATCTCTACCCACAACGTAAAATAATATCTTAAGATAGAATAGAGCATAACATCAGTCACAGACAGCCATAACTGACCTAGAAATGAATAAACTACTACAGTGAAATAGGTAATTAAGACATTTAATAGAGTGAAAATTGAAATGGGTACCTGAAGAGCAGCAGTCACGGCTGCTTTAATCTCCTCCTCATTCTGATTGATGGCTGCAGTCCCCAGGCCAATTAATGGAATCCGGGCTCCTGTATTAAGCTCAACACTTCCCCCTGCAATTCCCATGATGTCCCCTGCAAGCATTCAAAGAGATATCTATTGACTCCATGTTACCAAATTTTAATTAGTATGTGGTTTGCATCATTTATGATTCAATTCACTGTGTGGCTCCAAATTTCATTACTTACCTTTGCAATTTTTTTGGAAGAAAGCCACTGTAGGAATAGGTAATTGATGTGGAATGAAGAAAAGATGGTTTTGAAGTGCGTTCCCTTTGTGAACAAGAAGGCTGACTTGGTGAGTCAACGTTTAAAAATTGTCCAAAAATTGTGCACAACAGTCGCAAGACGATTAAAACTATTTCATCCGATTTTCTGTCGCCGCTTTTTCGCTGTCCGATCATGGCATTGTCCTTTCTCCGTCGTCCTCGGTCAAAAGCCCTAGATATCTGCAGTGAGCACGGCCTCGGTCAAAAGCCCTTTTCTAAACTCGTTGGTTGTTTTCACGCCGGGAAAAAAATCGTGTCAGAAAAAGTCTGATGTCGTTTAAATGTCCCCGCCGGATAACGGATGTTGCGAGGATAATTTCGAAATCTTCAAATGACCAATTCAACTAAATATAATAATTTCCCGGTCCGCCAATGCTTTTTAATTATTTGTTCTGTGACGTCTGTCCGTGACTCCGCAATGTTGCGTGAAGCCCACGAATATGAATTATTAATTAAATTTTACTATTTTGTATTTGACCGTCACATATCATTTTATTAGGGCAAACTTCTTCCTTCGTTATTGAAAGATCACGTTATGGGTGTTTACCATTTGTAGGGTTGGGGGATTCTCCCATGTAACTTTTAAGGGTTTCCACATTAACTCACATAATATAGTTATCACCACGCTCAATTTAATATTTTAATTAAAAAATTATAGGGTTTTACTTTAAAAAAATTAAATTATGTTATAATCAATAAAACTAACTTCATTTTTGAATTAACTTACATAGAATATTTAATAGTATATTATTATACTTATTGTACAATGTTAATTTATTAGCTTACTTATTATATTAACTTTTAAATTATAGAATATTACATGTTTACTAATTTTAAATATATATTTAAATAATTACTAATTATTATATACTTATACTATATTTATATTATTAATCAATTAAAAAAAAAATTCTTAATATTATATAATAATTTACAATTTAATTTAATATAAAATTATAATTATAGAAATAATATTTATTTAAATTAATAATTAAATATGTAAATAAGGTATAAATTAATAGGACAAATAAAATTAAAATATAATAATTTACAAATTAATATTTACCTTTTTCCATTTTGGTTTGGCATTTTTTTGGCCTCTTCGTGCTCTCTTTCTCATTTTAAAGCTATATAATAGTATCCTTGTTTCAAACGCTGCCCCCATTTATTGACTTGCATTAAGTATCATATTTATCACCATTTGAATCAATATATAATTTAATATTTATTTTCATTTGACAACCCTATTTTAACATGGCAATGCCTATTTAGCAAATGCATGTGATAATAATTAGTATTTTTTTTAAAAAATAGTTTTTATATAAAAGATTAAAGAGGCTCAAATAACTACTTAGCAAAAGTACAATAGTTATTTGAGCCTCTTTAATCTTTTATATAAAAAATATTTTTTTAAAATTACTAATTAAGTATGTAAAGTAAAGTTTTTATCTTACTCTCTTATATATATAGGATATTAAAAGGAACTTAATCTATATTAAATTTATTTAGGACACTGTATCTTTGGTTATTGTCTCCTATATTCTTATACTATTGTAAAGGCAGTATAATCGAGGGGGTCGATCTAAGAGAACACAACCATTGCATTCTAGCAATCTCTTCGAGTTATTTTTCAATATTGTTAGTCCTTATGTACATAAGAAATATCAAAGTTTCAGGTGTCATAGATCCAAATGGTAAACACATTCTTTAGATCAAGAGCATCTATTTTATAATACCAAGGTGATCAAATTGTATGTGGTATTAGGTTTATTTATTCATCATAGTTCCCACATCTAACTGCCCAATCCTTCTTAATTAATTTTTAGTATTCATTTTAATTGCAACATTTATTTACCTCTCTGATTAACCTAGGTATACACCCTCTGGTATACTATACACATAGTAAAAGTAAAAGGATGGTGGGCCTTGCTCAAACTCTTTAAGATTCCACTATCAACCAACAAGGTGAACTTTTTCTAGATCGGTACCCTAACAAAATTTAAAATTTTATTTAGGTGGACAAACCCTATCCTTATTTCTGTATGATGTTGAACTAACATCTGTGAATTCAAAGTACCTTTCAGTTTCAACTAGAGAACATGGCTACATGCATAACCTTCCTATGAATAATTATTTCCAAATTCTACCTTTACCACCCATGACAATTGAAGAGACATTTCCTAAAACACAAAATCATTAGTCAACATGGGATTACAAAACTAAGTTTAACTGTATAAACATAGTGGCAAAAAGTGTCTTGTTGTTTGATAGACTTGGGGCTTCGGTCAAGCATTCTAATGGAAAACCCTACATTAAAGATCGGGGTATGGTACTTTTACAATGTAAAAATGGAGCTTCATATGGGTTGGTCCATGTCATTTAGCTTCACTAGAGCTTCATGAAATGACATTTCTCATACCAACGATCCAATGATAAAGAATAAAGAGAGTGAATTTCAATCGATCATTCCATGGCAATGATCCATAGATGGCAAGAGCTTTACCAGAGCGATGCAAGATGATTACAAATAATCATGCCACTTCATTCTACCTTGTACCTTCATCTGTACAAGTGGAAAGCAAGGAGAACTTTTGGATTGACATTTTCCAACTATTGGTGCCCTTAGAATGAATAGCACCTGCACGTTCAAAAGCATTCATTGCCTACGTTCAAAAGCATTCATTGCCTACGTGTATGATAACAAATCTCTAGCTTTGTGTTGTTTATCATTTTGGTTCCCATTTTGTCAAGGCACTATAAATTCAGTTGTATAATTTTGTGTTTATCACTAGATACATTATGATACTTTACCTATGATTTGAACTTTATAAAATGTTGACTTAGTAACATACTTCTGGAATTAACTGTGTAATTTATTTTGAATCTACATTTTGGATCACACTCAGTGATCCATCATCAAGATGAGGAAACAATGAATGAATTACAAACTTAACTAACCAAATACATGATGAGAACAAGGAGAGGGAGGGAGAGCATGGTGAATGAGGTGGAAATGTTATGAGTGTAGATATTTAAAATATGAAAATAGATAAAAAGATTGATAGAGACACGAGGATAATAATAAAACTTTGATATTTGTAAAGGGATAAGAAAAGACAATGAAAAAAATATAACTGTTAATGAAGGAGCTAAATAAGTAATATGCTAAGATAAGGTTACAAGAGTAATAAAAAATAGGGGATACCAAGGTCCCAAGAATAATTATAAAGATGCAAACAAGATATCCAGAATTGGGAGAGATAAGAAAGGGGTAAGAAGGTTGGAGTTTGAAGAGGGGAAAGTCAAGAAGAAATGAGTGTGTCTTCCTTATCTCCCCTTACAATATTGGGAAATTGAGTGCCTGAAAGCGATTGGCAATGGTTTGGGTAAAATTCAAAGCATTTCAAAAGAAACTATCAATTTTGATTCCTCCATCTGTGCAAGACTTTGTGTTGAAATGGATCTGTCAAAAGGTCTTCTAGCAGAGATTTTTTTGAGGGCTAGGAAAAGATGCTGGAGACAGCCAACCGATTATGAGAAGATTGCTTTTAGATGCATGATATGTTTTTCAACAGAACACTTTACTCCCCAGTATAACAAGAAGCATGTTCATGTGCTGGCAAAGCCTACCTGGTGGCAAGGCATTGAATCCCCACCACTTTGTTGTTTTTGTTAGATTCAAGACAGACAACTGAGAGGGGGGGTGAATCAGTTGTCTCAAAACTCTCTTATTAACCACTTAAATCCTTCTTGTAATTTAGCAGCATAATAATAAATCAATCATGGAAACATAATGCAACAATTCAAGAGCAAAAACACATTAACACATATGACACCAAGATTTTAACATGGAAAACCTAGTTAAGGGAAAAACCACAGGGTGACTAACCCAAGATTGTATTCTTTGTTAAAAGAATAAGAAGAACAAAATGGCACATGCCAATTAGGGCTCACTGCCTGAGCACACTGCTCATAAGAGGCCCACTGCCTACATGAGACACACTGTCTACAGAATGATAAATATTACATACTTGAACTGAAGAATAGCATCTTCACCATGCTTGAGTCAGTTCCATTTAAGCCCAATACTTCTGCTTTGCCTTTCATTTTTCCTCCTCTCTACCACACTCTCATTTCCACCGAGATACCTTTGAAATGACTTCACAACTCTTGTTTATACAAGACATCGACTTTGGGATAATCATCAAAGTCAGCAAACTTTATAGAGCAAATACATAAATACAACTTGAAAAATACTTTATGTGAATCACCACACTGTCGCCCACACAGATCTGGGACTTCAATCTCTTTGAGGAACACGCCATGCTTCGCAGAATATCTTCAAGATCATCCGCAAGATGTGTAACTCATCCAGTCGGCCAAACTTAGGAAGAACATCATCACCCGAAAGTAATTCTTCAATTACGAGCTCAATCTTCAATGCGGATCACCAATACAAACTGGACACAATCCAGAGACCCCCATAAGCTTGCCTGAATCACCAAGAACATCCACACTACTTCTACTTATTGAAATCATTCTCTCCTTCATCTGGAACCTCAAGAACACAATCTATCATCACTGTCATATTGGAATAGATGCTTGAGGACCTCCAGACCACGAACCAATTGAGTTGTCAATTCACACTAGCTTCCTAAACACTCCACCAAATCTGCATAACAAGATATTACATTTCTGGATCTCACCGGACCTATTTTGTGTCACTCTGTCACCTCTGAACATCTGCCAAAACTAGTTTTACTCATATAGCCATAACTTCTTCAAAACTTCATGCCGACCTCTCAAATCTTTACTGGATCACCTTTAGACACATATCTACAAACCCTTTAATGCACATCCTCTAATCTTCATCTTATCTGAGATCTTCACTTCACTGTCATCAACTGTTCCTGATAGGACTAATTTTCTCAATATCCTTAGCATACAACTCATCCAATCCTTGTCATCAATGCAACAGGAGTATGTTGACATCAATGCAATAGGAGTATGTTGACATCAATGACAACACCGGTTAGGCCCATACTTGCAATAGTTCCTCCCATTGAGAAACTAGATGCAGATGCCCCAAATGCTCTTCATGATGACACTCTTGTGCCATTCGCCCTGCGTCTCGTGGCTAGCATGCTCTTGTACCAAAGCCCATGAAAAAAGATAATTCTATTGCAGGTTTCAAAAAGGCCTCTACTATTTTAGGGGAGAATTTAGATACACAATCATGCATTCTAGCTTCCTCTATAGTTTCGACTGGGACACCTACAGATGTTGGCCATGGAGATACTTTGATCAAGGAAGAAAGTTCTGAAATGGTATCCCCATCTAGGATTGAGCCGAAATGGATAGAAGTTAAGAGAAAGAAAACCCCTCCTTCAAAACCAAAACATCATATATTGTATAGTTTCAATCATGGAGGCAAGTTTAGTAGGCTATACAAATGGTTGAATGGAAATATTTTACAAGTCTTGTTAAAGGATGTCCTTGTGAGAAGGGTATGTTTTAAGAAGATCAACCAATAAGTGTACCACCTAGCTTGGTGGATTCAAAGGTTATAGGTTAAACATGCTTGGGAAACAAGATGATCAGTACAAGGCACTATTACTAGCAAATAATTGACCAAAGAAAATAAATAAATTTACGTGTACATACCTGCTTTTACCCACTACTAATCAAAAACAAATTTACTTGCATGCATTTTAACATATTTAATTTATTCTTAATGTAGGAGGACAACACATACCACTACATTCTTTCAATGTTCAAATGATGGAGGGAAAACAACCATTCACCAAAAATAAAAGTGTATGCTCTCTTCTCAAGATACCACTAATTACTTTTACCTACATGCTATTTCAGCGTACCCATTGCATACTAAAGTGCAATTGCTAGTAATGACATTAGTTATAAATCGCAGAACCTCGTGATTGGTCAGAGAGAATTGCGTATCTCTTGAATCAAGAAATTTCCCATTACAGGATATGCCCATTTGACCTGTAATTTTTAATTAATTATAAAATTCTAATAAAATATAAGGTCAAATTTGCATGACGTTGTTAGCTTTTACATGGTGTATTTTGTGCCACGCTTTATGCATAGTTTTGTCATTTCAAAAAGATAAGGAAAAGATCAACATGGAAAAATCTCATGATACTAAGGATTGTAATTTGTTGGTACAATGGGTTGTCACAGCAGAAGAAACATAATCAATAAAGATTTTAAATAATGGGGAACATAGTGTATTTTGTGCCACATTGTATGCAGACAAAGTTTTGTCATTTCAAAATGGTAGTTTTGGAAAAGATTGACATGCTATATTTGTGGAAAATCTCATGATACTAAGGATTGTTGGTACAATGGGTTGTCACAACAAAAGAAACATAATCAATAAAGATTTTAATTATGGGGAACATAGTGTATTTTGTGCCATGTTGTATGCAAACAGAGTTTTGTCATTTCAAAATGGTAGTTTTGGAAAAGATCGGCATGCTATATTTGTGGAAAATCTCACGATACTTATTATAGACATGATGTTTCCACAATCCATGGTATAAGAATGAAGTGCTTTTGGAAGAGACTGTGTGTTACTTTTTTTTATCGAAGTGTGATCCGAAATGTTGATCCAAAAAAGCAACACACAATCTCTTCCAGATAGCACTTCAATCTTACGATACTTATTACTAAGGATTGTTGGTACAATGGGTTATCACAATAGAAGAAACATAATCAACAAAGATTTTAACTAGCACTTGCACCTTTAGGGGTGTAAGGGATGGGCCCATAGGAAATTGCAGGGAGCCTATAAATTTATTTATTTGTTAGATTAATAAAATATTTATTAACAATTAATAAATTATGAAATATATTATCAACTTTATTTTAATTAGGCCTAGAGGCCTTATATAGTGGCATCACAAGACGTGTGTACATTTTTATTCTCCTGATTTAAATTAAGGTCTACTAACCCATCACAAGATAAAGTATTTAAAATTAAACTGTATAAAATATTTAAAATAATTTGAACTATTGAACGATCCCATCACCTCCCATATTCCAGGAGAGAATATGAGAAGAATAGTGGTATCGTTATATCACTATTTCAATAATCTTAAATAAAATTTATAATCTATCTCATACCAATAAATTTCCATATTTAGGAGGTGAAAAGTGCATGCAAGAGCCAGTGTAGCGAATAGGTGCAGGTAACCAATGTTCTGGACAGTTTGGCAATTTAGGGTTTTTAGGGTGTTGATAAATTTGTATACTAGCAGTCCCTGCATGCAGAGGAGATGTAGACAGACCATATATGGACATGTGTTGTTGGCCTTGCGAGGCATCCAATGTCAAAAGTTAATGGCATTTTGCATATACTTCTTAAAATTTAGTGGATAGATATCATTTGTAGGGCTTTAAACGACATTTATTAGAGGTATTAAAATCCATTCAAGATAGATAATTATCCCATCTAAAATTTGCATTTGTTAGATTTATTTAAATTTATAGTGCATTTTCCTTTCTGCATCAAGGGTTTTTATATGATTTTGTTTATTAACAACCTTATTTAATTTAGTCTATGTCTTTTCATTTTCAGGTTTTGAAGAACTGGGTAGAAGTAAAGATGCAACGGGATGCACCGAGTGTTGTTGAAGCTCCAATTGGACATGCGAGAATCCATTCTAGAGTAGCTCAGATTTGGGTAAAACCAAAATACTCAGGCCTTGATGAGAATTCCTTACATACATTAGACTAATGGGGCCTGAGTTCATTGTGGATATAATTCTCCAACATTATGGAAGTTGATGCTTCTGACTTGCAATTAAGCTTCTTTTCATCTTTAAAAAGGTTCTTTGAGTTGTCTACAGTAATTTATTTATTTTGTTAAGAATTGCATAGCTTGTGGCATCTAACAAATCTTTCATGAGTGTTAGGTTTTATGTAAACTGTGTTTCATTAAAGCGGGCCCATTTAGGTGATACATATTACTTTACTAAACAATTGTATTTAGATTTTTGGTAAGATAATTTGATGTAGGACATAATCCTTTTCTTTCAGAAAATCTATTTGGGTATCACTAGGTGTGCAAATTTTTTCCAAAATTATACACCTTGATTTAGTGAAGGTAAAAAATCATTTATTTCCACCAAAGATATTGTAAGAAAAATATAAGGAAAATATTGTGAGGATTTCAAATTCTAAAAGAAAAATAAATCGAAATCTTCACCGCAGCCATGGTAATAAACCAAGCAGTAGGCAGCCATGTCCACTCTCGAAATCAAAGTTCGCGAGTAGATATTTTTTGCTCATTCACTTTTAGTAAATTTTAAATCACTGTTCTCAGTCTAGAGGTCTAAGACCTTACGTTAAAAAAAAGGGATTTAGCATTGCATTTCTTACTTCAACCTTTACAGTATTTAACATTTAGTCATTAAAGGACTTTAGGGTTTTTATATGTAAATTGCAAACTTAAAACAGTCAGTACTTTCTAGCTAAAATGTTTTGTATGGGCTTTTGAAATGGATACATACTTCAAGTTAGATAATTATTTTACAAAAGGGGT